>VDFB02271358.1:531351852-531438223 GCA_007258455.2 Sequoia sempervirens
TTTCAAGTCGTGAATGATCTTGACCCGATTATTTCACCAGACTGTGTATTTTTCCATCATGAACTTTCCCATAAATTTTTGTCTTCCCATGACTTCAAATTCAAACCTGCTAAAAATAGCAGTTGAGCAGAAAAAGCAGAAAAAGTAGTTCTAAAAGTTGGGAACTCTTATTCGACAAAAAGGGTATCCAGAAATACAAAAACATCTACAAAAAGAAAACAATAGGAACAAAAATGGAAATCATCTTTTGGGTGATGCAAGATTGCCCTCACACCACTGGATGCTCCTGCATCAAATTTAAAGCCAAAGAAATCAAGGAAAGATTCTTTTCTTGCACGCTAAGTAAAGCAGCTAGGCTCTATAAATGTAAGATTGTTGTAGCAAACTCATATTGTATTTTCGAAAGAAAAGTTTGATGTTAGGCTGAATAGAAGATCCAACATTTGCAAGTTTTTCCCCACATTGGGGTTTCCTGAGTAAATTTGTGTTATTGTCTATTTGTGATTGGCTTCATGTTATTTTTGCTTCCATTGTTATTAGTTGTTAATTAACCCAGTTGTGTTAATTGTTATAAATCAGACTTCTTTCTGTGAATTTATTGTACAATTAATCTGTTACTGGGTTATAGAAATTAACAAAGTGTCAGTGCTCACAAATGGATGACTGAGTGCAAACAACCTGCAAAATATTGAGGCAAAGTAGTTGAATTCAACTTGAAAATTGATAAACATGTGTAGATATTACCATTTAAGATTGGACGTGGTCTTGACCTCACAACCATACATCAAAATTCAAACTCTATCTTTGTGAATTGTATAAAATTTCATTGCAGATTTCAGAAGAAGTCGTCAATATTAAATGATAATATCTTTGTGAATTGTATGAAATTATACCAACTCCTTTTATATTGAAGAGCTCCCTAGGTAATTGAGGATCCATTATGCAGATTTCAAAAGAAGTTGTCAATCTTCTATGCTATAAATGTGTAGATTAAAGTGTTCCATTATACTCAATCTTCTGTTGTATTTTCCATCATGTTGTGTTCTATTTTTGTGAGTCTACTTCACTGATATGGTAACTTTATTTCACTCCATTGTCTATAATCTAATTGCAATTCTATGTTTCATTGGGTTCCCCCATCTCTCATATATTTCATATGTAAATGCTAGTGAAATTTGAGAAGCATACAAGATTTTGCCTTTCCCTGTCCCTTATATCAATTATTATTTTATTGAGTATCAAGCCTTAGGATTTATGAAAGGCTTGTAAATCATTAATGCTCGTGCTAGTTGTTAAGCTGGTTGCTGTCTTTTGCCTCTAATAATTTGAGAGTGGTTGGGTTGTTCTATAAGGTATTACATCACAAAGCATGCCAACATAATTGTCAAGATAACACATAAGTTGGAGTAATTGGCTTGGATGATGAAGGTAGCAGGGTATTTTCTAGAATCAAGACATTTACTTAATGTTGCGCAAGAGGGAAAAATAATTATTTCTCTTCCATCATAGTGAAATTGGAAAATTGCAAAAAGGGTTTGTTAAACATGCCCCATAGAGCTGCTATTAGAATTGTCAAAAACCTTCGAGTACACTGATTTCTACATTGCAACAAAACTTGTCTCTAACATTGCTGCAAGAGAGAGCATTATGAGATATGTGAACCATTTCCATCACTTTAAATTGGGACAGTTTTCATGTGGAGATTATTGGTGATTCGAAATGAAGCAATTTGGCACAATAGACTTGCACTAATAATAATAAGCACCTAAGATCTTTAGTAATATTGAAGGGCATCCCTCAAAGCGTGATGGAAGAGAATTTTTTGCTAGATGTTGTATTTGCAAGTGCCCTGTAGACATTCATGCAAAATGTCAAAGCATAAACGAGTCATGTGAACTGTTTCCCATCTGCCTAAAGAAATGTGGCCTTATGAAAATCATGACTATAGGGATATGTTTGAAGTGGGTTTGTTGAGAATTCCTTAGAAGCTTTCATCCAAATGCAATCAACATACATAAATCTAAATTCCACAACCTTTTCCAATGCCTTTTCTGCCTGTATCAAAACAGGAGCATTTGAACAGGGTACAGACATCCATTTAGGCATAATTGAAGGTGAATTTCTATCAGATATTATAGTTAGAAATGCTCTAGTACACATTTATGCAAAATGTGGAAGCACAAACAAGGCACGAGACTGTTTATTATTATTTAAAAATTGAAATTGAATAAGCTTATCAAAAACAGTGTGTCAGTTGAAAAATAAAGTCAAACTACTCACCATTATCATTGGACCAACTCTTAAATAGCTTTCTTCATAGGGGTAATGCAGTTAATGAAGTGCTCAGAAGGTTGCAGGCCCTTGAGGCTAGGTTGCCTTGTTAGGATTCTGAGGAAGAACCAGAAGTTCAAAGGGGTTAAGTTTTAGTTAAATGTATATATTGTCAATGTACTGATCCTTGGTTGATATCCTCCTAAAATGATATTACTTGGAGAACGCCACCTCACACCAACAACCAATTCCTCTTGGGAATGTCCCCTACAAATTAAGTCAAGAGAAACTATAGCCTTATGACGTTAGCTTCCAGTAGAAAGGTGTTATTGTTATAACATGTTACACATCAAAATCATGAGGTGTAAAAGAGTGTGATGATTTTAGGTGAGAAGAGTAAAGTTCAACTAAATTTAATAAATTTCTTTCAACCTCTCACAAGAATCATAGATTTGTCCAATCTGTGCACCCATCCAATTAGAGCCCACCACTACCACTTTGTAGTCGTCTCCATGATCTCCTTTCATAATGTATGATTTGTAGCACCTTGAAGACTAAAACATGATTTGTAGAATAGTGAATTTGGTGATTTTGAAATTTTTTGAGGTTATAGTTGTCTTTTTTGATCCAATGAATTTTCTGAGTCTTGCCAATGTTTTCTAAGTATTTTGAGCTTCAACCAGCTATGACTTCATGTGCAATTGGGACTGCTATTCCCAAGTCAATTCTGAGTTTCAATTCCATAGTTTAGGTAATTTGACACTGATTGTTCACATCTTATGTTAGTTTGTGCTGCAAACTTTAAAACTGACCAAAGAAACAACTCAAACACTTAAAAGTAAATCAGATCCCAATACAAACCATTTACAGTAGGAATAGGGGAAAGATTGAATCCATGTGATCTCATGATGACATCGTGTGTGTTTATTATATTTTGGATATACCAAAACAATTGATAAAAATGTTGTCATGCTATAAGATTTCTACCAGTAAATAATGATTCAGAACTCTTTTCAGGTGGAGCAACTAGGATACAAGAGGCGATATGCAAGGATGCAAGAATTTGTGTATAGACATATTGCAGCAAGCAGCATCCCCAGAGAGCTAGATTGCATTTCTCTAAGGCTGGCAGAGAAAAACTGAATTAGTTCCCCGTCTTATTGACAACTCATATAAGCAATTTGTTTTGGCAACTGATAATGTCCTTGTAGCATCTATGGCAGTCTCATCAACTGTGAGGAACTCTGCCAACCCACATAGGATAGGCCGTGCCATGACATTAGGCACTCTTCTCATGTACAAAGCTCATATAGAAATAATTAGTTTCCATCCACATATTCGTCTCTCTACTCATGTGCAAGATTCTGTTCTTCATCCATTTACATTTCAGTTCTACAACTTTATTTATATTAGAATATTTATTATGTTTTCTATCCATTTATAACATAAAATTTCCAGCAATTGAGACTGTTGTCCCTCCCCAAATATTTATGCAGTTCAGATCAATATTGCAACTACTAAACAAATACTGTTTGGTATACAAGCTACCATACAAACAATATTATTACTTTATCACGTCAATTACATTTCCATTCACAGTTCTACCAAACAAAGCAGCTTTAAGTATATTTTCAATTGAAACTGTAGCATCAGACAGTCTTGGCAATAAAATTTACGAATAGAACATGAAGGCATACAATGTCGCTTGCAAGGTACCATACATTGTGACTGCAAAACATGTATATTTTCACCTGCTTAATTATGGCTATCAAATAAATTAAGCGTAGTTCAAAGATCCACCTTTTTCAAATAGTGGCATGGCATACGATATTAAGTTCAATCCGACACCTCCAAGAGCAAACTTTTCAGAAAGTTCAATTTGCATGTGCTCACAACTGTTTCACATGTTCCAAACACATACTAAGAAACACAAATGTACCATAACATTTTATAAGGACTTGATAATGGCTGAAGATAGGAAACTACAAAATAACTAACCTTTCCAAAGGAAATTTGGAAATTTCAACACCTATGCTCACATGACAATTTCCAAGCATGTCAAGTAGCTCTTTTGAGTTAACTATATTTCGTGTTAGAAACAGGTAACATGCCGCACAACCAACATTAACCCTATTTCACCCACACTACAATTAAGCAATAAGTTGGAAACAAATGCATACCTACTAGACAGAAAGGTTCCATAAGGAGCAGGGTGAATGCACTACCTTAGAGCATGCAAGTCTACTCCAACAAGAATATTACTAATATCTTGGAGCCTATGACTTCTGAACACTTGTAAAACGGTTATTGTAATTTTATTCATCATAAATGTCAATCAAACAAATAGATATCATTCAATAAAAAAACCTCTAATACCAAATTCTAACACATAAATCTAATAATAGTATGTACAGTTTGCTTTTAGTACTGAACAATACTGCAACTTGTCTGCAATTAGAGGGAATTAAGATCAATAATAGAAAGTAATCCTTCCATATCCTAAGTACTTGCTCGTTCACATTATCATCAATCCACCATAGTAGACTAAATTCTCACAGAGAAATAAATTGAAATGCAATCCGCAACAAATGCATTTCATCCAAAAGCATACTACTCTCCAAACAAAAAATTCACAAATAAAGTCCTCTGTGGTTGATAAGAAAATATAGAATAGCATAAGATATCCTCATGGCTACAGGAAACTTTTCCAGACAAAAATTCTTACATGAAAGCAGACAATTGGAAGTCACTTGACTCTTGCTGACACCATCTATAGCATACATTTACATTTTTGTTCTATATATCTTTATTTTTTATTCTTTTGTTGTTTGATGCTCATTAGGCACTCCCTTGAGGTATTGTATATGATGATGAAAATTCTGTCATAAATGTTAGTCAGGATGAATATTATAAATTAAAATGATGTTTCTCGTAGTGCAATCACATATATTGCCACTCGTGAGCTTCATAGTTTACTTTCAACTTAGCTAACCATTCACATTACAACTCAGATTGAAATATATATACCATAAAGATCAAATGTCAAAAGCACAGAATCTTCTACAGTCATATCATATTAAATTAACATTTTAAGTTTGGTTAGGTAGTCTATATATTGAAAACTTTCCTCAGAGATCCTTTACTTTTAACTCTACTTTGCAATAGAGAGAATTCTAGTATAAGAGGTTGCACTTAATTGGTTAAAGCATTGAGTTCTCATTGTGGAGACCCAAGTTCAAATCTCAAAAGGTTGTCTAACATGGAATTCTAAGTTGTGATTCTTGGTCTTCCATAGTTGGCTTCTTGTGTTGAGGTGATTTTTAGATAAATCAATTTCAAAATTGTGACTCTAGGTCTTCCATAGGTGGTTTCTAGCGTGGTTGCTTGAAAGGAACTTGTATTAGTCTCATGGTTGTCCTTACAAGAACTTGCAATTAGTTTCATGTTGATGCTCATACAAGGAGAATAATTGTAAACAATTATCAATATAAAATAGAAAGTATTCCTTTTGGTTACTTCCATACATGTATTCAGGTATAGATTTTGGATGTAACCAATCTCAGCCCTAACCATAAACCTGTTAAACATTAATGATTAAAGCAAATAAAAAAACTAACTATATAAACCTGTGTAATCATTTTTAAGAAATTTTGTTGCTTCTAGATATTTTGCCAATGAAAACCTAGAACAAAATTGCATGTCTGTTGCATACTATAATGAATAATTTTTTCGGAGATGAGTTCCATTGTTTCATTGTAAAGGTGGAAACCACCAAAACATATCTATACACATAGTGGCTTGTGTAACAAATCCAGGGTAGAAAGATGGCACTATTCAAACATGAAAACGTAGTACATTGCTATATATAAATTATAAGCTATTTGTACGTGAAGAATAATCAATAACAATATGCATGATCACGATATTTTGTCATAGGAACCTCAAAAGCTGGTCCTTGTAGCTTTAGTTTTCATGACAAGTGAGCTCAGACACATTACGTCACAAATAATGTTAAGAATAACTTGGTAGATGGTGGCATTTAGGATACTGACATCTTATTCAATTTTAATAAATCCAATACTTTTTTTAGTTGTAGCAATTATTTGTCCATATGTCTCTTTGAGGTTTTCTATAAACCATTGGTGAGCCTTGTTTATACATTTGCATGTTCTTGAAAGTTTTGAAACTCTTTCAACAAATCCATTAGCACTTTTTTAAGGCACTTTGCCTAACATTTCACCTCCATCCGACTGACAAATTAGATCTACTGAATCAATCACTAGATAATCAAGAGAAAATCTTCTACAAAGACAGGTCAATAATGTTTAGGTAATTATATAATACTATCGGCGTATTCCTTGCAGCTTCCTCGACTGCAAGTGCTAGTAAATAAATAAATTTACAACCACCTTAAAATTTCCTATCATCGTAGCCCTTCCACCTCTCAAAAATACAGTGCCAGTATTATCAATTTCATTAAAATTTCAATATTTTTATTAAAACCTATAGTACTTTTACACCATTATTAAACCCTACCTACCAAAAGTGAGAAGCATTTCATTGAAGCACGCTAGAGGGCTAGGCCATTGGAGGCCATATTGGAAAAATCCATCAAACTCCAAAGATGAAAAAGATTCTTGTTCTGAATGCATGCTGAGAATAGGGAGCACAGAGCACATAGTTTATATGGTTTCTTTTTCAGAAATGACAAAGGGTTTTTTTTTTTCAGAAACACAAAGGTTAGGCGGAAAGCTTAGAACAAAAGACAACCTCGTGGGCCTAGGTCACTTTTGGGAAAGTGACAACAGGAAATTTTTTTCGAAAGGCCTCGAATGCAAAACAGTGAGGAGGTGGAATCAAATTTTGGGCAGTTAGAGGTGAGTCTCCATCATTATCCTAAGGTTTCTTTTGTCTTTTTTGGAAAATTTATCTTTTAAAATTCTGGCAAAGGAAAAAGTAGGAACAAGTTTCATATTGCTATATGTTAAACAAGTCAAACAAGGAAAATAGTTTTTTCTTTAAGACTGAGTCTGTACACTATGGTGGGAAACCCTAGCGAGCAGGTTGTAGGGCCAACGATAGAGCATTCAAAACAGAGGGAAAACATGGGCAATATTTCTTTGGTAGAGGTTGGTGGGGACAGGGGTATAGAAAGCATGAAGAATTTTGAAATGGCACCATAGGTTGGCATGTTAGTGCCGTATGTCCCACCTTGCACCTCAAAAAACCAAAACTCTCATGTTGTCATAACATCAGTAGCTTCAAAGGTACCTTGGCATAGTCAGGGACAAAGCAACACACAAGTCAAAGAAGTGAACCTAGAGGGGAGGTTAACATTCGTAAATGCTAAGCAGTATAAAAGGATCTTACAACGAAGTCAAGCCAAAATAACAAGATTGAAATGGCTAGGTTGCAACAAGTTTGTTGCAATCCTTCCAAAGCTTATGGGCTTCAGCTATGCAACAATTAACTCAAAATCAGCGCAAGGGCAAGTCAGGACTCCTATGGCAGGGCAAGAAAACCATGGAAACCAGTTTGTAAGGGGTCTCGTAAAGAATCATCATTTCAAGTTTACTGAAGAGGTGAAGCAACAGGAAGAGGTGGCGGTTTTAGAGGCAGAGGTGGAAGAAAAAAATGATGTATACAGTCCTAGCTCAACCCCTTTGGTCTGGTCCTTAGACTTATATGTTAGTGAGCTAATGGGGCTAAAAAAGAGGCTGGAAGAGTTAGAGTTGTCTAAACGGTTGAATGGTGACAAATGGCAAGAGGCCATGGTTGCCACTGAAAAACTTTCGCAAGAAAACAAACTGCTTAACATGGAAATAGGCAAGTTGCAAGTCAGCATAAAAATAGGGCAACAAGAAATTTCAGCCTTAAAGCAAGAACTAAGGCATATTAGCAATGGAGACATTCCTAAAGTGGCGGAAGTGGGTGGCACTTCGCATTTGCAAGAATTCCATGCAACAATGGCAAACATGGAAGCTAGAGAGGTTAAATTAAAGGAACAATTAGACGAGGTAAAATCATGGGCCCAAGTAGCAAAAAGTCCAACAATGAATCTAATAGAACTCATAGAGAAGTAGGTTAAACAACACATATGGGAGGAAAGAAACCGTCAGGATAAGGCAGCAAACTTAATAATAAAAGGGTTAAAAGATCACGGGGAAGGAGAACACACGGATAAGCTAATAAAAGACTTTCTAGCAGACAAGTTGGAGTGGACA
Organism: Sequoia sempervirens; assembly: GCA_007258455.2. Classification (NCBI taxonomy): domain Eukaryota; kingdom Viridiplantae; phylum Streptophyta; class Pinopsida; order Cupressales; family Cupressaceae; genus Sequoia; species Sequoia sempervirens. The sequence goes on from VDFB02271358.1 coordinate 531,360,348, forward strand.
GGGCATATCCACAAAGCAAGCAGAATTGGTAGAATGTTACAAGATGGCAAAAATAGGAATATAAGGGTAACATTGAGAAATGTGGAAGACAAGAACAAAATCCTAAGGAACAAAAGGTTCCTTAAGGGTACACATTTCTATGTAGATGACTACCTAACTTTGGCACAATTAGAGGAAAGAAGAAAAGAGTGGGATAAAGTTGTAGCAGCAAGAAGTGTAGGTAATGAGGCATGGTTGTATAGAGGAAAATCCCAAATCAACAATAAAATGACACATGGCAAATAGGAAGGTAGGGCCCCCCTGGAACACCTCTCAATGGTAAGCTGGAATTGTAGGGGCTATCCTTGGAGGAGGTGTCCTGGTTTAGGGCCCATAGCAAAGGGGAAGGACATAATTGTCCTTATTGAAACACATGAACATGATGGCTGTAAGATCCCAATTTTTGAAGGTTACTCAAAAGTATCGATTTGGAATGAACTAAAAGAAAGTGGTAAAGGGCATGGGGGAGTGGCAGTTTTGATAAAAGAATTGTGGGAAAGAACCATACAAGTGGAAAAAGAAGATCCAAATAACAAATACAATCGGCAAAGGAGTATGACATGTACAAGAATGTATGAACTGTCAAAGGAACAAAATAGAGCAAAACCAACCAACAGGTCTCCTACAACCCTTTGCCAATTCCAAACCAAAAATGGGAGAGTATCTACATGGACTTCATCACGGTCTCCCCAAAGTTCAAGGAAAGGATTGTGTCTATGTGATTGTGGATCGACTCACCAAATATGCCCACTTCATCGCCATATCCACAGAATACCAGGCTCCCCAAGTAGCAAAAGTGTTTTTTAAGGAGATCTTTAGACTACATAGTCTCCCTATGAATATAGTCAGTGATCGAGATAGTTGTTTCCTTAGCCAATTATAGAAAGAACTATTCCGATTGGTAGGAACAAACATCACTCCTAGCACAAGTTACCACCCCCAAATAGATGGACAGACAAAGATTGTGACCAAGTGGGTGGAAGGATATTTGAAAAATTACGTCACTGGGCAACAAAATGCATGGGTAAAGTGGCTAAATCTTGGAGAGTATTGCTACAACACTACTCGTCACATGTCCATCAAGATGAGTCCATTCAAGGCAAGCAAATTGAGAGGAGAGGACTATCATGTCCCCTCATGCAAGCCTGACTTAATTCCCTTACACAGGAGAAGTCAAATGTTCAATAAATTTTCCAAGTTATTGCTCTTTCATCTGTTGTATAATTAGCTCTTCTTTAAATAGATTTGATCTGGTAGCCCATCTTACAGATCGGGGGTTTGATATTATTATCTAAGTATGACTGATTTAAACATTTTTTTAAAGCGAGTCTTATTTTTAGATGTAAAATTTTTGTTTTATTTATTAAAATTGGCATATTCTTTAAAAACCTGTCTTTATTCCTTCGAACCCGCCGGATTTTTCTTTTGGGTAGCGTGCACCCATGAGTTTGTTTCTCAATTCATGTGGTTTTGAAATTGAGGCTAGAATATGATTGCTCCCATGGTTTTATCATTTGAGCTTATTGGTTTCAAATTTTATTATATAATTTTCTTTAGACTTTGATGTAGTGGCCACAAGAAAGTGCTATCTCCTCCAAATTCAATATCCCAAGGACTTGCAACCATCCTTGTTCATCAAGTTAAGAGTCGTATCCAACTGGGAAGGATGCAATGTTGCAGTGCAATATTTTACACAATTTCAATTACAATATTGCACCCATTTGAATTGGCATTTTTTAAGTTTGAATCATTTGTCTTTTGTCGGGGGTGGGTAGGCAGGTGAGGTAAATTCCTACTTTAATATGTTTGTTTTAAATGTTTGGCATAGTTGCTTTGTTTTTCTGGGGTAAATTGAATACACCAAGCATAGTTGAAAATCTTAGACTCGACAATTAATCACAGGCCCAAAGTTTTTAAAAATTTGGATTTTCAAATGTTCAATAAATTTTCCAAGTTATTGCCAAGTCCCAAGTTTTTAAAAACACACATATTATTGAATTTGTAGAATATATTATGGATTTCCATCATATATAAATCAAAATTAGAGTTTAATACATATCATAGATGTAATGTCCCTTGGCCCGGTTTGCCTTAGAATTCTTCTAATGAACCAACTTCCTAGTAGGGTTAGGGTTTATTCTTCGAATGGACAACTTGTTGGCGGAGTCCTTGGTGGGAAACCTGCACACAACATAGGAACAACGTTGCCAAACATAGACACACACACACATATATATAGTTAGCATTAAATCCATGGCAATATATATATTCAAAGACTATTCATAGTGCAATACTATTGCGAATTAAGAGGAGTGACATGGTGGGTCTGCCCTAGCCATATGCCGACCTAAGAGGTTGTATACCACAACACTCTGTGTTGGTAGTCTATTCTTGCTTTCCCCAACCATGCCCTAGCCTCAACAAACACTTGCCCTCTTGTGGAATGGCGGAGCTTATAGGGGGTCTTGGCTTAACCAGTGCTTCACCTCTGTGAGCATCACCTAGATGCAATGAGTGCTAAGTGGACCATTCGTTATCATAAGAGATGGGTTCTTGTGAACCACTACTCATGAAACATGGGTCAATGAGTTTGACCCGAAACTACACGGTTGAATTCTAATAGCAATATCATAATTTGACACGCTGTGGAAAAATACCTCCTACTTATCAATTGGTGAGCTAAAGGGGCTCTATTATGAATGGTTCATAAGGCACAACACTTGCTGAAGGTTTTGCAAATGGGGTAATAACCCAAGTGGGCTTAACCTTGGAGAAAACTCCCTGGTTAAGCGCGCTTGAGCTGAAGCAGTACCGGGATGGGTGACCTCCCAGGATGGACCAGTGCTTCACCTCTGTGAGCATCACCTAGATGCAATGAGTGCTAAGTGGACCATTCGTTATCATGAGAGATGGGTTCTTGTGAACCACTACTCATGAAACATGGGTCAATGAGTTTGACCCGAAACTACACGGTTGAATCTTGATAGCAATATCATAATTATTCTAAAACTTTCTGGCAGGGACTTGGCTGCTTTGCAGCTCTTTTTTTTTATAAAGTAGTTAGTACAATAATATGATTTATTAGTCTCAACTATCATACATAATATACCTTTATTTATATTTAATTAATTACATTTATTTAATTAGCTTATATTTGGTGAACCTTTCTACCTTACACAAACTATTTTTTAAAATATTTCTTATCCATATCAGAGTTTTCCATATCAATATATGTATGGCATATACATCTCACTTTTAGATAAAAGAAAAAAAATGTTACAATCACTTTGTTTTATTATTGTCTTTGACAATGATTTTTAGCTTTATTTTATATCTTTTTCACCCACCCTTAAAATCATATTAAGGTTTAATTTTAGATCCAATATACCACTAAAATTTTCACATTTTTAATCTAATTCTAAACTTCTAATCTTTATTTTTCAATCTTTTTTATTACATGAGCTACTTGAGATCCTAGTCTTCCATTACAAATGAGTGCTCATCTAAACCCTACCATGACTACCACAAATCAAACTGAGATCTATTGTGATGCTCATATTGATTTTTTTATTTATTATATATATATAATATGTATATATATTACATATAATATAATATAATATATAATAAGACAATAATAATATTTTATATATTATTTATATATACTATTATTACATATTATTATATATTTATATAACATATTATTTATTCTATTCTATTATATACTATATTATTAGTATTTTCCAATTTAATATTTGTAAAGTGAACATGTAAATATTTAACTTTTGAAATTTGAAAAAATATTTTTCTTGATTGGTTAAAAAATTTGAGGTGTTATGGGTGGATTTTTAGGAAATTGATGGTAAACTATTATTTTGGCATTTCTTTTAATCAATTTTACTCCAATTTTTTTAGACTGCAGGAATCGGGTAGCATGACCCCATATAAATTGCAGTGCGCCTGGTAAACTTTTTAACATATAAATTGCAGTGCGCCTGGTAAAATTTTTAACATGACCGGCGGCGCTGGCGTGACACGCCCTCCGGTACCACGGGGGTGGGGGAGACTAGACCTCGTGACCAACCTCCTGCAACAGGAAAGATTTAGCCAACCGAGCTAGGGCCCCAACCCCTTCTTTACTACCATTTTAATCACAATGGATATTTAATTTTACTCCTATACAACTCCCTTAAATATAGGGATTGAATAGTCTATATATTTAACCATTTAATAAACATTATATTCAAATAGACTTGTATTTATACTTATAAATATATATTTATAATTTTGTACTCCATAAAATACAAATAATTTTAATTAAAAATTGTAACATAAACTAGTATAGATATAAGAGTTTGTTGCTTGTGAATTAAACATATAAGAGGTGAGGGGAAGGTTGCACAATAATCAAGATGTTTTCTTAATAGAAGAAATTTAGAAGGAGAAAATATAATATAGAAAAAATATTACAAGTAATCAAAATTAGAAAACAACACCATTCATTTAAAGGAATATTACAAAAAAATAAATCAAGTGCAATATAATGTTGAAATTATTAAAGAAATTTCATTAATTTGAATTTTTTATTAATTAATTAAAAATTTTATTAATAAAAAATAAGATCTAAAATTAATATAATAATAAATTTTTTGAAAAGTAAAAAATAATTTTACAACAATTTGCTAATTTGTATTAAAATAATGAAATTATAATATAGAGATATTAAGTTAGTATTAAAATAATGAAATTATAATATAGAGATATTAAGTTAAAAAACCCTAAAAGGTCTTATATATGCATTGTTAGACATAAAATAATAGACTCAAAACATAAAATAATAGACTCAAAAAATAAAAATAAAGATGAGGGATGAATAGAGATAAGAGCAAAATGAGGTCTTATAAATATGAAACAATTTTTATTTGAAAAATAGAAAAATGTTGTAAATTAGTGAAATATATAGAATAAAAAATGGTTAAACATGAAATTGTTTTTATGTGAAAATACAATAAAATATATTACATTAATAAAAATATCATTTAATAAAAAAAATAGATGTGTAAAAATAATAGTAAAATTCATATATTTATATTATTTCTTATTTAATTTTGTGTTTATTTTTAGAGAATGTTTTTGGTACTAGTTCTTTTGTTTCTATATATTTATCTATGGAAAATAACAAGAGTTTACCATCAATGAATAGCAAAGTAAAATAAGTACAGACAAATTGGATGAATCCAAAAGTAAAAATATGCAAACTAATTGTTAATATTCTAATGTGTACTTATTTATATGCATCTTATTGGATTAATCTAAATGGAAGTTTTTCCATAACTCCTATTTATCATCTATTTTATTTTTAAAATTCATATGATGATGAGCATATAGATAAATTCATGAAATTCTTAATAGTATTTTTTATGTTTTATTTTCATAATTATTGCAATCATAATTGGTTATAAAAATATCTTAAATTTTACTTTTTCTACAAATCTATGAGTTGAAATACTTGAAATTTTATTAAAAAATTCAAAAATCAAGAACATAAAGAAGTCATAGATAAGCACACTTAAAATAATATTTGGTATGATATAATTATTTTACTCGTATGATTATTTTATTTTGAAGAAATATTTTTATGAGAGCTATTATTTCAAACCTATGATTTGAGTTGCCCCTAAGTTAATATTCGATAAATAGTTTATCAATTAACCAATAAATACAATTACTACTATACTAGATAGGCACTTTTCATATTATATTATATTATATACTATACTATATAAATAATATAATATAATCTATCATCAAAAGAATGATTTATTAGTCTCAACTATCATTACATAATATTTGTTGATTTGTATTTAATTAATTACATTTATTTAATTAGCTTATATTTGGTGAACCTCTCTAACCTCATACAATCTAATTTATTTTTAAGATTTCTTATCTATATTAGGGTTTTCCATATCAACATATTTATGACATATACATCTTACTTTTAATAAAAGAAAAACTCTTTAAAAACCATTTTGCTTCATAGCTATTATATTGTTACTATCTCTTTTACAATGGTTTTAAACTTTATTTTATATTTTTTTCACCCACCTTTAAGAATCATATTAAGGTTTATTTTTAGATCTTATAAAATACCACTAACATTTTTACATTTATAATCTAAATCTAAAGCATGGGCATGTGCAGGATCATCATGGAAAAAATAGGCCCTTACGTGGAAAAAAATTCAAAAAATCAGAGTTAGGCAACTTGACATAAAAATTTGAATAAGTTATCTATATTATTTAAAAAATATATAAAAATAGAATTTGAAGCAAATAAGAAGTAGGTGTCTAACCATCCTAACCGCAATTAATTATGAATTTTTTATTACAACTTTTAAAAAATATAAAAACTCGTATGTCTAACGACCTTAACTTGGTCAAAACTTCATGAAATTCATTTTTTATTTTTTTAATCCTATATTATGAAAAGCATAGAATGTGACACATATTTCATATTCAAAAAATGTGATACCTATAAATATTTTTCAATCAACCTATCAATTAGGACTTTAGTCGTAATTCAAATAAAAAATAAATAATAATTATTTATTATATTCAAAATAAAGCATAATTTATATTGGTGGAAAGCTAAGAATCTCCTTTAAAAACCCTTTTCGTTTCATCAATTTTGGGTAAAAAAAGGTCATCAACCACATACCCTATATACACCCATCATATTGCCACTTTTTGGCCCATCATGATCCTGCACATACTCACATAATATAATATATAAATAAGTAATATATAATAATTGATTTATTATTAATCTTTATGAACAAATTTTATATAAAAACATTTCAAATATATATCAATTGTTTTAATGCAATAGATTTACTTAAATTTATTTTATTAATTTATTACATTATTTAATCATCTTAAACATTTTTATATAAATTAAGAAAAATTATAAATAAATAAATAACCTTAATATAAATCTAAAATGAATTATAGGCAATTCGTGCTTACCAGCCAAAAATATATATTTTGCATTTCAAAGTACTTTGCATTTTAGGTGAATAAATCTTCAAACTTCCCCTGTAATTTAGAGTTGCCTTCATAAAATATTCGAGCAGCGAGCAGTGAAAGGTACAATGTTCAATGAAGGCACAGGAGTAGAGAATGGTACAAGCGCAGTCGTGATGTGACAGTGCCCAACCTGACAGTGACGTGCTGAAATGGAAAATGGAAACAAGATTTTTTTTTTTACTCACGGGAAAAGTCAGAGCTTAGTGTGTGATACTTAAGCCCAGCTCTGCGATCCTACCTTGACAAGGAATTAGCTTAAAATCTAGTTTTCTTTCATGTATTTATTTACTTCTATGCATAGGGGAGCTCTATTTATTGATCTATTATTATTAACAGTTCATAAGCACACAATGTAGATCTGCATAAGTTTCATTTCAAAACCTGTAAGTAAAAGTTTATTTTATATCCTCTTGTTGGACTTTTCTTTTCTTTTTTTAAAAAGAGGTTCAGATTTATACAGGCTGGCCTTCACATGGTTGTACATTGCACATTGATCCCTAGGAACCACTGAATACAAATACTTTTGAGAAAATGTGTAACGACCCGTCCCGCAAACCCCAAAGGAACAATTAAAAATGCAACAATTTTTTTTAATGAATATAAGAATTGTACTTAGGTATTCCAACATAACAATGTTCTAAGTTGCACAACTAAATCCCTTGGGGTACACGAGGTGACATTACTAAACTAATCCATAACAAAGATAATAGATTAAACATTAAATATTCAAATATGTATCCATTCATTCACATATCACCATTTAAAAACATCCATTAATGATAACTACATTAATAAGAGTAATCCCTATAAAACCATACATGCAAATCACGATGAATTAATCATGAAGATATTAAGTATATATATATTTCCACAGATACAACATAACATTAACAGTATTTACAAATGGTAGTTCACAAATGATAACATGGTATGAATATTCATTACATTAGTCTGATAATACATCATAATGAATAAATATACATAATTACATCAAAGTCTTCTCAACACCCATGGGAGTGATACATCAATAAATGAACTACAACTGGTAACATATGAATCTTGGATCAACAACATCTGCAAAGATCTGCACTAAATGGTACAAATACATCAAAAGGGGAGCCAATGGAGTGCGTAGCACATTCCACCCAACCACCCTCATGCTAGGAGTAAACAAGCAAAGATCCTTGACCAAGCACATCCAAATAGTGACACAAGACTAACTCCAGACAAGATAACATAATATCAAAAGACCACTCAGAAAACTAACAACAACAAATTACCAAAATTCATAACAATAGACCACTTCTAGAGGACTTGAATGAAACAACTAAAATGGAATGCTAGAGGAGAGTGTCATCGCATGGCTTTACATGGAATATCCAGACAATCTATCACAAGGTGTCGCCTCCATCTATACATGGATTATCCAGACAACCTAGTTCAAGGTGTTGCCTCCATCTATGGTTCTCCTGACAGCCTATCTCAAGGCATCACTCCATAGGGTTACTCATGCAGAATCATTAATCTCTCATGAAGACAAGGTAATGATAATGCCAACCACAGCCTTCTCGGCCCACCTTTAGTCTACGATAGCACTAACAGGGGACGAGACATCCAAAATTATCTTATTAATGTTTAACCACCCACCCATAATTAATTACTTAGGTTATCACTGATTACTCTAACTCTACGTGGGTTGCCCTGATAGCCCCTTTGTGCGTCAGCCCCCACTTAGAGCCACTCTCTCTAGACACCCAAAGCATAAAATATCCAACACAAAAGGATTGTACCAACAAGAAATACTGAACCAACAAATGGAACATCTGCAAGGAAAAACCATCTCGCCAAAGTCATATGAACAACATCCACAAAATGGTACAATCCAAGTGTAAACTAAAATCACAACCATAGTCAAAACATAGGCCAAATATCAAATTGAAAGATCAAATATAACATCAGTATCCCCTCCTCTGGAAGTTCCTAATCAACAACTTAAGCTCCTATACCAGGATAAACTAATTCTAGGGTTTCCCACATGACATAAACCCCAAATAAGAGAAAGCCACAATTGATTAAACAAATGATCTCGAGAGAAAACAATTACATAAATCAATGCCATAAACTCATTTTAATATACAACAAATTTTGCCAATTAAATAAATCAATTACACAAGAAAATTTGATTCAATTCACAGCACATAATTTATTTCTAATTTGCACAATTACATTATAACATTGCAATTTTCTTAAAATTATCATATTAAATTCATATTTGCAGCATATCAAATCTATTATATCTATATATACACATATATACGCTTTTATGCGTATATATATATAAAAATAAAAATAAAGCATATATATAAAAATTATTTTATAAAACATATTATAAAATTAATAAAATATCATACTGTAAAATTATATATATACATACATGTATATAAATATATATATATATATATATATAATATAATCGAAATCATACATAAAGGAAAATGTGTTTAGTAAAAATAAAATTAATTTAAAAAAAAACATAACACAGACTATTATTGCCCGCCCCTACAGCCTGTTGTACTTACCACAGTGTGTGTGGGGGGCCGCAACCCCCACATGGCTAGGTATAATAGCCTTGGCTGTTGTGCGCAGCTGGTGGTGGCTACGAACCACCAACCACGGGGTGTGGGGTGGTACGGCTTTGGGCTGACCACTCCCCCCAACAAAATAAATATATATATTTTTTATAATATAAATTTTTATATATTAAATTTCATTTCCAGAGAAATACGAATTCCAAAACTCAAAACATAGAAATGCATATACTTTAAAACACCCAGAATTTTCACAATAAATATGTATATATGTATTTTTATATACAATTTGATTTTTATAAATATATTGACTTCTGTACATATATATATAACTTTAATTTACAGTTAAATAAAATAAACAATCAGTTCTATATTAGACACAAATAAAAATCTGGGCATGCAAATTCAACATAATAATGAAAATGATTTTCTTTCCAAATAATAATTTCTTGCAACCAAATTTTATTGACGAACTATAGAAGATTTAACTATAGTTTTCAATAGAAAAATTCAAAGGTTTAATAACACAAATTTTCAATCACAGAAAACCTCTTTCAAAACATAGAGAAATTAATTTTCAAACATGGCGGACAAGATTTTGTTCACAAAATATTAAATCTAAAGAAATAATAATTTAAAAGAACTTGGAGTCCTTCGTTCGATGTAGAATCCAAACATAGTAGCCATCTTCCTTTTTAAAAAGTAGAACCCCTCTGAAGTTTCTTCTCAATTTCCTCCTTCAGCTAACTTCTGAATCAATATTTTCTTTTCTTTTCTTACAGAATAATTTTTACCAAGAAGCACAAAACCTATCTTTTTTCTTTTTCAGACCAAAAACCAGAAACCCTTGTGTCTCTAAAAACTTCCTCCCAATTAAAAATAAATAAAAAAATAAATAAAGATCTTTTTTTTCCTCAAAAATCCTCACATTCATTGGTTATTTTCTTGCTTTTAAAAGCACACACTTATCTCACAGATTTTATTTAAAATTCAATGTTTTCACATGATATTATTCTTACAAGATATTCTCTTCTGAATTTCTAATTTTAATATCTTGAAAAAGATAATATATAATTATCACCATCATTATATATTTAAATTAATTACTTACACCTTTTAATTAATTAAATAAATTTTAATTTACAATATTTAAATTCCAAATTACAATTACTCACAATTAATCATATCCACAAAATATCATTAATTTATCCCATATAAAATAAAGATAAATTAAATGACAACTAACCATAATAAAATACATAAACAACCACAATATTGAGATAAGGACAAAACCAAAACCAAGACACAACAAGACTCACAATAAAATGATAGACTTGGGACGGGGACACTTCCTTATCAACTCCCTTTTTCAACATTGTACTTGTTGGGTTAATTTAATGCTCGCCCTGTCCTACCAAAATAGGTGGAATTGAGACTTTATTCCTACAGTTCCTGCATACAAACAAACATCAAGTAACATGTAAATATCCATTGTAGACACACCATGAAACGAAATTGCGGGGTGGTAGGGTGCTCGCAAGCGAGTGATGCCACTCTGTCCTTTCACCAAGACTCACTAACAAACACATCAGAAACCATAGCAACATAGAACACAACATCACCACATATAATATTAAAGAAAACCATAGCATAGGCAAATAATCTAACCACCACATAATGTATCATAAATCATCATAATAATGTCAAGTACAGCAAAACAACCAAACTATGAATCCACACACAACCAAGTCGGTGAACTAATCACCACCACAAACCAAGTATCAAACCAACACATAAGAGTATAAAAGAGTATCAGCAACATGGGGGTATTACATCCTCCCCCATAGAACATGGCTTACTCCTGGAAGCGAATAAATAAATATGGTAATCCTCTCTAATATGGGACACATCCTCCCATGTTGCCAAAGTCTCATCATTCAAGTCTCACTGAACCCACACCTGTTCAATATCTCTACCCCTTAGGGCAAGTCTCTAATGTTGTAGCATGACCACAGCCTCTCCTAGTAGCCTCTACAACTTCACCCTGGTACCCAACCTGGTGGTCGTCAATCACAGAAAATGCTAGATGTGATCTGCCTACATCACCCACCATCGGCTCAGAAGTGGCTAGTCTCTGACTATAACTTGTAGTGTTCCCTTGTGGACATTGTCTGGAAATATGTCCCTACTTCCCACATGAGAAATAACCTGTACCTTGCCCAAATCCTTTGACACTAGATGTGCACTCGACTACTAAAAAATGCCTTATGAAGGTGTCAACTGTGTGCTTTTTGCGGGCTATACAAAATGATCTAGTCTATTACGCTGCCAACTTCGGTTCTTCCTGTTCTAAGATCTATCTCCCTAGTGAGACTAAGGGTTCTCAAGTCTTGACTGGGAGTTTTGTTGTTGCTCACCCTTAGTGGGTGCTTGATGGCCTTTAGAGGGCCCTGCAGCCAGAACCAGACCTCCATGAATAACAACACCCGATGTCGGTGCACTGCCGATTTGAACTCTTGTGTGTCCTCCCAATGTCATTGCCAAATTTTCTTCTACTAGTCGAGCCTTCTCAATCACTACCTCCATTGTCTTCGGCTTGAAGACTCTAACTCCACCACTGATTCGGGCGTTTAAGCCTCGAATGAAATGCTGAACCAACATTCCCTCATCATGGTTGATTCCTGCATATTGCTTCAATTCATAGAATCATTGCTCATACTATTCAATGGACATCGACACCTACCTAAGGTCATGAAACTCATCTACCCCGCGTTGCCTCCAATGATCTGAAAGGAAGCAAGCCCTGAACCTATCCATAAATAACTCCCATGTGACCATGCTGATATCCAAATATAACTTTTTCTCTTCTAGCTGCCACCAAGTGGATGTGAAGCCTCTTAGATGCATGACTGCACACTGAGCTTTGGTATTGCTACCATAGGGGTGCATCACGAAGCATTGATCCAAATCAATTAACCATGTTTTCGCTTCCATACCTCCTCCAGAACCATTGAATGTAGGCGGGTGTGCTCTCATCAAATCTCTCATATGCCCAGCTATCACTACATCTTGATCTATTGTCACTTCCCTTCGCCTCGGAAACCTTTCCCCTTCTCTCTTGACCTACTACTCCTCCTTTGGCCTAGATCCCAACTGATTAAGAATCTCCCCCAAAAGGTGTCGCAACTTTCCATCTAAACCAGGATGTTCTGGGTTCTTACCACCACCTAACAGATTATATTGAGGACTCTACTGTTCCTTGTGCTCTGAACTGTGGGAACTTGGTGGTGATGGACTTTGGCAGTTGGCTCTAAGGCCACCATCTCGACCTCTTCCTCGGCTATGACCTCTACCTCGAGGCATGATCCTACACAACAATTATACTTATGTAAGATCAAGAGTTAATGCAAACACTGCCTAACGAACACAAACTACCCAGAGAATCTAGTGTTAGCAACCTGGCTCTGATACCAAGCTGTAATGCCCCATCACGCAAACCCCAAAGGAACAACTAAAAATGAAACAATTTTTTTTAAAGAACATAAGCATTGTATTTAAGTATTCCAACATAACAATGTTCTAAGTTGCACAACTAAATCCCTTGGGGTACATGAGGTGACATTACTAAACTAACCCATAACAAAGATAATAGATTAAACATTAAATATTCAAATACGTATCCATTCATTCACATATCACCATTTAAAAACATCCATTAACAATAACCACTTAATAAGAGTAATCCATATAAAACCATACATGAAAATCATAATGAATTAATCATGAAGATATTAAGTATATATATATTTCCATAGATACAACATAACATTAACAATATTTACAAATGGTAGTTCACGAATGATAACATGGTATGAATATTCATTACATCAGTCTGATAGTACATCATAATGAACACATATACATAATTACATCAAAGTCTTCCCAACACCCGTGGGAGTGATACATCAATAAATGAAATACAACTGGTAACATATGAATCCTAGATCAACATCTGCAAAGCTCTGCACTGAATGGTACTACTGCATCCAAAGGGGAGCCAATGGGGTGCGTAGCACGTTCCACCCAACCACCCCTGTGCTGGGAGTAAACAAGGAAAGATCCCTGACCAAGCAAATCCAAACAGTGACACAAGACTAACTCCAGACAAGATAACATAATATCAAAGGACCACTAAGAAAAATAACAACGACAAATTACCAAAATTCATAACAATAGACCACTTTTAGAGGACTTCAATAAAACAACTCAAATGGAATATTAGAGGAGAGTGCCATCGCATGGATTTACATGGATTATCCAGACAACCTATCACAAGGTGTCACCTCCATCTATACATGGATTATCAAGACAACCTAGTTCAAGGTGCCACCTCCATCTATGGTTCTCCTGATAGCCTATCTCAAGGCGCTGCTCCATAGGGTTACTCATGTAGAATCTTTAACCTCTCATGAAGACAAAGCAATGATCTTGCCAACCACAGCCTTCTCGGCCCACCTTTAGTCTACGATAGCACTAACAGGGGACGAGACATCCATAATTATCTTATTAATGTTTAACCTCCCACCCATAATTAATTACTTAGGTTATCGCTGATTACTCTAACTCTACGTGGGTTACCCTGACAACCCCTTTGTGTGTCGGCCCCCACTTAGAGCCACTCTCTCTAGACACCCAAAGCATAAAATATCCAACACAAAAAGATTGTACCAACAAGAAATATTGAACCAACAAATGGAACATCCGCAAGGAAAAACCATCTCGCCAAAGTCATATGAACAACATCCACAAAATGGTACAATCCAAGTGTAAATTGAAATCACAACCATAGCCAAAACATAGGCCAATATCAAATTGCAAGATCAAATATAACATCAGTATCCCCTCCTCTGGAAGTTCCTAATCAACAACTTAAGCTCCTATAATAGGATAAACTAATTCTAGGGTTTCCCACATGACATAAACCCCAAATATAAGAGAAAGCCACAATTGATTAAACAAATGATCTCGAGAGAAAACAATTACATAAATCAATGCCATAAAACTCATTTTAATATACAACAAATTTTTCCAATTAAATAAATCAATTACACGAGAAAATTCAATTCAATTCAAAGCACATAATTTATTTCTAATTTGCACAATTACATTATAACATTGCAATTTTCTTAAAATTATCATATTAAATTCATATTCGCAACATCTCAAATCTGTTATGTGTGTGTGTGTGTGTGTGTGTGTGTGTGTGTGTGAGTAAATATATATACATATATATGCTTTATTTTATATATATATAAAATAAAGCATATATGTATAAATCATTTTATAAAACATATTATAAAATTAATAAAATATCATACTATAAAATTATATATATATAATATAATCAAAATCATACATCAAGGAAAACACATTTAATAAAAAAAATTAATTTAAAAAAAAACATAACACAGACTATTATTGCCCACCCCTGCAGCCTGTGGTACTTACCACAATGTGTGTGGGGGACTGCAGCCCCCACATGGCTGTGTAAAATAGCCTTAGCTGCTATGCGTAACCAGTGGTGGCTGCGAACCACCAACCACGGGGTGTGGGGTGGTAGGGCCCTAGGCTGACCACTCCCCCCAACAAAATAAATATATATATTTTTTATAATATAAATTTTTATATATTAAATTTCATTTCCAGAGAAATACAAATTCCAAAACTCAGAAACACAAAAACGCATATACTTCTAAACACCCAGAATTTTCACAATAAATATGTATATATGTATTTTTATATACAATTTGATTTTTATAAATATATTGACTTTTGTACATATATATATATATACAAGTATATATATATGTATATATATTTAACCTTAATTTACAATTAAATAAAATAAACAATTTGTTTTATATCAGACACAAATAAATCTGGGCATGCAAATTCAACATAATAACAAAAATGACTTTATTTCCAAACAATTATTTCTCAACCAAATTTTATTGACGAACTACAGAAGATTTAACTATAGTTTTCAACAGAAAAATTCAAAGGTTTAACAACACAAATTTTCAATCATAGAAAACTTCTTTCAAAACATAGAGAAATTAATTTTCAAACATGGCAGACAAGATTTTGTTCACAAAATATTAAATCTAAAGAAATAATAATTTAAAAGAACCTGTAGTCCTTCGTTCGATGTAGAATCCAAACACAGTAGCCTTCTTCCTTTTTCGAAAGTAGAACCCCTATGAAGTTTCTTCTCAATTTCCTCCTTCAGCTAACTTCAGAATCAATCATTTTTCTTTTCTTTTCATACAGAACAATTTTTACCAAGAAGCACAAAACCTATCTTTTTTCTTTACAGACCAAAAACCAGCCTGTGTCTCTAAAAACTTCCTCCCAATTAAAAATAAATAAAAAAATAAATAAAGCTCTTCTTCTTTTTCCTCAAAAATCCTCAACATTCATTGGTTATTTTCTTGCTTTTAAAAACACACACTTATCTCACATATTTTATTTAAAATTCAATATTTTCACATGATATTATTCTCACAAGATATTCTCTTTTGATTTTCTAATTTTAATATCTTGAAAAAGATAATATATAATTATCACCATCATTATATATTTAAATTAATTACTTACACCTTTTAATTAATTAAATAACTTTTAATTTACAACATTTAAATTCCAAATTATAATTACTCACAATTAATCATATCCACAAATATCATTAATTTATCCCATATAAAGTAAAGATAAATTAAATGACAACTAACCATAATAAAATAAATAAACAACCACAATATTGAGACAAGGACAAAGCCAAAACCAAGACACAAAAAGACTCACAATGAAATGACAGACTTGGGACGGGGACACTTCCTTATCAACTCCCTTTTTCAACATTGTACCTGTTGGGTTAATTTAATGCTCGCCCTGTCCTACCGAAACAGGTGGAATCGAGAATTTATTCCTGCAATTCCTGCATACAAACAAACATCAAGTAACATGTAAATCTCCATTGCAGACACACTGTGAAAGGAAATTGCAGGGTAACAGGGCGCTCGCAAGCGAGTGATGCCACTCCGTCCTTTCACCAAAACTCACTAACAAACACATTAGAAACCATAGCAACATAGAATCACAACATCACCACATATAATATTAAAGAAAACCATAGCATAGGCAAATAATCTAACCACCACATAATGTATCATAAATCATCATAATAATGTCAAGTGCAACAAACCAACCAAACTATGAATCCACACACAACCAAGTCGGTGAACTAATCACCACCACAAACCAAGTATCAAACCAACACATAAGAGTATCAAAGAGTATCAACAACATGGGGTATTACAAAATTTGTTTGTCTTGTTGCACCAGATGGCGATCTAAAACACATCATGCACAGAGGAGTGGGGTCGAAGCATAATATTTATGGTTTCTCTGTTTGCTCACTTGCACAAAAATTTTTGTCTTGACTACCTTGCTCTCACACAGGGGTCAGGTCATACAAGCAGAAAGGGCAAGATTATTATAAAATGTGGCATATTGTTTAAAGTTTCTATTTATTTTTTATTTTTTTAAATTTGACTATCTTTATCGACTCTTACAAACACAGGGGCTAATTTTTATTTGCATGGCTATCACACTATTCCTTAAACATTTGGACCCAAGAGAAATCAGGCTACAAGGCTATGAAAAGTTAGTTACAGTGCATAATTAGTTTTTTTTTTTGGTGTTGCATTTTCTTTTATAGGTAAAAGTGAAGGAGTCATACATGAAATTAATGTAGTATCAAAATTTTTATGCCCATTTCTATTTTTAATCATTATAAGCCCACCTGTATTATGAATAGGGTAACAAGAAACAAAAATATAGAGTCTCCTGAACACTTTCTTGGATACAATCCCATAGTACCTATTGATAAATAAAATGAGACAGAGGTAGAAAAAGATTTAAAAATAAGATTTGAATAAGGATATCCTTGCATATATGTTTGCTTCATTACAAATTATTAACTCAACATAATATGATTCTTTATTCTTGTTTAATTCACAATATTTTCACCTTCCTTCTTGCATCTCAATGAGCATATTGTTGTCACCAATCAATTTACATAATATGTTCCTTTTTTTACCACCACTTTTCTTTACTGTCAACTTATAGAGTATCCATACAATATGCTAGCAATTTTAGACTTTTTTTTCTATATTTTCTTTCTAAGACAAAATGCTAACTTTTAATTTTGCAACAGTATTAAAAAAAAAAAGAATTACACACAAATTAATAAGGATTGCTCTTTCCCATTTCTACATTGGTCAATATGAATATCATCTATTTAAAAGTTACAATATTATCACAATATTTAAGGAAACAAACAACTTACACACCCATGAACAAGGTCTTGCTCTCCACCCTGCCGTAATGGCATCATGGAGCCTCGTGGGCTCTAGCCATACCCCTAAGCAAGGAATTATTTTAGCCCCACAATGATCAATGAAGTATTTTCTCATTTTTACCAAGGGAAAAAACTAAAATAGTACAATTTACATGCATCTAGGTTCTCTACTTTTTGTTTTTCAAACATGATCCATACAATAGGTCACCTCCTTACAACCAAGAAGCAAAGGAAAATGGAACATAAGGAACTTATATATTTTCTCTTAAATGAAGGGACTAAAATCTTGTATCCCTATTTCATCTCCAACCAAGTCATCTTCATCACTATCATCCCATTAGATGGACTCCTCTCCTTTCTCATTCCTTATACCATCTTCACTCAAATTCTCCAAGAGGAGAAGTGGGTAACACCCTACTCATTATTCCTCTCCCACTATATAGGAGTTTCAACTTGCAACCTTTTAGATGGGGAGATGTGTGGAGTGTACCTCTCTTCTTCAATGAGAGTCTTTTCTCATTAAAGAGGCAACATGCACTTGGACAACCCCAAAGCTCTTCATCCCCCATCCTCTCCTCAACATTCGTCACTCTTCATTATGAGGACTTTTCAGGAGTCAAATCATGTCATTGGGACCCTATTGCATGCCCACTTGACCCCTACCACTATGGTATAAACCCTAGGGGGATTATTTTCCCCAAGTACAACACAACATTGTTTGTAGCCAAAAATAAATAAATTAAAGAATTTATATGTATTTGTTTAATATATTTAAAAAATATTTTATAAACTATTTAAAATATGGGGTTAACAATATAAACTATTTTATTAATATATTAAAAATATATATTTAAACTCTTTTATAATTTTTATTAAAGATTTTAATAGTTTATTAATAAAAAAAACATTAAAGAGTTTACATATATTAAAAAAATAGATTATAAAATAATATTTAAACAAATAAAATAAAATAATATTTAATAAATACAAATAAATTAAATTTGAAGTATAATAAAATAAATTTTAAACATATTAAAATAATTTTATTATATAAAAAGTTAATAAAATAAATCATTTTTAATAAATATACTAACTCAAAAATGATATTAGATATATTTTGTGTGGTGTAACTTAGTTTTATAGATTTTGATTTTTAATTTAATTAGTTTTTAATTATTTATATTGTTCCTTTTTTTTTCAATTATAAAATAAATAATTTTTAAAATAATATTATTATTGAATAAATAATAAAAGTGTTTTTTCTTATCTATCTATTATTTATGTGTTTTTTCATTGTATTATTATTTAGTAATCTTCATATTTCTCCTCGTATCATTGATTACCTATATTATAATGTAATCTAGATCAATTAATTTTTAATATATGTATATCTTTATTTTTTATTTTTTAATTAATCTTATGATGTAATTCTTTCACTATTTGTTCAATTCAACCCTTTTATCTTTTTCTTCCATTATTATTTATTTATTATAATGATGATTTATATTAAATAATAATAATTCAAATACATTTTTATATTATTTAATAAATATAAAAAATTAATTTAAAGTTGGAAGAAAGAATGATTATTTTATTATCATATATATTTTAAATTTTTATTGCTTATGGTTTTGATTGTGTCAAAAAAATTAGCATTTCATTAGGATGAAAGAGAGAAAGAGGAGAAAAGTGAATAATTGCAGACTTAGACTAGATAAAAAGGAGAGAGGGAGAAGGGGAGGGTGCACAAAGATCAAGGGTCAAAATAAAATAAAGTAAACATTAAAAAATAGTCAAAAAAGAAAGAAAAGAGAATAAAAACCAAAAGAACAAAATGAATAGAGCCAATAAATAAAAAGATCACAAAAAATGTAAAAAACTAAGAGAAACACAATAAACAAGAAAAAAAAGATCAAAATAGAAATAAAGAGAGAATCAAGGAAATGAGTCAAATGAGATTGAAAAGGCCTAAGATGAAACAAAAGAAGAATTAAAAAACAACAAATAAATAAAGAAGAAAAATAAAATGTAATCAAAGATATATATATATGAATAAGGAAAACAAGATAAATGATCAACTATAAACCAAAAAAAGGAGAAATGAATAAAGAAATGAAATTATATATGTTTGCTTTTCTATTTTATCAGATTGTTAATAGTTAAAAATTGATTTATAAATTACTTGATATAAAATACACTTCTTAAGATTAACTAAAAAATAAAAATAAAGAGATACAAATTTTAACAAGAGCTACAGGGCAGCCAAGTTACTGTCAAAAAGTTATAGAATAGTTATGTTTTAATTAGTTGTTAGTTGTGTTTAATAAATTCAAAATTGTTTGGGAAGACTATAATAGGCATGAGAGGGAAATTATAATGGTAAGTGCAAGTTTTAGGGTATCCCTATAATATTATTTAAAATTAGGGGGAAAACTTATAAATCCATGTCAATTTTTATAATTAGAGATAAAAATGAATTTTTTACCTTTGAGTGAAATCACCCCATTGGTTTTCATCCAAAGGGTCGAATTAGGCAATTTCTCTTACAAAAAAGTAACCTTTAGTACAAGATGATAAGAAAACCTTCTAATTATAACTATAATTTATATGGGTTGTGTGATGATAATTATATGCATAATATCAAAGATAATGGTTTCTTGATCATGGACAATGATTCAACATAACCTTGTCAAATATTTACAAAGAAAATTCAAAAATTAAAATTAAAGTAACAAAACATTTACATGATTTATAAATTGAAAAAAATTAAAAAATCTCCTAAAATATTTGCATAGATTCAAGAATAACCCAATTTGAACCATGCTTACCCGACATAGGGGCCTATAATGTTATGAAAGATTTACCGAAAAAAAAAAATCATAAAAAAAATATATAGCATGATTTAAGAGATTGAAATGAATTAAAAAAATTCTCATAGAATAACTAAAGAGCTCGGGCATAACCAGGTTTACAAGTCATAAGAAGGTGAGTCCAAAATTTAAAAATTAAAATCAAAATTAAAACAATTTAGATAACATGATTTAACATATCAAAATTAGGGTTAGGTTTCATGTTAAGGTTATTATTAGGATTAAGGTTAGGGTTATAATTAGATATAGAATTAGGGTTAGGGTTATAGCTCAAATTAAGGTTTACTTTACAATTAGAGGAAGAATTAGAATTAAGGTTATTATTAGGATTAAGATTAGGGTTATAATTAGATATAAAATTGGGGTTAGGGCTATAGTTCATATTAAGGTTTACATTACGATTAGACATAGAATTAGAATTAGGTTTCACGTCAAGGTTATAATTAAGGTTAAATTTAGGAAAGTTCTTCCACACTCAATTTTCTAAGTTTCAGAAACTTCTTTTTTGAGGTAATTATTTAACATATTCTTTGTATATCTTATCTTTATAAATAATGTCATATAAATTATTTAATTTATATGGTAAATAAGCTAGTTTTAAAAATACTAACTAGTTTAAAAACTTATTGCCTCCCACACGCTTGATGCCTAAAGTGACCATCTATGTTACAAAATAAAATATAAAATTATAATATTATTATTTAATATAATAAATTATATTTTAGATGGTATAAATATTACATATATATTGTATATATATTATAATATTATAATGATGTTAAAATTATATATTAGATATTATATATGTTACACATGTATTATATATATTATAATATTATAATATGTTGTTAAATTAATAATATAAAATATTAAAAATATATTATTTATTTGAATTTGTTATTAGATTATTTTATATATTTGAATTTAATAGAATGGAAAATATAATAAATAAATATGAGTATAAATAAATATATATTTATATTTAGTATTAAAAAAAATTCATATAATGTATTATTAAAAAGAATGTTGTAGTAAATATATTGACTTTATGGTTAATCCTATAAATTAACTTGTGAAGATTTTTTATAAATATATCTATTTTATCTAATGAGTATATTATATGAGATTGTTGACTACTAGTTACCTATGTGTTTCGCATAAATTTTCCTAAAAATTAGTTGGATGGGTAATGGAAGTAATGGAAGCGCCAAAATCACTTATATCGGGTGAAAATTGTGTACCAATTAGATTCAAGAGAATTGATTTTTGAAATATATTTTGTTATATAATTTGCATCTATACATTAATAATAGATTGAAAAAATTCAAATAGAAAAATTAGTCAAGTTCTCATTGGTTAAAATGAGAGTTATTAATAACTAGTTAAATTCTAGTGGTGCCTATAGTTCCTCGCAAGAACTAAAAACTAATTAATCTAGACTACTAAATAATAATACAATGATAAAACACTTGAATAATAGATAGATAAGAAAAAATACTTTTATTATTTATTCAATAATTATATTATTTTAAATTAAAAAATTATTATATTTTTTTAATAATTATTTTTATATAAAAAAAAAATAACAATGTAAATAATTAAAAACTAATTAAATTAAAATTCAAAATCTATAAAACTAAGTTACACCACACAAAATCTAATTAAATTAAGTACACAAAGTCAACAAATATATCCAATATATTATTTTAATATGTTTAAAAATTATTTTATTTTACTTCAAAATTAATTTATTTGTATTTACTAAATATTATTTTATTTTATGTTTAAAAATTATTTTATAATTTTTTTTTTGATACGCAAGGTAGTATTTATATTGATTTTATAAAAATTACAAGCATCTGCTAAGCAGGGATAAAAGGTCCACCCAGGACTCAAAGCCGAACAAAAAACCTTCCTAACCAGGACAAAATTTCAACATTTCAACCGTACAGTCCCATTGAGAGTATTAAAGATTGAGCCACTATAAAAATTTGATGCAAAAGATTTAGGTCAGAGGTTGAGCCTCATCCAGCTAATAACAAAAATTACATGCTGCTAATGCTTAAGTCCACCAAAATTTGACAAGTTAATAGCCAATAAACTAGAAAAAACATCAACCAACAAAATCCAAGCCTCACATGAATCCGTTTAACTCTACAAACCTTATGAAACCTTCCAGCCACTCCAGCCCCTCCTCCAGCACCAGCTTCAACTTTCTCTTCAGGAAATCCATAGCCACATCTGCAATCCTTTTGTGCCTCGACAATGCAGGCCCTTTAGTGTCTAAGATGAAGGGGAAGACTTAGACGGCTTCATCTGAATCCCATAGGAGAGCCAAGTCGGCAGGGTGCGGAATACCTTTGCCTATGAAGGCCGCCTTTAGTGTCTTCTCAAGACCACCAAGCAAGTCATCATGAAACAGACGCACCATCATCTCCTTGGCCTCTGCCTTCAGGGTATCTAGATCCAAAATCATTGCTAGAAACTAGGAGGAGATATGCGCGTTATCTCTGGAAAATTCTTTTCTTTCCAAATGTTCTTTGCCTAGGACCATTTTGACAACAACTAATGACACCGGATCATCCACGAGAAAAATTCGTTTTAACCTCTGGTCCGTAACTTCCCGAAAGGCTATCTGCCTCTCTGTGGCTACCAAAGAAACTGGTGTATCGACACCAAAGCTTTCCAAACCTTCTGTTGAGATATGGATGATGAATTTTGACTTCGTCATCCTCTCCATTTGCAAAGCTTTGACAGTCGTTCCCTGCAAAAAAATAGAAGACAATACCAAATTTTGAAGTCCATACTTTAAAAATGACTTCATCAGTTCATTTAATACACCCGTAAGATGTTCAGTCAGGCCTTTGCACACGAATTTGAATAATGGAGAAGTGATCATATTGTCCTTGCCATGAAGATATTCTACGGCCTCCGTCCTTCTGACTACATACCATTATCACTTCGATTTAAGTGAGTTGCCACTCGGCCCATCACCCTTCGTTTCGATGATTGTCGTGCCCAACGTGTCATGCTAACGACACTTTGAATGCTGTGCCATACATACCCCCTGTCATGCTGCAGAGTTTCTGCTATTTTCAAGAGCGACAGACTAAACATGAATCCAACTCCTTCCTTCGGCTATTTTTAAAAAAAATTGGAAGTGACATGGCAATGCCACATCCACGAGCTCTGTGTCTGACCCATCCGCCACCTCATGTCCACCCTAGGTTCCGAGTGTCCAAGTGAGGGGCGAGGGGGAGCCCACCCAACCACCCACATTTTATAATTTAATTTTTTAATATATGTAAACTCTTTAATGTTTTTTTATTAATACCTACACCATTAAAAAATTTAATTAGAAAAATTTAAAGAGTTTACATATATTAAAAAATTAAATTATAAAATAATTTTTAAACAAATAAAAAATAACTCTTTAGTTGCATGGATGCGTTTGTAATAAACACAAGCTGTAAGTTAGTTGCACGAATTTACTATGTTTGATGGTATGTGCATAATGCAACATATTCATGCCCGAGTGCATTCCTGGGGTTGGATAGCTACTGCCTTATTTTTGTATCCCAACCAAGAAAATTGACCAACAATCCTCTTTAAAGACCCACTTAAAGATCCATCTGAGTTTCACACTTGGGTAAGGGTTCCCAACCCCTAACCCACATAATTAAATATTCTCACAAACCAAAATAAATTATACCTTTAATATCAACCCTCACCACTTAATCTATCAACATATTAACTTTATATCCTCAAGAAGATGTCTTTTGATTTTCTCTCGATGGTCCTCCCTTCTCATGCTAACACTGTTACCTTCCTGCACATTACCAACATGATCATAAGTAACATTGTATCACATTTACCAACATGATCATAAGTAACATTGTATCACATTAATCTATCAACTAAATATTCTAAACTTTAACCATATAATAATCCATTTAAATTTCAATCTACATTCCATAGTATATTAGTGTATTCCACCTTCATGGTAGTGACAATAGAACATAATGTCAAAATTAAATTAAAAGGATTTTTCCAAAATATCATGTTATTTATCATCCACAATATATATAATCATCAATTTAAAAAAATAACATCACAAATTAGGTTTAGAATTAATCACATGTGAAATGGGGTCTTAGACAAGTTGAAAAAGTAAAGAAAGTATGGTATGCTAGTTGAAAAATTCTTTGTATGGTGTAAAGCAATCTCCTAGAATATAGTATCAAAAATTTAACACCTATGTGTTGTCTTTGGGAATTCTAAGATATAAATTTGACCATTGTGTGTATTTCAAATATGATAATGGTTTTATTCTCATAATTACATTGTATGTATATGCTATTATTTTTGGGGAATGGTAAAAGTATGATTTGATATTTGAAGTCTTAGTTGTCATAATAGTTTGAAATGAAAGATCTAGGTGCAGTGAGATATATTTTGAGGATGAAGATTAGAAGAGATAGAGCTATCAAAAATATTTGGTTAAGCTGAAGCAAGTATGTGAACTTATTGTTGGAGAGATTCAACATGGAATCTTGTAGAAAGTTAGTTGTTCTCACGATGTTGGGGACAAAATATTCTATGAAGGATTGTCCAAAATCTCCTACCAAGATGGAGGACATGACCAGAGTACCATATGTAAGTGCAGTTGGTAGAGTTATAGTTTGTACAAGGCTAGAAATTTCCCAAGCAGTGAGATTCCTTAGTTGGCTTGTGAATAATCTTGGATAGGTACATATGTGATGAAGAGAGTATTCAGTTATTTGTGGGGTACTTCCAAGTATTCCCTATGTTTTCACATGGTTATCCTATGAGACGTAGATATTCAATCAAAATTTATGGATATGTGGATTCATATTAGGTAGGTAACATCGATAGAAAAAGATACACTAGTGGATATATTTTCATGATGTTTGGTGATGCTATAAGTTGGATGAGTAATAAATAGGATATCATCCACTACAAAAGTAGAGTACATGGCAACTACACATGCTTGTAAGGAATCCATTTGGCTTCAATGGTTTTGTTTTGATATTGGTTTTGATGTAGGCTAGATTACTATTTGTTGTGACAAAGGTGTCATTTTCTTAGCAAAGAATCATACTTTCCATGTGAGAACAAAGCACATTGATGTTCAATTTCATTTTGTTCATGATATGGTGGAATATGGAAAGGTGAAGCTAGATAAAGTTGACACTTTGGTGAATGTTGTACAAATGCACTGACTAAGACAGTGATGACAGAGAAATTTAGATGGTGTTCTAGTTCCATGGGACTTTGGGCATTGAGCAATTGATTGCAGTAGAATCTTGATAAGTCTTCGACAAGTGGGAGAATGTTGGGATTAAGGTGTCTCAAGCTTTGAGTCCTAGAAATAATTAATTGATTATTAGGTTCATATTAGCTTACCTTAATGTATTAAACTTCCTAATTTGTCATTCACTTTTAGGGTTCTATTATTGAGATGGCATCCTACATGACAAGTGTTGAGATATGATGAGATCCCTATTTTTTAGGAAGTTGGAGCTCACTTTATGAGGTCTTATTTTATAGTAGGATGATGTCACATGTTTTCATATTGGTGAAAAAATGTTTTGGAAAGTTCCTATATCGATTTGAGAGTCTCGGTTAGTAGTTACTATATTAGAACTGAAGAGAAATGAAGTATTTTTTGGCTTTATCTGCTTTAGGCATCCAAGATATGGTTAAGATATTGATAAGATACTTTTCTTGGATATGGACACCAATGATGAGGATAAGGTTGCTTTGGTTTAGTAGGTTGATTTTAAAGCTCGTGATTTTTGAGTTTTTTTAGATATTGGATTTGTAGAAGATAAGGGTTTTTTTTGGGTGCCTACCTTACTCATCTATATATACTTGATGTGTTAGCTTATTTTATATGACAAGTTAATATTTCTTGAGCTATTGCTATGCTACCAATATTACTCCAAATTTTGAATATAGTGTTGACAACTCCTAAAAAGCATAAGCTCTATTATTGTATTGTAATGCACATTTACTAAATAATATAATTGGGCTAGGTTTTTGGAGTGGGCATGTAATTATAGGCGTTGTGGTTTCATTGTTTAATTGCTTCACTAAATTTGTATATGTGACCTTTTTTTGTTGTAATAGTTAAAGGGTTTGAATAATTGTTGCAACCCTCTCTTGTGTTATATTGGCATAAAGAGTTTTTTTGTTTATACTTGACTTCATTTCAATTATAAATACAATTTTTTTAATTTTAAAAATAATTTATGAATTTTTTAAAGTAACTTTTAATAACCTATTTTTATAGTTAACAATATTTTAAGAAAATTATGTTATTTCCATAGAACATCACCTCTTTTTTAAAAAGGATACAATTATAAATATTTAAACATAGATTTGTAGCACTAATATCTAGCTCATAGATATTTTTTCATATGTTTTTTTTGCATAACTTTTTTAAATAAATTTTTTAAGTTAGATTAACTATAATTTAGACATAGGCTACTTCCACAAATCATAACTTCATTTAAAGGCATAGGACAACTGAGAGGGAGGGTAAATCAGTTGTCACCAAAACTAAACTCAAAGCTTCAACACTTATCAATTTCACAACCACACTATTTTGTTATTAAGTATGAACATGAAATGCAGATAATAGAAAGAAAAATCAACACAATGAACACCAGATTTTATGTGGAAAACACAATAAGGGAAAAAACATAGTGAGGATTAACTCACAATATAGAGTGATAGCAAAACTGAATATAAAGGCTCACTTCCAAGGGCTCATTGCCCAGAAGAGGACTCACTATCTAAATACAAAGGCTAACTGCCTACAAAAAGGACTCACTATCCAATAGGGAGGCTCATTGTCTACAGATACAAAAGAAAAAAAAAGACCCACCACAACAATTTACACACATTTGTAACCTTGATTAGAAGATTGTAGAAACCTTTAGCTCACTTCCTTTAGGAATCTAACAGAATGAAGAAACACTAGGTCAACCAGACCTAATGAAAACACAAATGAACATTGAAGTACAAAATTTTCACATCAAAAAGATGACACATGAACGACACAACATGCTTCACCAATCATTGTAACACATATTAGATACCTCTAGACTCATCTGCATCAGGTGTAACAACTTTTGAGCATAGAACACCTTCAATCAGTCCATCCAGACTATGCAAACACATACATTAATTCTAAAACTCAATGTTTGGAGCACCAAACCTTGAATATCCCCACTAAAACATAGAGAAGACCATTACAAGACATATTCAAGATCCACAAGACCTAAAATGAAACACTAGAGAACTACAGAGAAAAACATTTCTCCCAATCCATAAATAACCAATTCTTCTAAAACAATTCACACACCGGTGAACACAACTTTCACATTTCATCAAACCAACAACAACAAATCAAGAGATGTCACTAACAGATCATCATTAGCAAACCTTCAGATCCACACAAGCATAGGATCAACAAAGGAGAAACATGGAGCACATTCCAGAGTGCATTTTGAACACATATATAACTCTTACTTCACTCTTTATTAATTTTCTCAAAAGAACTTGGTAACCCATCATTTCAGCACATCTGAAACATCATAAGAATAGCTCCATGTACTCACAACATCTCAACTATACATGCACAATTTACAACATATTGAATTGTGTTGACATCAATGACAACATTAATGACAACATTAATGACAACACCACCAAACATGCTCATACTTGCAACAATCTCCCCTTTGTCATTGATGACAACATGCATTATGTGAAAAACCATCAAAGACCACAAAATATTTTGGGAGAATACCTTTTTATTTTCTACTATTTTTCACATGACTCTCTCTCACACTTTGACATCAATGGAAAAGATTAAAAAAATTTGATTACTCCCCTTAGGAGTACACCCATTCAACTCATACTACAACAATGAAAACTTTCTACTCCCCCTATGAAGTAGACCCATTCATTAGTCCAGATAAATGAAGAATCTTTGGATTCACTAGACTAGTGCACCTCCATGTGCACCTAGTTCGAAGGGCCAGTGACCCCCAACCTCTCCCTAAGATACTCAAAACTATCCTTCGGAATAGCCTTAGTAAATATATCTGCAATTTGTTCCTTTGTTGACACATACTCTAGCCTGACTTTATTCTCCAACACCTACTCTCTTAGGAAATGATATTTGATAGATATGTGTTTTGTTCTTGAATGTATTACTAGATTCTTTGAAATGCAATGCCCCACCATGAAACCCTAGAGGACAACATACTAACAACTAAAATGGAACAACTTTTTTTTTTGAAAGTGCAATATTTACATGATTAAAAGTGAAAAATTAACTTACATTCTACCCTAGGTCCTCTATGGTTCACGACTATGCTATTTGATTCCCATTAACCAACTAGAAAGAATGGAAAATCACTACATTTAATTAAACTCCATCTACAATATAAAATTACATTTAACCATTTCATTTAATTGAACAATCAATATGATACAACCATAACATGTATTCAATAGAGATCAATACAATCAATCCATTCAATTACATATACAATAACATCTTTTACAAAATCCATTACATAAGAGAGTTCAACATTAGTTTACATCATTACATTGATACATTTGAACAAAAATGTCTCATTGTATACATGTGAGGAGAGTACATTAAAGTAAGATACGAGTATGTGTAGGATCATCATGGAAAAAATAGGCCCTTAAGTGGCGAAAAATTCAAGAAAATCAGAGTTAGGAAACTTGACGTAAAAATTTGAATAAGTTATCTATATTATTTCAAAAATATGTAAGAATGGAATCTGTAGCAAATTGAATGTAGTTTCTAAACTACTAGGTTTAAAAAAAAATAAAAATTATTTGGTAAAAATTTAAAATTTCAATGTAGTAGTACTTAAATTTTAGGGAGAAAATAAGAAGTAGGTGTAAATGCGACCACCCTAACCACAATAAAATGATAATATTTTTTATAAGATTTTAGATATAAGTAGAGTACTCATATCCTGATTTGATGCATATTTTTTTGTAATTTTTTTCTAAATAAATAATTAATTATGAATTTTTTATTACAAATTTTAAAAAATATAAAAAATCATGTGTCTAACCACCTTAACTTTGTCAAAACTTCATGAAATTCATTTTTTTTCTTAAATCTTATAGTATGTGAAGCATAGAATGTGACAAATGTTTTGGATTCAAAAAATGTGATACCATTTGAAGGCTATAGATGTTTTTCTATCATCCTATCAATCAGGACTTTAGTCATAATTCAAATAGAAAATGAATAATAATTATTTATTAAATTCAAAGTAAAGCATAATTTATATTGGTGGAAAGATGAGAATATCATTTATAAACCCTTTTCATTTCATCAATTTTGGGTAAAAAAAAAGTCATTAGTCACATACCCTACACATACCAATCATATTGCCATTTTTTGGCCCATCATGAACCTGCACATACCCATACATGATACATTAGATTAAGGTACAATACATGGAAGATAATCCACATGAATCGATACAAATGCATAAGTCTTCAATGCAAAAGAAGACACCATAGTCATGAACAAGGAGAGGGAACCCAATGGGGTACAATGCACTTTCCACCCAACCATGTGGAACCCAAAGGTCCACCCCTCATGCTAGGAGATAGCAAAGGATCCTGCCATCACAATGACAACAAGGTGACAAACAACTACCACAACAAGACTATAAGGGATTTCAACATGCAAGTACAACATAACACAACACAATAGTGATATTGCTTCTAGAGGCACTCACAAACATAAAATGGAAATATAAGTCAAGGGTATACAAGGTTGTAGTAGGGGAGAGTGTCATCATATGGTCCTGACATGGATTGTCTTGACAGTTTCCACTAGATGTTGGCCCCCATATATGGTTGTCTTAATAGTCTCACATTCAACATCAGCCCTATAGGGTGACACATGCAGGACCAATTATCCCTTCATGGAGACAAGGAAATTGGTCTTGCCAACTAGGCCTTCCCAACCCATCCTTAGCCTGAACAAGCACTACAGGCATTGGTGAGGCATCCAATTAACTTAGTTAAAGTGAAATTCTACCCAACCCCCTAGTTAATTAATTATGTTTCACTTAAGGAACTCCCACATGGGTTGTCCTAGATGCCACTTTGTGCACCAACCCCCATTGAGAGCCACTCCCCCTTCTACAACAAGAAACCCAATTGAAAACAATAGGGAAAACCAACATGCATAAATCCCATAACCAAATGATCATTCATGAAGGTGACCTGCATGAACCATCCCACACAAGAATCAATCATGAAGCAAGTAAACAATGCCTGGCTAAAACCCCTTAATAAAACACTTCAAGTATTACATTATCCAACATTATGGGTCAACACATACACTTAACCTACAACATGGCACTACTGAATTTGACACCATTTTTTGATGGACGTTCATTGGTCGTTCGAAAAATATTTGTCGGACAAGCGACGAAATGATGAAAAAATTTTTGTCACTATTTTTTTGTCGAAATGTTGACGACGAATTAAACATCAAAATAACAACACAGATTCGCTGGTCATCGACATCATAAAATTACTCGGACTTTCGTCAGAATATCGATGAAAACTTCGTGTATCCACCAACGAATTACACTAGAATTTTGTCACCATTTCAATGCAATGGGAAAGGAGTAGCGTTGAAACAACACCAGACATTTGTCACCATTTTGACGAAATGGGCAAGGAGTAGTGTCGAAACCACACCAAAATTTCATCGAAATTATGACAAAATGGGCAAGTAGTAGCATTGAAACAACACCAAAAGTTCATCAAAATTGCGACACAATGGGCAAGGAGTTACGATGACACCTTCATCACAGCTATAGCAACTTCGTCGAACCTTTTCGGTGATTTTTCGGTGGGTTTCGTCGAAATTGTGACGAAACAATGCAATTTTTTTTTTAAAAATATTCGTTGAAATGTACCATCATGGAGAATGATGATTGATCATACATACAGACTGCATATTGGTTTGATGTTTCAAACGATGCATTTCTTATATTGAAAAGTGCATTATTTTATTGAGCTTCTCTTTGTTTCGAGAATAGTTTAATATTCTCTACTTAATAGGGCCAACCACGTGACAGTGGAAGCTCATTTGCCCCCCCCTCACATCACTCTCAATTCTCTATACCCAATCATATAACATTAATCATTCATTCATCCATTAATAACATATAGCATTCATTCATTCATCAATTAATAACATATAACATTCATTCATCCATTAATAACATATAACATTCATTCATTAACATATAATATTCATTAACTAACATATTTACATTCATTCATTAACATATAATATTCATTCTTTCAATTTTTACATACTATCAAAAATATGGTTGTCATGATATGATTACAATCACTTTTTTTTTTGTTTCTTTTTTAAAGCTACATAAAACTAAAGTGGAGTGTCATTTTCTAAATCAATATCTATCCCCCCTTTAGTTGTTTTTCCTCTGCTCATGATCTTAATGTATGCCTAGTCGTCTGCTCATGATGTGGACGCCACTGCAAGGGGGGGTCCGCTGCAATAAGAAAGAAATGTTAAACTAATATGTTTTATTATTATTGTTACAAGTATTTTATTAATTAAAAGAACATTAGAGTGGTCCTCTTTACATTGGGGTCCACATCATGTTCGAACTTTGTTGTTATAGACTCATGCTCAACATGTTGAACACCCTCTAAATCCTAATTTGCAGTTGAAACATGAAAGGTTACATTAATTAATACACCAATTGAAATTAAATATGTTTAAGAGAACATGAGGGTGATCCTCTTTACCTGATGGGGCCATATCATATTCCTGATCTTCTCTAGCTTGATCATGCTCAACACATTGATCATGCTCTACATGCTCTAAAGTTAAAACACGAAAGGTTACATTAATTAATACACCAATTGCAATTAAATATTTTAAAAAGAATTTTAGAGTGGTCCTCTTTACCTAATGGAGCCACATCATATTCCTGATCTTCTCTAGCCTAATCATGCTCAACATGTTGATCACGCTCTACATGCTCTAAAGTACAGGGATGCACACCATGACCTTCATCTGCATGATGTGCCCCACCCTCACTAGGCTACATTCCAATGTCATGTGCAATATTATCATTGCTTGAATATTTAAAACAAATAGGCATGTAATTACTTTATGGTGGAAATCAATATTGAATAGATTGCACAAGTATTCAATTTTAAATAAAATTTATTAAGTTTATTTACCTGTGTGTCAGATGCAATGGAAGATTGTGTTTGCCTAGTCAAGACTCTTCGGCGTTCAGCCATGGCTCCATAGCCTTGCTGGAAGGAAATCTTTAGGTCCTCTTCTATGGGAACTTTGTCGAATTCAGAGCCCTACATTTTTGCATAAGATAGTGAATTTTTCTTCTATGGTGTGATAAAACCAATTTTTTTTTCAATTTATTATAATTTGGATGCAATATTTCATTTCTTGATACTTACAATTCGTGTGGCTAATTTCATATAACCACCATAGCCAAGTTTGTGTTGCCCATGCTTTTCTAGTCTTTCCTTTGTTGCCGTCGATGTGTTGGGAAGCCTATGAAAATTTTGAAATACTTTAGATTATGTAAAAAGAAAGAGTAATTAGTATATAATTACATTGTTGATAGTATCACATACCTTCCTTGGCCTAGTGGTGTCTTTCATTTTTTCATTTCAGCCTTCTCCTTTCCATCTGACACTAGGTCCTTCCACTCCCTCTCCGAAATCATGGGGGGATGCTCGTACTTTTTTTCTTCTCTAAATGTGACCTATATTGGTCCCTCACATATTTTAGATAGGTACCAACTTTCTTAAGAAACTTGGTTTGGTTGAATCTTTTATCACCAAACAACACAACTAAATGGTTAATGAGCTCATCTTTTAAATCTTGATTTTGGGCATTCCACTGTGTACATATGGTGGGCCCAAAGAACTCCAATGTAATATCACTTAGATGTTTATAAAAAACATAATTTCCTACAAAATGATAATGGGATCAATAGTCTAAAAAGAGCGATCAATAAGTAAATTTCAATTGGATTATATATAATAATAATTAAAACATTTTAAAGTACCTGGGACTTTCTCTATCTTTATGGGAATGAAATCCTCGGTCACCACAAGTGTGACTGGCAATGTTCCTGTACTAGTAATATGGGAAGATCGAGGAAATGTTGCTAAAACATCACCAATACTAGTGGCCTCTACATCCCCAAGTACATGTCCTGATGCATGTTCTAGTATGTGTTCGCTGCCAGAGGGTGCATTAACGAATGGCTGCATGGTATGTGTTGCCGACATTTCAAACGACAATATAGGCACGAATGATGGGGTTAGATGATGTGATGTATGTGTAGGAAGATTAGGATGGACACTTGTACCAACCCTTACTCCTCTGGCAGCACTTGCAATACCCTGATCATGGCCAGGAGCATCATGAGGAGGCAAATAACTCTGTAAAAACAATACATATTTTAGTTCATGACATAAAAGAGTACAAAATATAAAACCATGAATGAAATTATGTTATAATTAAAGACCTCATGATAGCTTACTTGCAAGTTTTGTAATCTCTCAGTCCATATTTTAACCCTCTTTCTTATCTCATTTGTTTGAGGCACTATGAACATCAACTTAACCATTTCTTCATTGCATTTTTTTTGGATCTTCTTTATCATATCGAGAGGGTTTGCTGAATAAGCGATGTCATCATCACAAAATATTGACTGCACCTCACTATGGATGATCTCCTCTACTACTGGTGCCTTTCCCCGATCAGTCAACTGTGACAAGAATATTAAAAATATTATCAAAATTAACCCAAAAAACTTATGAAAAAAACATAATAATAAAACATTTTGCTCATATCTAATTTGGCCTACAATTACAATGAGGTAAACCTATTGGAGTAGAAGCACCCTAAAGATACATCGCGATCACAATATAGAGCGAGCCTAACCCATTATGATCCATTGTCACACACAATGACAAAGAAATTAAATATAAAAAAACATTACGAAATGAAACCAATAGACTTATGAAGGAAAAATAAACATAAAATAAAATGGTATATTCCGAGTCATTAAGTGGAGGAGTTAGGTAAAAGGAAATGAATTTTGCTTGAAGTACATGTACCACCCAGCAAAATAACTATGTTTGTAACTAAGTGATTCAAATTGTAATCAATTAGCAACTCTTCCCCTGTAGTTATTGATTTTATCACACATATGAATACATAGTTCACCTCGTACACCTCAAATATACAATTGGGTTGCTTATTTGTTGACCCAAGTCATGTACTATTTATAAACCCTGCAATATTCCCTGATACTTTTGGCCTTCCATCAATGTATATAGCCACTCCTTTATTTTGATCCTTATTTTTTAGTTGTATATAATTTGCTGATAGTGCATGCCTCACATGCTTCATGTATAATAATAAACCGGTTACATCAATCTTTGTAAGCTGTAGCGAGGATCCAACGCTATCCGTAATTCAATACTTTTCGTAATGAACCTTTTGTAAGCCGTCCATTTTAAAAATCAGGCCCGAAATAAATATGGCAGCCCGGTGCTATGCAATATATCCCTTTCGTTGGCTTACAAATATTGAGTGTTTGTGGAGTTCGCCCGGTACCCATTTTTTGTAGATGTTTTGTACCTCAAGAGGCACCTCGGCGTCACCCTATGCTCATCATCAAAACAGAACGCCCATTTGCCAAGCAAGGAAAAATTCTATCGTTTACAAAATTTTTCTTCTAATCTTTTGACCTCTAGTTGATCTCTCCCTCTTTAGACACTACGTGTCACCGGCTTTCCTCTTCTCTTCTGAATTTCCCTTGCTCCACAAAGGAGGCACGGATCTGACATAAATACCTATTTGATTTGGTACTGCCTCATAAGTATGTTGGATGAAGTTCTTTCAAATTTGATGTGATCCCAAGGTGACATTATGATTTATCTATCGTTTTCATCGCTAGAATTTCACAAGTTATAAGGTAATCAAGTCTTGATAGATTGCAAGTTATTGTTACTACCGCCCAAATGTGTCCATCACAAATCAAATCTACTTAACATTTAACTCCCAAACTTTGTAACAAGTGTTAAATGTGACTATGGTCCACCAGTTACACAACCAAGGCCTCAAATGTATTCTCTAATTGTAATCAAAGGGATTTTTCTCTTCATTCAATTAAATAAACTTGAATGGAAACACCACCAAGTGGTTTATTTAACACCTACATGACTAAAAATAGCAGCAAATTTACATTTAATTTCCATATGTCTAAGTGGTTAACGGGGAGGGAGTGTGTACTAGGCCTGGTTAAGTCATCATAAGTTTACGCTTTGGCAATAATTTTTTTTAAGTCATATTAAATCTTTCTATGTCTAATTGCTAGGATACTTTTGGTATGTTTTAAGGTAGGATGATTGATGAAAGAGCCCAAAGACTAGCATTTCTCCATGGTATCCAGATAGCAGTGGTCTTCTCTTATACGGTGGACATGATTTAAAAAAATTAGCTAGGAATTATTCATTTAGCCTAAGGTTTTCTCCTAATGCCATCATTGGAAAAGTATGATCAAATTCTTCTATTATGAAGAATTGGTCTATGTGCCTCTAGTAATCACTATAAATGTTTGTAAGGATAAAATGACTAATTGCATTACGTAGGAGAGAATCAACTTTGAGTTCTTCAAAGATTATATTCCTCTATTCATAATTTTTAAGGGTTGTGTGTGGAGGAGGTTATCACTAACAAGAAGAGAGGAGACCTTCCTTGTATTCTTTTATAATTTTCATTATTCTTATTTATTTTACACTTACATTTACAAATACACATACATATGCATTTACTGTTTTCATTTATTTCTCATGTAGTTTAATAGTTTGATCGATTTCATATTATATGTGTTAAAGACTTTAGAATTTCAATTACATTAATTTATGGATATGTTGTATATATAACACTACAAAACCATATGCTCTTTGCATTTACACTTGCATTTAGATATACACATCTATATACATAGATATAGAAGAGCATCTAGTAATTGCATTTACATTTACATTTAACTATACACATACATACATAAATACATACATATATATATATATATTCAGTGTTCAGAAAAAACCCATTAGGTTTACACATGGATAAAAATTCATAAAATCAGATCTCCCATACATGTTTTATTGAAACCTAGGCTTGAACCTCTCATTTCACATGCTTTTCTTCACAAAACTATTGAGGACAACATCTATACCTTCTTTATTTCTCATCCTACACCCTATTCATGCATCCTAGAATTACAACAGTATCCATTGGGCCTCTTACACAAGATACAGTAATCACAAAAAGTGTAAGAGCCCCTTTATATCATGTTCCGACTACAAAACCCTCAAAATAGGGTAACTTAGATTATAATTTATTAGTGAGTTGTATGGAAAAAATCATTAGCACCAGCTCATTCTTGGAGTTTTTTGAAAGAGAAGCGAATTAGGTGGAAATTAAGTACAAACCTTATAGTGTCAAGGTGAATGAGGTGATCAATTTTGATTGGCCAACTAATGAAGAGTACCGGAAATGGGTAAATATATATTTAACTAAGAGTGAAAAGGAGTAAGCTGCTAACGGTTGACAAATCGGTTGTTGTAGTTACATCAGATTCTAGCTTTTTTTTGGTGATAGTCTAGGTGCAAAATTCTTGAATTTTTTTGTTGCTACATCAACCATTCTCAGTGGGCACGATGAACAAGAAGATTCTCTGGGGAGATTGTTGTTGTAACAAATTTTTGGAATATCACAAGGTGGTCCAATTGGCTTGTGACGTGTGATTTTTGGCCCGATGCTTGTTTGCTCCTTATTTTTATATAAGAAGGATTTCAAGGCCAGAAGTACGGGTTAGCAAGTTAGATATTTTTGGTCAAGTCTAGATGAAGTTGCAGAGAAAATTGTAAAGTTTGATGGTTTTAGGGAAAATGCAATTTAAGTTTTGAGTCATTTTGTAGTAGGTTTTGAATTCATGGGGATTTGATGTTTTATGACAGTACTGGCATTTGAATTGATATGATTAATTTGAACTCATGTCTCTCCATTATACAAGCATATCTGAATTTTGAATAAAATGATCAAGGGTTGTTTCATTCATCTTACTATTGTGGTGTGTATGATTCTTGTTTTAGGTTTAATTCAAGGAATTGATTAAAATGCTTGAATGGGATTGTAGGTGCATATCTTTTGTATAAGTATTTGATAAGTAGTATTGGGTTAGAATACATATCGATGAGATTGTAAAGAAATGTTATAAAGGATCTTATATGTTATGCGTTAAATCTATCATAAACCCTTAGATGCTTATAAATTTTACTCCTCCAATAGATATATAGCACTGATCTAAATTATACTTATTTGTATGGTTCAATATTTTTTTTCCTTTACCTAGAGCTTGCTACAAATTTCAAATCAATGACTATCTTATACTATGAAATGTTGTTGTAGTTATCTCATGCTCCAAATAGTTAATATTATTGATAAACAACCAATTATATTCAGTATTATCCTATTATGTTGAGCTATTAAATGAGATTATATGTTGTTGTTAATGTTGTTTATGATGATGGTGTAGAGGTTGTAAACACATTAAGGGATCACCCTTCTAGGTCTTGCAGAGCCCAAAGTGTAGGAGGTCTTTCAAATCCTCATCAGTTGGTCCAAGTCCTAAGAGCTGCCTTTTATTGGAATTGGCAATTCCATAGGTAGATTAGAAGATCAACCTACTTACCATAAAAACAACCAACACCTTGCATATGTTTGTGGTGGAGGTATTAAAGAAGAATTGTATGCCTCTATTTCCATTTATTAGGTCTACCTTAGCCTAGCATATACTTGGGCTAAGTCTACAATTGCTTTAGACTCATGCAATGAAGGCTATGTGTGATGAAATCATAGACCTCAACCAAGATGTGGGTAGATTATGGGAGTTTTGCCAAGACCTGAGGCTAGTGGATAAAAATGTGAAAGACTAAGCTATTTTATTTTTTGTCTTATCTTATACCATTTTACGAGAATGGGGGTGCCAATGTACCAGAAGATCTTTGGAAACTAGGCATGAAAATTGAAGGTTAAAGAGAATGGGGGTGCCAAACTTACAGTACTCATTGCCCCTTGGTCGTCAATTTTCCCTGAGTGCCCTCAACCTCATCCTTGGTGCTGGTATTGACCTTATTTTCACTCCTCCAAACTCTTCCTCGGCGTTGATATTGACCTTGTTTTCACTCCTCCAAACTCTTTGTCGGTGCTGGTATTGACCTTGTTTTAACTCCAAACTCTTCTTTGACACTTGTATTGACCTTGTTTTCACTCCTCCAAACTCTTCCTTGGTGTGATATATTGACCTTGTTTTCACTCCTCCAAAATCTTCGTCGACATAATTAATAATAAGTATATTTTATATAATACAAAATATAATTAATATAATATATATTTAATATAATAGTAATATATATATTAATATGAGAGAGAAACTAAATTTTGATTGGTTGTTTCATGTCAACAATCCAAGGATGGCATGTGTCCTTGGCGGAGTTATGCTCAAGGTAGCATGCCATTTGATTAAAGATATGGTAATTCTCCTTTAAGACCTCTTCAATGTACCCATTGCACACTTAAGGAGACAAAGATAAATATAGGGAAGAAAATATATAGAGAGAGGGAGATAATGACAAATATACAAATAGAAAGGGAGACAAAGAGATAGAGAGGGGTAGAGAGATAAAGAGATAAGGATGAATAGATAGAGATATAGGGAGGTTGATTGATATATCTCTCCCCGTCGCTCTCTATATCTCTATGTCTCCCACTATCTATGTCACTCCCACCTCTTCCTCCCTCTATCTATTGAGCTATCTCTCCCTCTCCCCCTTTATCTCTCATTCACTCCATCTCTCCCTCCATCTCTCCTACCTGATATCTCTATCTCTATTTCTCTTTTTATCTCCATCTTACTCCTCTCTCTATCTCTTTCTATCTATATCCCTTTCTCCCCCTCCCCCTCTCTATCTCCCCCTCTCTATCTCTCACCATCTCTCCCTCCCTATCCCCCCTATCCATCAACTCTCCATCTCCACCTCTCTTCCTTTCTCTTCCCATATATCTCTATCTCTCTCTCTTTCTCTCCCCATCTATCTCTATCTCCCCATATATTAACTAAGAAGCCATGCAAGCATACAATAGTCTATGTTGGTAAAACTATAATAGTGTTTTATTAAACTATAAGTAACACTTATCTTTCTAATGTCAAGCCTTCTTATAAAAATAATATTTTATTAAACTATAAGTAGATTATTGTCACCACTCTTCATTCAACATGAAATGCCAAATGTAGCAATTGTTTTGTTGCTTTTGTCAAGTTTCATTAACCAAGCTATTTATTGGGTTGAATAAAGTTGTGTTATGACCCTTCATCTCTTTAAAATAATTAGACAATATTAGTGAGATTAGGAAGGGGAGAAACTAAACTCCTTCAAAATAGGGGTAGTTGTGGGTTTGTTGGTTTTCTTTGTATACTATATACTTAGTTCCTCTAGGATAAATAAGTAACTTTAGATCATTTTCTTAGTTGTGTATCCTAACTAATATAGAGTAAGATTTTTCTTTTTAATTTACTACTACATAATAGTTTATGTGTTGAAAGAATTGTTTCCATTCTTTATAGTTTTTACATTGGAATACAAATCATATTTAATTTCATGCCAATATACTTCTTTCATAAAGATATTTGTTTGAAATAATTGCTTCATAACCCATCTAATCAAATGATAATTAACCTATCAAAAAGGCAATAGGAATATTCTAAATAAAAGAACACTTGACCCAATCATAAGTGTATGGCCTTTGAAGAAATGAGTGATCCACCTTAGCAATAACAACTACCTGATTTAGACTTGGGTATGTGCAAGATCATGATAGGCCAAAAAGTGGCAACATGAAAAAAGTAGCGTTTTGAACCCGCCAAAAAATGCAAAAATCTTGAGTTGACTTTTTTTTGGGGTTGGATATCAATACATTTCTCCATAAGAATTCCCAAGCCAAAGTACTACAAATCGGATATCCGATTTGTTTTGGATATCCAATTCATGTCTAATATCTAATTTGAAAAATAAAATAAAATATTTTGGTGCTATAAATTGGATATCCGATCTAAATCGGTTGTCAGGATTTTGCACACATATACCTAGGTAATTAGGAGGTGGAGGGTGGGAAAGAGAGAGAGGGAAAGGAGAGAGAGATATATACGGAGAAAGAAGAATTAGGAGAAGGGAGGAGGAGAGGGAAGAAGGGAGAGGTAGAGAGAGAGAGAATTAGGAGGGAGGGAGAGGGAGGGAAAGAGTGTTGAGGGTAGAGGATAGATGGTTTAAGGGTTTATGGTTGAGGAGGTAGGAGGAGAAACTTGAGAGAGAGAGAGAGGAGGGTGGGAGAGAGATAAAGGAAGGAGGGTTAAGGGTGGGGTAGGGTTTAGGGTTGAGGGTTTAGGGTTTTAGGGTTAAGGTGAGTGAGATAGAGGGAGTGGTGAGAAACCTAGAGGGAGAGGGGGAGTGAATATTGAAGATACTTGAGAGAGAGAGAGAGGGAGGGAGTAGGAGGCGGATAGAGGGAGGGAGGAGGAGGGAGAG
Source organism: Sequoia sempervirens (assembly GCA_007258455.2). Lineage (NCBI taxonomy): Eukaryota > Viridiplantae > Streptophyta > Pinopsida > Cupressales > Cupressaceae > Sequoia > Sequoia sempervirens. Next base: position 531,402,145 of record VDFB02271358.1, read on the forward strand.
TTAAAGAATTATGGGGTAGATGGTTTAAGGGTTTAGGGTTAAGGGTGGAGGGAGAGATGGGGTAGGTAGGTGAGAGAAAGACCTAAGAGAGGAGAAGGGAGTGGAGGGAGGACTTGAGAGAGAGAGGGGTGGGAGAGAGATAAATGAAGGGAGGGTTAAGGGTAGAGGGTAGAGGTTTTTAGAGTTTAGGTTTTCGGTTTGAGGGTTAAGGGAGAGATAGAGGGTAGGTAGTGAGAGAAGACCTAAGAGAGAAGGGTAGGAGGAGAGACTTGGATAAAGTGGTGAGTGAGTGAGTGAGAGAGAGACCTCAGAGAGGGAGTGGTGCTAGGAGGGAGATACTTGAGAGAGAGAGAGAGATAAAGGAAGGGAGGGTAAAGTGTAGAGGGTAGAGGGTTTAAGGGTTTATGGTTTAGGGTTTAGGGTTTAGGGTAGAGGGAAGAGAGATAGAGGGAGTGAGTGAGTGAGTGAGAGAGAGAGAGACCAAATAATTATTGGGGTAAAAGCACAAAGTTGTGTCACACTTTCAGCTAAATAAACAGTTTCAAGCGAAATCTTTTCGATCGGAAAGGTTTCGCCCGACTAGGTTTCAACCGAAACCATATGGCGTATTACGTGGCACATAGGTTTCGGTCGAATAAGTTTCGCCCGAATCCAAAAAAATCAAAATTTTCCTTTTCCCGCTTTAAAACTGCCTTCAAAATTGGATTTTTTAATGTGCGCGGTTTCTATAGAAACTGTTTCTACCGAAACTATCTATGTGGCATCCTAGTTGGCAGCCAACTCAGCTTTTTTCAGAATTTTCTGAAACTTTCAACTTTAGCTATGTATTTCTTTAGTTGGAATGATTTTTTTGCAAAAAAAAAAAATACCCTTTTGTAGAGCTCGGAGTGGAGAATCCAAATATATAATTTTTAAAATATTTTTATTAGCTTTAATATATTTTATTTTTAAAATAATGCAAGTAGGTTTTCAAAATGAAAAAAGAAGTTGATTACAAATTAAAAAAAGATAGTAAAACTTATTAAAAAAAATTAAATCTTCTATGAGGCACAAGAAGAGAGAGTCTTCTTCAAAAGGGTATAATTTTTTTTTTGAAAATGATTTAAAAATTTGAAATAGTTGACGCCCGTGAAAACTGTCAAATTCTGACATGTTTGACTTTAAAACATTATTACAAGAAAAATATGTACATCAAAATTTGATTTTTATTTTTCCATGCACAAGATATTGAAGTTACCTATTTGGAGAAAAAATATTAGGGAGAAATGAAGTTTTTTTCAATTTTTTTTCGGACCCATCAAAGAATCACTCTTTTCTAAAATTTTCAGCATTCTAAAATTTGTCCTTAAATTGATAAAAACATAATGAAAATAATTTTTTTAAAAATTTTAAAAATTACAACAATAAACTTCATTAAAATTTCTACATTTCATTAGTTTACACCATTTTGAAATTCAAAACATAGAGACCACTTTTATGTGGTCAAAGTTCAGAATTTTTTTTGCTGTTGGCCGATTCCTTTATAAAGTGTGACACAGGTTTGTGCTTTTACCCATTGATAACCATAAATCTTTGATATCTCTACCTTTTATATTCAACACATATGGACTAATAGTTGAACACAAAAAATCTATTTGTTGTTATAAAAACAACACATAATGATTTAAAATACAACTTATACTAAACAAAAATGGATCAATAGTTGAACACTAAATTTTTTGAAAATCCTTCACATTTAATGGGAAAATACATGTTATTTATTGTGCTCACCTTTTATATTTGTGATAGGACAAACTATTAATATGAAATTATCCATTGCTTGTACATTGCTACCCCAATTGTTGTACACATAAGAACAATATTTTTTCACTATGATAACAATACTTGTTTCAATGAGTGTCTTATTTTATTAAATGAGCATTTTATTTTTTAAATGATATACTTATAGTGGAGAGTTTTGATATTTTATTTGAATAAAAAAAAACTTATTTCACTTCTTCATGAATGTATTTATGTTTTTTTCATATAACATTTAGAGGTTCTCATGTGTTCAAGTATGGGTCCATTTTTTTATCAACATTTGGTTTTTTCTTTATTTACATTTTGACTTTTTATTTACAATATATAGTATACATATGTGGTAAGACTGGGTATTATCACTAGCATACCTATATTTTAGAAATATATGTAAAGTACGCCGAGAGATATCCTTCTTTTGAAGATGCTTATTTTTAATCAATTGAACCTTAACCCAAATTGAAGCTTAAACCCAACCATAAAGCTATTTGAACCCTTATTGTAACCCTATTTAACCCTATTTGAAGTTGGTTTGGATTATAGGCTCATAGACAAGGACAAATTCCCTAGAAAAGTGTCTTTCAAGTTTGAAAAAGTGTGGATGGAAAACTCAAACTTCGAAATGGTTGTCACTAACTCTTGGCTCACCCAAATAGTTAATCATTGCACTAAGATGTGCATATGCAATCGACAGTTAAAATTCATAAAAATCAGACTAAAAGAGTGGAATATCCAAGTCTTTAGAAACCTTTTCAAAGAAAATATCTCCTTGAAAGTAGAATGGCTAAGATCCAAAAAGACCTCTCAAATGATTTTTCTTACATCCTATTAGAAGAAGAGAGGAATCTCATAATTCAATTGGATGGTGTCTATAGTTTTAAATAAATCTATTGGAGACAAAAATCAAGGATTAAATGACTTAAATAAGGTGTAAAACCAAGTTTTTTCATTTAACATGCAAAATTAGAAGGCAAAGAAACATAATATGAAGATTGAAGATGGTTATGGATAAACTTATGATAATCCTGACACCATCAAGGCTTCCTTGGTTTCCTCTTGGGAAAACATGCTCGTGGAGGAAAATGAAGACAAAAAAGAGAAGAAAAGCAGGATCTCTTCCTGTATCATATCCCAACCTTGGATGATGATTCTAAATTCTAATTTAAAGTAGCTAAAGATGTCATTAAGGAAGAATGTAGCTAACAATATCATGGAAGAAAATATTTTACATCATTGTCATGAGTTTACAAGCATGCTTGGTGGAGATCATTGTAAGTATCGTCTAGCAGAAACATCACATATTGCATATATGCTTGCCTACACCTCACTTGGAGAGATTGAGTTTGGGTGGAATATGTGAATAAATATAGATTGCTATAGGCAGGATATAAAATTGTATTGAAATATTGGATATATGCTCATCAATCTGGTCGAAAAACTTTTGTCACCTATAATTTTGTGCCAACTGAAAGGTCATTTTTTGATCTAACAATTATACTTGAACATAACTGAAAATTTAACAATGTTTGCAAGAATTTCAGAATAAACACTTGGATTCTTAAATATTGACACATCTTAACTTTATGTCTCTCTCTTCCCCATATTCTCTCTCCCTCCTCTACCTATCTCTCTCCCTTTCTCCCTCCCTCTCTCTATCTCTTCCCATCTGAGCTCTCTCCCTATACCCCTATCTATCTTCATATGTCAACCTCTTTGTCCCTTTCTCTTCCCATATATCTCTATATCTATGTCTTTCTCTTCCCATTTATCTCTCCCCCCTCTCTCTCTCCCCTTATTTCTATCTCCCTCTCCATTTCTATTTGTCTTTCTCTACTTATCTCTCTCTCTATATCTCTATCAATTTTTCTCCCTCTTCCTCTCTCATTCTATATTCATCTCTACCTCTATCAATTTGTCTCACTCTTCCTCTCTCACTCTATATTCATCTCTACCTCTATATTCCTCCCTCCCCCTCCATCTGTAGAAATGTCTCCCTCTCTCTACCCATCCATCTCACTTCCTATCTCTAGAAATGTCTCCCTCTCTCTATCTTACTCACTCCATCTCTTCTACTCTATATCTTTATCTTTATTTCTCGCTTGATCTCCCTCTCACTCATCTCTCTATCTCTTTCTATCCATATACTACTCAATCTCCCTCTCTCATCTATCTATCTCTTTCTATCCATATACTTCTATATGTATATCTCCCTATGCATCTATCTCCCTATCTCTTTTCCTATCTCTATCTATCTCTCTATATTAGCCTCCCCCTCTCCCTCTCCCTCTCCCTCTCTCCCCCTCTCTACACATATCTCCCTCTTCCCCATCTTCTATCTCTCCCTCCTATACATATCTCTCTCCCTTTCTCCCTCCCTCTCTCTATCTCTCCTCATCTCTCCCTCTCTTGATCCCTCCCTATACCCTTATCTATCTTCATATCTCAACCTATTTGTCCCTTTATCTTCCCATATATCTCTATATCTATTTCTTTCTCTTCCCATTTATCTATCTCTCCCTCTCTCTATCTCCCCCTATTTCTATCTCCTTCTCCATCTCTATTTGTCTTTCTGTACTTATCTCTCTCTCTCTCCCCTCTCTCTATATCTCCTTATATCTCTATCTTCCCATCTCTCTCTCTCTCTCTATATTATATATCCCCCCTCTATCTCCCTATCTCTCTATATATTTATTTCTCCCTCTATCTCTCTCTATATCTCTATCTATTTTTATCCCTTTTCCTCTCTCATTCTATATTCATCTCTACCTCTATCTATAGGGAGAGATACAAAGGTGAAGCATTGGACCTTCCCAAAGATCCACCAATCTCAACACTACTCCCAACTATTTTGAGCATTTAAGTACATATTGTATGTTAGATTAGGAGGCATGTGTCAAAGCTCATATTTATTGATGCAAAATAGGTCCAAAGTCACAAATTTGACATAAAGTTAGTTATAGTTTTGTACAAAATTTCAAGTGCCACATAAAGCAAAGATATTCCAATTTTTTATATCATGTCATCAAATTTGGCACTTCATCAAGATTTGTATCTTCATCAACATTAACAAAAGCAAAGGTATGTACTTGAATCCCTTGCATTTAAATTTTTCTATATATATAAATATTTTAATATTTTCCCTCAAATCCATAATATATATATTAGTGTGTATTTATTTATTGCAATAAAGAATTAACCTAAGTAACACATTAAGACTTCTAAGGATTTGTGCTTGGAAAAAATGCATAACAAATTTTTTTGTTAAATGTCATGTTGTATAGTTTAGAAAAGCTCAAAATATGAATAGGATTTTAAGGCCATATATTATGGTAGCTTACAACGCAAAACAAGGAAGGAAATCTATTATCAATTTTAATCTACAATTTAATACAATATGAAAAATTACATGTAGTATTATCTAAAATTAATTCTTGACATATTAATTTTATAAAATACACTTACCATTCAATAAACTTCTCCCAAGAAAGAAACCCTAAGTGAACATTAATTGAACCCTAATTTTAGATTCATAACTCTAATCATAACCCTAAGCGAACACTAATCCTAATCAAACCCTAACCCTAGCCTTAAAGTTATCATATAATCTAATTATCTCTCTTATCTAAATTTGGGTTGAATTATTTTTCCTTTATTTTTAATTGCATATATTTTTTGTTTATTAGATCTTATTTTATGAATATATGCAAATATAATTTTACTTCTACATTCATTCTATGCCTATTTTTTTCATGATATTTTAACATTCATTTTCTAGAATATTAGATCAATCTCACATATAAATATGAAACCTCAAAATTTTAAAATAATATTCAATTTTCCCCACTTCAATTTATCATTTATGTTATTTGAATTAAAATATTTTAAATCATACTCTTAATTCATCTAAAAAAGAAAAACAAATTGATATATAATTTTTTATTAAATACATTTTAACTTATTTTCTTGGATTTTATAAATATCTTTCTTTATTTACATTTGGACTGTTTATTTACAATATATAGTATAAATATGTGGTAAGACTGGGTATTATCATCACGATTGAGTGTGCCCTCTCCCCTAATAAATGTTTTTTATTTTGCACCCCGCATGACTACTGGGCTCTCTCACCTAATAAATGTTTTTATTTTGTAGAGGGACAAGTTCGCATGGTCGTAGATCAATCATCGTATGATCTCAATCGTTCCCCTCCATCCCGTGATGAACCCACCAATTGATCGCGATATCACGGGTGAGCGCCACGTGTACTGGGCCCTCTCCCCTAATAAATGTTTTTATTTTGTAGAGGGACAAGTTTGCATGGCCGTAGATCAATCATCGTGTGATCTCAGTTGTTCCCCGCCATCCCATGATGACCCCACTAGTTGATCAAGATATCACGGGCAAGCGCCACGTGTCTCATCCGGTGAAGCCAAAAGAATGATAAATACTTTGATGGGTCTTTAATACATTATGTTGCGGGTTACTAAAGCAGTTATAAGATGCACATGTTTTAAATCAACGGAGATGTTATAATCCTGGTAGAAAGGTGCTCAATGGTTAATAACAAGGTTGGCGATTGCGTTGAATGAACAAGATTGCCGATGGTTGAGATCCACGGTTACCTGCCATCGCGTGATCAAAAGTTGCAAGTTCTTTATTGATTGCGATATCATGGGCAGGCACCACATGTCTCATCCAATGAAGCCGAAGGAATGATAAAGATTTTGATGCGTCTTTAATACATTATGCCATGAGTTATATTTATTAATATCTTAATATTAGTTTATAAATTGAACATTAACTATAAATATTTCTAAATCAATTAAGTATTTCAATCTAAAATTTTAATATTTGACATTACAAATAAAATTAAACTAAATTCTAATTTTTAAAATCCATAAAATATTTATTATCTATTTAGTTTTATTAATTATCTAATACAATTAAATTAAATTAAATTAAATATTCATTTTATATTAATTAAAAAATTATTAATTAGAATTTTAGAATAAATTAAGAAATAAGATCTATATAAATCAACTTTTCAATATTTTTTCTTTGTGTCCAAATCAAATCACTTTCTAAAATTATACTAAATTATAGATATCATAATTAAACATAAAACTTTATTCTATTCTAATCCTAACCCTAGTTAAACCCTAACCCTATATGGATTCTAACCCAGGTTACCCTAATTGAACACTAAATCTAATTGTAATTGACCACTAAGCATAATTGAATTCTACCCCTAACCCTAACCCTAACTCTAACTAAACCCTAAACCTAAATCTAATCAAACCCTAACCCAAACCTACTTGATTCATAATCCCAACCCTAACCCAAACCCTAATTGAACTTTAAAACTAGCCTTAATTAAGTATTAACCCTAATTGAACATTTATTGAACAATATTCCTAATTGTACCATAACCCTAATTTTGAACTATTGTTGAACTCTAATCCTAACCCTAATTGAACCTTAACCCCAACCCTAACCTTAACCTTGACCCTATTTGAACTCTTATTGAATTCATAACCTTAATTAAACCCCGACCTCATCCTCAATCCTAACCCAAATTGAACATTTATTGAACCCTAAACCTAACCCTAGGTGAACACTAATCCTAATTGAACTCTAACTTTTTAGTTGAAAATATTAGAATGCCTTAGATTTTCCCATTCATCATCATTTATCATTCAATTCCTAATAGAACTGCAAAAATTTATACTTTTATAATGTTTTAATACACACCTAATATTAAGGGTTTAGAGTTTAAGGGTTAAGGGTTTAGGGTTAAGGGGAGAGAGATAGAGAGAGTGAGTGAGTGACCCATTTACATATTATTCTTTTATTCTTCATCAGTTAAATATTTAGTTACCCATTTACTGTTAGCAAAAATGACCCAAGAATTTAATAGAATGGACTACTCATATAATACCTTGCATTATGGAGCTCAATTCTCTGATATATTACTGTGATATCCTAAATGTCTAACCTATTCTAAGCAATTAAAATGCAATGGAGAAACATAAAGAAACACCTCAAGATTAGCCTAAGGAATTTGTAAATGCAAAGAGAAAGTGTAAAATAATGACAAATTAGATATACCTCCCTTTTGCAGCTGAAACTCCTTGGTTGGCCCTTGATTTTGATGTGCTTTGTATGCTCCTTGATGGCTCTTGATATGACTAAAATGAAGGATTTGACTATGTGCTTGAATGATAATGCAAATGGATGGAATTGATGGTTAGATGAGTGTAGAAAATAGCAGCATTTAGTTGCAAAATGGCTAAGTCCCCTTAAATGCCTTAGAGGATGGGGTATTTATAGAGAAACTTGAATTCTCTAGAGAATTCAATGGTTGGGATTTATTCAATAAGGTCAAGATGAAGGGCTAAGGTGAGTTGAGGACTCACAAGCCCTCACATTTTGACATGTGGAATGTGAAGTGGATAAATGTAGGATGATGTGTAGGTGATGTGGAAGGAGAGTACATGATGTGGAGGAAGGACATGTACCTTGGAAGTACATTGGGAGATGAGAAGATTCCTTGGAGGAATAAATGTGAATTAAAAATTCACATGCTTGGGAGAATCTAGTGGATAAGAGAGGGTCTCCAAAAAGGTGGGAGTTTGTCACATGTGACTTGATGTGACAAGTCAAAGATTCTAGAAGATGCATGGGAAAAGGGGATTCTAGAAAGAATAAAAGTAAATTAAAAATTCACATGGGGAAGAGAGGAGCCTTGGATGAATAAAAAGAAATTAAAAATTCCTTGGGGGATGGGGAGATTTAACCAAGGTAATAATTAGTTTTAACTAATTAGTAATTAGAAGATAATTAGGGGTTAATGAGGATTAGAAGCCAACTTGCAAAAGCTGGAGGATGTGACACATCCTAATCAAGGATTAGGCATGTGCACATCCTTAATGAAGAGATTAGGAGATGGATTATGATTAGATGAAAATGACATGTGAGGAATTAAATAAATGTAATATTTATTTAATTCATTTGATGAAAATGGGATTAAAGAGGGTAAGGTATTTAATATTTAATTATACCTTAGGGATTTGGCAGAATTAAGGATATTAATTAAATAATAGTAGTATTACTTAATTAATGAAAATAAGAGGATGTTTAGATGAAAAGTGATAAATTTGGATAAATTAAGTGTCCAAATTTGGATGTCTACAATTACTACTTATCAAATCATTTGTAAATAATTGTAAACTTATGACTCCAATTAAGTATTTAATTGATTTTCTTGAATCAAAGCAAAAAACATAGACACACAATTGAACAAATTCTCAAAAGAAGAATGACAATATCATTAACATTTCATTAAAAATTCACTCAAATCCACATAAGGAGATAAAATATATTAGAATTATATGTTTATTCATGCTTATAAGTCATATCTAGATACAATTTAAGATAATTTGCATATATTCATCCAAAAATCAAAATAGGCTATCTATTTTATTCCTATCTTTCTACCCATTTATTCAACTCAAAACCTAGCTAGAGCTTTCATTAGTTCTCTCCCTACAAATGAGCCTTGAATTCCCTTTTATATGACAAGGGAGCAACAAGTTTCGGGCTCAAATGTAATTTCACCACAAATTTTCATTTGAACAAAATCTGCATTGCATTTGACTTTCATTTCAAAACTTCCCACACGTTGAATTTGCAAAACATAGTGCATGAATTGGGGAAAGCTAAAGTTGTAACTACCATCAGAAAAGGGAACACAAATTGTCATCAAAATCCCCTTTGTCGCTATCCATGCAAAAAAACCAGGCAACCAAATTGCCAGGAAGGCACCACAACAACTTCTTATTTACCCGCCACCCTGCCCTTACCAACACTCAGACCCTGGTATACACGCCCGCTTCTAGTTGTTGCCCAATATGGTAGACCCTCAGCCTCCTCTTCTTTCTTCTCCTTGCCCAATACAGTTCTAGTCTGTCCGCTTGGGGTTTTAATAGCCAATGGTACCACATATATCACTTCCTCATTAGAGGATAGACTGCGATTGAAGTGAGGTAAATACCGATAGTAGTCGGAGTCGGTCTCGGTTACATCATCAGAAGTGTTTCTCGTAAGGTCAATGGGTGAGTGTTGGCATCCAGAGGTGCCATGCCCATACCTTATTTTCCTACCGACACTAGTAATAGAGCACACCGACTGCTTTCCTTTGTCACCTACCAGTTGAGCATCAACGTCCTGGAATTGCAACCTTCTACTACATCTAGTGGGCACAAGCCTATGCTTGTCAACCAAATTACCTTCCTGAATAGCAGGACTGAGCTTTTGTGAGCTCAAATGAATAGACCTCCTTACTGACTTACTCATTTTATCTTGTCAGACAAGCACACAAACTTGATTAGACTCATCCCACAAAGTGCTCTAACTGCTACAAGAATGAAACTATTAACAGCTAATTCATCTTGTATCTATTGTGTGAGGTAATGGCAACCTTCATCAATGCTTAGTAAAAATGCATGTGCAAACATGGAAATTTGGTGACGTATGTACTATCACCATTTAACTAGAGCTACATGAGAATCCGCAGATCACCCTTCATGATTGCCAACAATAACATCTTCACACAGATTGAGATCGACGTGACTACACAAGAAAGGAATAATTCATTAATGCTTCAGCATTTGTATGATAAAATGACCACCATGTGCCATTTTCCAGCTTTGAATACTGCCGACTGATCTCCTAAAGAGTTGGCAGATCAAATGGTTTATCTCGGGCTAACTCAGTTTGACATCCAACGAAGCATCGTTCACCTTCCTCATAACCAATAACATTAATCCATCTCATAAACCAACTACCATGTCGGTAGGTCCTATGCACTTTGCAAACTGAACGGTTGGAGCTACGCATCACAAACTCAGTGACCTCGCAACTTTTAACCAACCTTCATCTTCCTCTTGCTAGCTAGCAGGGAACAATAGAGATTTACATTAGCTTTTGATCTTGGTTGTCGATCTAAAACCACAGGTTATGAGCTCAATAGTGGATATTGGGCCCCACATTCCATACATGACACACATCTGCCTTTTGCTGACCTCGTGCCAAATAATAGGGTGACACCTTAGGTCTACGAGTTGGTAGGGTACGATTGAGATCTTCTCCCATAGCTTCAAATCTAAAAAACCTACACATTACACAGTTAGTATTTAATGAAAGGCTTTGGCTAAGCCGTCGATGACATGACCACTAGGGTTAATGGATTAGGCTTACATCACCGGATTAAACTTAAAACCCAACTTTGATTTTAATACCTTATTTCCTCCGCAGGGTTTTATTTCCTAAGTCTCAGTTGGCCCCGCGTTTCATCTTTTAAAAAACAACTTATGTTGTTGTTTGACGTCCACCTAGTAATGCCTACTTCTCCTTTTAATGAATTTTTTATTTTGCAAGGGTTGATTTAGTGCTATCGTTGATCAATTTCCTACAGATATCAACGGTGCCCGCCATCTCGTGATCGAGAATTGAAGGATCACAAAATAATAGGAAGACGCCACGTGTCTTATCCCGGGGATCAAATTTGTGCTATCATTGACCAACTGCCATTTGATCTGAGCCCTTCCCTACCATCCCGTGATGGTGCTTGGGTTGATTGCGAAATCATGGGCAAGCGCCACATGTCTCATCTGATGAAGCCTAAAGAGTAAAGGAAACACTAGCCCACTTTAAATGTATTAAGGGGCAGATTACCAAAGTATTCTCAAGACAGACATGTTCTAAATCGACGAATATGTTATAATTTCACTGGAAAAGCTGCTCGAAGGTTAATAACATGGCTGGAGACTGTGTTAAAGGAACGAGATCATTGATGCTTAAGATCAACGGTTGCCCACCATCATGCGATCAGAAGTTTTAGGATTGTAATATCGTGGGCAACTGCCATGTGGACTTCCTTCATAGTGTATGGTAAGGTGGGCCCCTTATCACCGTGTTGGGAATTGTGTCAGCTTGTTTTGAAGGTGGTCGTCGATGATTTGATCAAGCTGAAGAATCGATAGCTCGAATTTAAATCTGCATCAAATATGGTTGGATTCATTCATGCAGCATGAAATTGAGCTTTAATGGTGGATGAGACACTTGCTAGCATAATTTGATCAACAATAAAATCAATTTTCCTACTTGGTCTGTATCACAAAGCATTCAACTATTTCACGGAGCAGTTTCAGAGCCAAAGGTAGAATTGCGAGTTTTTGTAGCCAAAATTTGGGAGTTCTGCGAACAAAGCCGTGAGTTTATTTTTTGTGCTTCCTAGTCATTTTGCATTTGAATTTGGGAAAGGATTAGTTGGATGTGCTGTAAGCTTTTTGATGAATGTGTTAGGGCTATAGTTTAATTATAGTTGTGAGAAATTGCATTGCTTTGTCCTATAATTTTCTATCTCTAGTTATTCCTAGCTATCTGAATTATAATGTTGTAAAGAATCCCTAGTTTTTCCGAGATGACACCACCCAAGCAATATTCTGGCCAGACTGAATATTTGAAATGAAAATTGTATGATAATTTCCTAGATCAATTGCCCTTGTCAACGAATGATAGGAGGAAGGGATTGGTCCTAATGTGAGGGAAAATCCTAGGGGAAGGGTTAGTGTATAATTGCTCCAACATTGCCAATGCTAGAGTTCCCCTCATTGGCTTGGAATTGTTCAGATTGTGGTACGGACAGAGGAATTTGCCTCACCCTTTTTCAAATGGATGGATGTATGATATGGGGAAGCTGGTGGTACCAAATGTATTCTCTGATGTAGACCTACTGAGGATAGTGGACACAAGACATGACCCTGTTACACGGATAATCAAGGACAATGATGGAAAGGTTCTATTGAGAATTAATACAGAAGAGGTCTAACATATTTTTGACTTGAGTGAACCGAGCGAAGACTTGGTTCCTATCAACCTTGAGGAAATGAAGCAGGAGTATGCAAAGCTGAAATCTCTTTTTAGAGCAAGGTTGCTTCCACCTCATCTGGCTAGGGCAGGAGGTTCAAAATTTCATATTAGCCCCAATGACCAGGAACCTTTCAAATTAAATTGTTTTGCAAACCATTTCCTAGCCACTTTCTATTCTTTATGTTATATTTTGGTTTTCAGTCTTGATACGGTAATGCCCATTGCTTATATGTTCATGGGGGTGCAAATAAAACACCCTAACTTCTTTATGACCTATGACTTCACTTTTTTCTTGGCTAAGAGGATGCATGAAAGGCTATCAAAGCTACAAAACAATGATACCGAGACTCAATTCTTTTGGTATTCTATGCTAATGCATATTTTTTTGTTTAAGAATGCTAAATTTTTCTTTGAGAGGATGAAATTAAGGCAATTAGTTGATGGAGAAAGATTGCCAGTAAAGATATGGGCTGCAGATTTATCTCATAATAAGGAAAGCACTAGTTATGTGCAATTTGATAATTGTTTTGCTTCGAGATTAAGGGCTAGATTAATGGTGAATATACCTAGGATCCCTAAGGAATTACATGATTTCCTCAGGCCAAAGGAGAGGAAGCCATAATTGAAGGTTTACCATAACTAGGGTGACATTATCCCATACCTAGTCAGCACTATCTTGAGAGTATATGGTTTTCAGGGAGCCCCTCATATACTGCCATACAATGTGCTACCAAGAGTGGGATTTGTAGAAGTTATGTGGAAGATAGGTTGTATTCATGAGAACAACCTCACTAGAAGGGGTAAGGGAACATTTTTCCTAGATTATACAGTGGTGTCTGATTTTGTATTTTTTAAAGGAGGCTAGATGCATTTTGATAATTTCTTTGATGATTACCATTTGAGGTGTGGACCAAAGTGGCAACATGATCTTGAGAGTTTCTTTGCTCTTTTCAAACAAATAATAAAAACTGAAAAATTTGTGCATGAGTTCAATTTCCCTGAATACTTGATTAGAAATGAATTTGATTTGAATAGACAAGAGTTGAACAAGGAGAAATGGATAGCTTATGGTAAGCTACTAGATGTTGTGCACAAAATGGATCCGAAATATGATCCACTGTTGGAGTTTAGTCCTCACCATAAGAAAATTGATTTTTTGATGGGAAACTTCAAAGAAATTATGGGCACATTGAGGACAAAAAAGGTAAATTTAGAATTGATTCTGTGTTTACAAGAGCAAGGTGCTAGACCAATTGAATCAAGGCCAGCATACCATCCTACGGAAAGGTGGCCCATTTATAGGAGGAAAAAGGATAGTAGCAGTGATGAAGAAGAATTGGACATAAAAGGAAAACAGATTATGAAAGTGCCTCCACAACCAAGTCCAAAATTCAAAGTGTCTGGGGAAATAAAAATTATTGATTTAGAATCATCACTGGAAGACAATCCCTCATCACCACCATCTAAGCCAAGCCCTAAGAGGAAAATAATTGATCAACCACGGGAGGATTTGATGGATGAGATTATTGTTACTGATCAAGACATGGAAGTTAGTATGTATTCCTCTCCTAGGCTAGCTGAATTAGTTTTATCTAATTTAGATATGAAAGGTAAAAGTGTACAAGATGCAAGAATGGAGGCATGCAAGGAATTTCTAGATGACAATACATTTGTAAAAACTCTTGTATTCTTGAGATTAGTATGAAGGATCAAGTTTGAAGAGTATCAAGATGAATGTAGGCAGAGAAGAGAACTAAGGCCTGACAGGTCAGACTAGGAGAATGATGAGGAGGTAAAAGTTGAATTAATGGAAGAATTCAAGAACATCACTCATAAAGAAGGAAGAAAACTGGTGACTTAGGATGGTGTATTAATTCTTCCTAAATGGGACATTACAGATGCAATAGTCTTTAATGTTATTATGAAGTCTAAGAATCCCTTTCAAGACTCTAAAGAAGAGGTCAAGGCAACATTGCAAAACTCTACTGTCAGTGAGGAATATGAAACTTTGAAAATTTGGGCATTGGCCCCACAAGGGAGAAAAATAAATGTTTCTGATATTAATCCAAATTTCAAGGGAGGATTGATAATAATGAGAGCTTCAGAGACATCAACCACTGAGGCCACTAATTTGACTGTGAATGTGGCCAAATTGGCCCAAAAGACTACTGAAAGGGAGGAAGTTGAAAGGAAGAGCTTAATGGAAAAATATAACCTTTTGATTGAGGAGTACAACAAGATGTAGCAAAAAAATGTTGAGTTGCAAACTGAAGTGGAGAGGTTTAGGTATAAGAAGATTGGGAAGACATAAAGTGTTCTAGGAACTAGTACATTACCTTCCACAGTAGGGTCAGTGCCTCCTGCTTCTCCAATTGTTTCCACACTAGGATCTCCTAGTCAGAATCCTATCCTCACCCTTTCTTTAGAGGAAATTGAAGAAGAAGCAAAGCATTTTGTCAATCCTACAAAGAAGCAACTCTTGCAAAAAATTGATGAATTGCAAGCATCATTAAAGAAAAGTGATGAGGGGTCTCTCTTAAAGCAAAAGGAAATTGTTACTACTATTTTGAGGCATTTAAATGAAAAGGTTGATAGAAAATTGCTATCTATACATTCTTTATAGTCTTTGTTGTTAGCAGAAATAAAGAATATTGATAGGGATCAGGAAGTAGCGATACCAATAATTGAAAATTGGATCCCTAGGGCCAATGATCTGGATATCATGTATAAGGCCTTAAGGTTTGATATAAATAATAGGACCCAATCATTAAAGCCTACTCATGTGTTAGTAAAATCATTGCAAGGTTTTCAGACTTTACTAGATGACTTGAGTAGGAAGATTAGGGAGCTAGTGAATAATTTAAATGATTGGGGTAACACATTTTTACTTGATATAATTGATGAGTAGGGAAAAATCAGGTCATTTCAACAATGGTAGGCTCAAGCAAATGAGGCCATCAATGATCAAATCAATTCAATTTGTGATGACTCAGACTATGATTTTTTGGTGAGCTGTATGGACAAAATCATTAGTACCAGCTCATTTTTCGAATCTTTTGAAAGGGATGTGAATCTGGTAGCGACAAAATACACACCTTATAATACCAAGGTGATGAGGTAATTAATTTTGATTGGCTGACTGATGATGAGTACCAGAATTGGGTAGCTAAATATTTGAATGGGAGGAGTAAAAGGATTGAACTACTAACTGGTGGCAAATCAAATGCTAAGGTTGTAACGGTTCCAATTTTGTGTTGACGACTTTCTCAGTGCAATTTTCTTGTAGTTTTTTGTATCAATGTTCCTCAGCTGATATGATGAACAAGAATATTTTTCAAGGTGGTGGCTGTTGTAACAAATTTTAGAATATCACTAGGTGCTCCAATTGACTGGTGACAAGTGTACTTTATGGCCTGGTGCTTGTTTGCTCCTTCATTTTCTATAAGAAGGATTTCAAGGCCAGAAGTACGGGTTAGCAAGTTAGATAATTTTTGTCGAGTCTAGGTGAAGTTGCAAAGCGAATTGTAAAGTCCAATGGTTTTAGAGAATTACAATTTAGGTTTTGAGTCATTCTGTAACAGGTTTTGAGTTCATATAGATTTAATGTTGTATAACAGTATTAGCACTTGAGTTGAAATGAAAATTCAAGCTCATGTCCATCCATTGCAAATGCATATCTGAACTTTGAATGAAATAACTCAGGGTTGTTTTATCCATCTCACTATTGTGGTGTGCACGATTCTATTTTATCTTTAATTCAAGGAATTAATCAAAATGCTTGAATGGGATTATAGGTGGATATATGTTGTATAAGGATTTGATAAGTAGTCCTGGGTTAGAATGCATACTAATGAAATTGTAATGCAATATTGTTAGGGATATTATATGTGATGTATTGAATCTATTATAAACCTCTAGATGCTTATGAATTTGACTCCTGTAATGGATATATGGCACTGATCTAAGTTGTAATTATTAGTGTAGTTCAGTATTTGTTTGTCTTTTCCTGGAGCTTGCTACAAATTGAAAATCATTGACTATCTTATACAATGTATTGCGTTTAGTTATCTCACGCTCTAGATAGTTGATATGGTCTATAAACAACCAATTCTAGATGATATTATCTTATCGTGTTGAGCTATTAAGTGAGATCATCTGCTATTGTTAATGTTGTTTATCATAATGGTGTAGAAGTTGTAAGCACATTAAGGGATTACCCTCCCGAGTCTTGCAGAGCCCGAAGTGTAGGAGGCTATAGGAGGCTTTTAAAGTCCTCGTCAGTTGGTCCAGGTCCTTTGAGCTTCCTTCGATTGGAATTGGCAATTCCATAGGTAGATTAGAACACAAACCAGTTACATTGTAAAAAGAACCAACATACATGTCAACCACTGAACAACCACCTCTACAACTGACTTTTTAATATTTTATGATCACATGAAATATAAAACACACTAATTTCAAGGTTGTTAACATCACTATTGATTTTTTTAATTTTTTGACCTTTCAAACATTAAAAAGTACATCATTAAATTAATTGTATAATGGCATAAAAATTAAAAACATCATGAATTAATTATGTAACCACATAATTCAAATATAATCCTATCAAGAAATTAATATCAAATAGATAATATAATCGCATAACTTATACATTTCAATGTCATTGATCTTCTTCTTCATCCAACTCTTTGTCTGTATCATCTGATCTAGATTCGACATTTTAAGGATTGGTCATATCATCATCATTGTCATCGATATCAATTTTGATAATGTCATAATCCACACGGATATCATCTTCATGAACATTAACTCCTACATCCTCATGATCTAGTTTCTCCTCTTCGACATCTTCATTAGGGACATCATCAACTAACTGTTGATCCCAATCATCATCTAGATCATCTTCTAGTTCTTCGGTATCTTCTTATTCCACCACATTATACTTTACTGACTTTCCTCTTGGATCATGTCTAACAACAAATGACCAACCCAGTTTACCTGGAACCTCTGAGTAAAATACCTACTCACATTGGCTTGGAAGAACATAGGGCTCAGTTCTAGCTCGCTCGATCAACCTTGTATTAACCATGGTAAATTCATTATCATGTTCAATAACAGTTCTCTCAAGATCATTTTTATTCAATTGTAGCTTGTACCATAAGACGACGGACATAATTAATCTGAATGACTTAAAGTCACACTCAAGTATATCATCCAAAATCCCACAATATTGATTTTCTGAGACTTCTAGATGTATGTTGCTTCTAGATGAAATATTAGTCACCTAAAATATTGTAGTTATACCAGAATCATAAGTTTTCTTCATGTCATCCAATATTTTGATTTGAAATTTATGACCATTGCACCACATAGCCTTGTGGTGTTTCACGTACACTATGTCAAACATGTAAAAATAATTGCAATATTGTCAATTGATAAACATATTTATTCTTGGTCGAATGTATGCAAAGAAAACAATCTCAACATATATATACATCAATATACTTAAAAATAATTAAATAATATGGGTGATTAATATATTTATACGTACTTGTTTCTCTTCAACCATATGCTAAATCAATTTCTCTTTGTGTAACATTGGAATCTCCATTACGATGAGCTTCTTTAACCAATGAAGCCACACCTCCCATGTTAATTGTTGACATTGTTCAATCCATACCATCATTCAATCAAGATTGTTGGCAATGTACAAATGTAGTGCATCCCACTCTCGACCAACTGTATAAAAAAAAATTGAAATTCACAAATGGAATATAATTAGTTAAATACCACAGTATACGACCTTAATTTATAATTGATGTATATTGAAGATTAAAAATTAAATAAGTACAATATACATAAAAATCATATGTAAAATTTATTCCAATTAATCTCCATGACCATCTTATAATTACCTCTCACTTTCCTCAATCAACCTTTCCCCATCAGGTACTCCCTTTTGAATTTGTTAATGGATTTGGGATCCCAAATGCGATCTGCATAGATCTTTGTTGCAAACTTAGGAAGATATTCACTAATGTACACCATGGTTTGGTATACCATATATCCCTCCACCATAGAACCCTCAAGATGTGTTCTTTGTCTAACCAAAGCCTTCAAAAATTTCAAGTGTCTCTCAACCATCCACATTGACCTTGTGTGAATAGGTCCACAAAATTCAATATCCTCAATTTGGTGTATGAGGTAGTGTTCTTGTGTATTGAAAAATGTTGAAGGTAGACACTTTTTCATTTCACACATTAGACAAGGAATTTTTCTCTTCCAATAATTTATATCTTCTTTATGGATTTCTTTAGATGACAACCATCTACAAGTGATTCAAGGCACAAATATATTAATGAGATTTAACAAAAATATATAGTATATTACATAACGAGTAAAACAAATGGAAATTATAAGATCTATACAATGAATTGAACAAATCTCATTACTTACCTCATTTATTTTTGAAGATCATATCTAGCTTGCTTAACATTGTTGTCAAAGTTGTTTGGGAGAGATAGAGATAGAAAGTACTGCAACAATTATAAAATGATATTTTCATTATTTTTCCAAAAGTAGTAAACACAATACACTAAAAAATACATGCATTATACAAGTGTATATAATATACCAGAATAATTACCTTAATTAAGGTATGTCAATCATGTGTTCTCATCCTTGACCCAAATTCACCTTTGTTTGTTATTATATTGTTTATGTTCACAACAAATCCTATGGGAAATTGAATTTTTTTGAGTGACTTATTTTATAGCATTTGTTTGTTGCTCTGTTAATAACCAAGGAAGGGCACTAATATTAATTTGGTCTCCATTGCTATTTAATTGAATGACATTTTTCATTGTGTGTTTGGCTTCTTGAATGTCATTACAAATTTTGACAATTTTTTTGTCATGCCTTCCATCCAATATTTTTCATAACATTTTTATTATATGCTTTCTGATATGCATTGCATCAAATAAATGCATAGTTTGTAGCTGCTCATAGTAGGGCAACCTACTAAATTGTCTGGGATAAATTTTCAGTCCCTATGGAAGCTGACCATTAATGCCTTGATGACCTTTATGAAGCATAAAAGTTAAACAAATTAACAATGAAAATCATTGTCAATTACAAGATGAGTAAAAACAACACAATATAAAAATGAAAATTCAAAGCATATCATATATGATAGATAAACAATTTGATCTAATGTATAACCTTGATGATTAATTCTATTATATTCCAACTTCTATAGACGAGGTGTCATTCTTCGTAGTTTTGATGTAGTCTCCTCTTTCCTATTGAAAAAATATTTTTCAGTAGTTCGATACTTATGATTTCTATGGAGGAAGTGTCTATACTCATCAAACACATGCTTTCCTAAACTTGTTGAATGACGAGATTTCATCTTTGGACCACAAATTGGAAACGCAAATTTTCCCTTTATTTGAAGACTTGCAAGATCATATATAATTGGATTAAATATGTCAATTTTTTTAATTATATATAATGATTAGATTATTTTAAAAACATGCATGATATCTACTTCATCAAATTAAATATTTTTAAAGTGCAGTCGAATGTTATAACATACCAAAAAAATGTGTTAGCCCTGGGGCATCATGAATTGTCCATACAAGCATTACATGGAATTAGAATTGTCTTTGTCCTATTAGTCTAGAGACGTCATACATAGTGACGCCATTCCATAAATTTAGTAACTCGTCGATCAAAGACTCAATATATACATTCGTATCTTTAACTTGGTACTTACCTAGTTGAATGAACATAAACATTACATAATTATTATAACTATTTTACTGCAATATATATAAATTAATGTACATGACTATTGAATGAAAAAAAATAAGTCATTATGCAAAAAATAAGACAAATGAGATGCTACTACGTTAAAGAAAATTGATGTAAACAAATACCTGGAACAATCATTGGCAACATTATGTGCTCCCTCTTTATTGACATCCATGGAGGAATGTTATTGTTGATAACAAAAATAGGCTACACTGAGTAAATAGATCTCAGCTCTCCAAATGGATTGACACCGTCCGCTCCCAATGAAAGTATGAGATTATGAGGTTCTTCTTTAAAATGTGGCCATTTTCCTCCATGTCCCTAAATGAAGAACCATTAGCAGGAATTTGAAGAATGTCATCTCCACTTCTATTCCGTGCATGGTAATCCATAAATTGCACTAAGCTTTCGTATCTAAATAATTGTTGCATACATGGAATAATGAGAATATAACGAAGAACCTTGCGAGACACCTTTTTTGTTAGTTGATCCGTTCGATATCTGCTGATATGACATTCTAGGCATCCTATTGCAAATTCCTGTTATTAATGATATATAATATGATCATTGAGACATGCATCTATTGCTTGATACTCCATTCCAATATCTTTCATAATGGCACATAAATCTTGGTATGAACGAGGTAAAATATTGGATAGTGGTAACAAAAATTCACCAATTAATCTTCAAAAAAAAATAATTTGTTCATATAAAGAATATTAATGGTACATATTTCATCATTTATTTACTAGTGATAAACTGACAACAATTAAAATAGATGAAAAAATATGACATATATGACATACCTTAACATCTGTGAGATTGTTATGTTTGATCAACCATTCATAACCTTCAAGTTCAACAAAAACAATACAACTGAGAGAAGAGTTGTTTGAGAGCCTTCATAAAGGGGCTCGTATTCCTTCTCAAGTATAGGTAAATCATGAACATCATCATAGTCATCTTGATCATCATGATCAGCTCTGCCACTAAATGTGTCATGGATCAATGTACTCGTACCATCATCTTCAACTATGTTTTCTGGCACATGATCATCTTCTTCCATAGGATCATTAACTTCATCTTCGATATTCGCAGCTCCATGTTCATCCGCTTGCAAAACTAAATTCTCTGGGCCGTGATAATCCATATCATCTGCCCTAGGGTACCCCACCTTTATAATAATGATAGACACAAATAAACCATGATCATGATCAAGTGATTATATATATATATATAATATAAAAATGATATAAAAATTTACAAATTCAATCAATATAAACACATATAATAAACAAATTACCAATGGACGATAATCATGCCCCCTTTCAATGTGACCATGTTGCCTACACTATTTCTCAGTTGTTGTGATTAAAATTCATCTCGTCTTTAAGCCCTTGCAATTATTGCAAGGACAATAACATTTCCAATCACCCTTTCTTTTCAATCTAGCCCACAATCTATCACGTGTCTCTTCATTTTGTTCTAGACTAATATTATCTGACATGATTTTTCTTTACCAAGCTTGACTATTTAGATCTTCAAAAAATATCAAACTCACACTCCAATAATTTTTATTCATAGATAGGTAACATAATCTAATAATTCTGATATTTTACACCAAAAACATTTGGCTTGCAACCACCCCTGCAAAAGAGAAGATAGTCTGAAGTTAATGACCCCAAAAAACACTTAAAAATGATAATTCCAAAACTTATTAAATTCTGATTTCACTATGATTTCCAATCGTTAAGACTCCTAAAATTAGAATATTGAACTTGATCGCAAACTTCTTACAATGATGGAGGTAGCGAGCTAGTAAGAGCAAGTGACTCATTCCTCAGGAGCAAGAAGTCAGAATCATCATTGCTAATGTCAATACGGATTTATCCTTTTAGTTAAAGATGTAATGTGTCACTTCTTATGACGAGCTTATCCCTAGGTCCCTCAACATTGAGAGAGCCCTAATAAAAAACAACAGAAGCATTGGTAAGAGCATGATTAGGGTACAAACCCTAGGCCTCAGTAGAAACATAAACAATAACTATAGTTGATTAGTGAAGTTGCGATACCAGAAAGATTGAGACATTGTAGGTAATAAAAAAATATTGCAATCTAAAGATTGTAGCCAATAACAAGCACACTATGTAGCTTAGTGACATTTGTAAATACAATCTATGGTAAGAAGAATGACAGTCACTTGAGATGTGATAGTCAAAAAGAGGCTGAGCAGTGACAAGATAATAAAGCTCAAACTTTGCATAGTAAAATGGAGATTTTAACAATGAGTTTCCTTACCCCCTTACTGACCTTAAGGGTTTTTCAAATTCTTTTGGTAGTGTTAGACAAGGCAAATGCAATCATGGAATGACTTTCCAAATGAAGTAATAGTGGTAATCATAGGTTCAATGTTTCTTCTTAGCCATTAATGTATAATGGAGGTAGTGGATTGCATGTTTAAGCAGTGTTTGGAGACTCATCAAAGATGGGAGAATAGTGAATAATACCTTGTGGACTGTGAAGTAGTGTCAATAAGGTTGAAGGATCTTAAGAACTACAATACCATGAAACAATGAGTCCCCTATAGTAAGTAGGTAGTCTATAGGGCACAGTTTGATTTTATAGAATGATGCTCATGAAAGGAATCTTCAAGTGATAGTGAGTGAGTTGTTTGAGATTGCAACTAAGAGTGCAATACCCAGTCTTAAAGGAAGTTAGCAAAGCAGTAAATGTGCAAGAAAATCAAATCGCATTACACAACAAACAATTCACAATGTTATCTTGCATAATGCCTTGAGTTTGAAGACAAAAATATCATTGTATCTTCATGATGAAAGTCGTGGACCTTAATGGTCAATCACTGGCAACCATGATTTTAAAACATGTTATTGTGCTTATGGAGGCAACATTTTAAGCAAGGTGAGTGGTGGTTTGGAACAATGGCAGGTATGAAGGACTTGCTTTATATGCATACTATTCAGTCTAGCTTAAGACACTGTTCTTAGAAGAGATTGAAGGTGGATTATGGAACTCAAGGGTTATCATGAAAAGGATTAAAACAAAGACTGAGATCTATTTAAAAGCCACGGTCATGAAGATATTAAAGATGTCACATGCAAAACCCTAGTAGCTGGAGTAATGAATACAGGGCCAAAGAGGATAGTGTGTTGGGGCATATTTAGGAGATCTCCACATTATCTAATTACAGGGAAATACATCATTTATTTATTTTTTAAATTAAAAGAAATCATTATAAACCCTATATAGGATACATTAATACTTCAAAAGCCTATGAAGGAATTTGATATTATGCAAATATATGTCAAGTAACATTCATAAGGTTTAGAAAATCTTGACCACTCTCTAGAATAGCCCATTAAATATGGGTTGTGCTTGAATGCACTACATAATTGATATAACACAACCACTCTGCATATCAACTAGAGTTATAGGCTCTTTATTGCAGCAAGAGGTAATCACTCTTCGATCATGCTATAATTACATTCTAACCTGTTAAACTTGAGACAACCTGAATGCACCCAATGATGATTGAAACCTACATTATACAACCTAAATTAACTACATTATATGAGTGCCTCCATTTCTATCACAACATAGCCACATTAAACTTGGGTCACATATGAATGCATCCTATATTTGTTATAGCACAATTGTGCCACATGACCAATAGAGATATGGATCACATAATTACAGTCACAAGAATCTATTCCTTGGTAGTGATCTTATGGTGATTCCACACAACAAAATCTAGACATGAAATTCTTAAAACCCTAAACCTCTAAAAATGAAATGTGATGAGATGTTGCTTTAAAATATGATTTTGAAACCTGGAACTACAAATTTGACTTCACAACTGAATTATGCAAAAAGACAATGACTACCCTCAACCTGGTGATATCTTCTTGAATTTTATTTTTATTTTTCCCAAGAAAATCGTCCTTAGTTCTCCACAAACTATCTTAAGTAGAGCAAAACACTGTCGCAATAAATTAGGCATGAACTCACTTTTCTTTATGTCAGCCACAATTTGATTTTTTCTATTTTTCATGTTTGTCAAAACTTTGACGAAAATGGTAGCCAACATTTCGACGAACCCCAAGTTCATCGAAATTTTGATGAAGGTCGGGGATAAACTTTCAAAAAATTGAAAATTACCCATCAAATTTTACAAGCACCCGACGATACATCAAATTATACATATTTCGTCGAACAGTTTCATTGGATTTTTCAGTCAAATGAGTTAGTGTGGTTTTTCAAGCCTCTAGAAGACTATTAATATCTACCTTACACAAAGGATCCCTTTATACAAACACAAATGATAACATCCCATTAGCCAAAAATTAACTCATAATACACCTTAAAAGCAACAATATCAATAATACAACCATTGAATACATAGTGAAGCTAATTTACTTCTAAATTATTGAAAATAATTAATCTAAAATTTCATTATTCAAACATTAAAGAAGAATCACCTAACTTACTTGTCTATTATATCTATAATTTGAAATAGATGATCTCGTTCACTATTAATAACATGCATATAGATACATATATGCATGTACACACACACACACATATTTGTACAAATTTCCTTTTTCTAATATATCACATTCTATGCTAAATATATTGTTGCTAGAGTATATAATTGTCTAGGAGTATCAATAGTAAGTTTGTGTTATAATAGAAACAATAAAGGTTCATATGTCTAATAAAAACATGAAAAAATATCATGTATTACCACCAAATGGGATGAGGCCCCCGAATGTGGTCTCACTGGTTCATAGCTCCAGTCAAAAGCATTTAGGGTGCTACCCCTTAGCAGTGATTTACCAAGAAAAAATAAATATAATATGCAAATATATTAGAATAAACTAAATGATTGTGTAACACTATAATAAAAGTGCACAACACATATTAAAAACAACTTATATAGATAAAGCATGAAGAAATAGTGCACAATATCACAAAAGGGAAAGAAGACTCGACACATAAGAGGAGATTCATCTAGAGGGTCTAAAAGTAGACCAAGACAAAATGAGAAACTCGTAGTCCTCAACCTGCCTTCCTAACAAGACTTGAATACTACAAGAGTTTCCTCTTTTGGTATGGAAGAATGATTTAAAACAGCAAATATACATTTATATGTATGTAGTGTGATAATAATTAAACTAAACTCAAGACTATCGAATTAAACTGCACTCAAGACTATCAATTTCAACACATAGTTAGCAACTAGAGATTGCAATTAGAGTCTTTGGAGTGAATGTTGTTTGCACGGTTAGGCATTGTGGAGACTTAATCTTATCAAGATTTTTATGCAGGTTAATAACACCAATCTAAAGCAAAACAAGTAGTATCAACACTTTACTTACAGTTGGCAACCTTATATTAAACACCGATACATAAATTGAGAAGCTTGAAATGCATTTAAGGTGCTGATAGTGAAATAAAGTTTAGTGCTTTCAGTGTATTCATGTAAGTTCATAACTTCCTCTAGAATGTTGATGGGAAAGAGTTATTAATAAATTGGTAGATCAAAACTATTGACAATTCACCATAAATTAATAATTTATCTCAATTTTTTGTAGCGAGTTATGAATTTCTCCTAAGTGTATGATGGTCAGAGGGAAGTAGTTATAGTGACTACCTAAATCTACACATAATTTATTTGGCATAATATTAAACTCACAATCTTTGGCAACATCCCCTCAACCTGTGACAAAGTTGAGAATTTGGATGGGTTGTTGCATTGACTGGGAACTTTGGTTGCCCTCATTTTAATGGTTTGGATGTGAGTTGGAGTTGCATGGAGGAGGATGGTAATTGGTCATTTGCTCTTTTGGGTTCAAGGTCCCTGAAAAACCTAGTTAAGGGTTTAAGGTCCCATGTAAAACCTTATTGTATTTGGTTAAGGGTTTTAGGCCCTTGCAATTCCTTTGTGTAGCATGTGTTGTCCTACTATATTCAAAGTGTTGTTTTTTGGTTGTTGATTGTATATGGTTTATCTTTTATGCAACATTTTTTTCTTGGATAGGGTTGCGGGTCCCTTCAAAACCATTATGTAATGGGTTTCAGGTCCTAGCAAAACCTGTTTTTCCCTATAATAAAAAATAGAGCTATTATACTAAGCGTTTTTTTTTGTTATAAACAAATAAACTTGTTTGGTATAGAGTCCTTGTTTTATTTTTGTACTCTTGTTTTAGTAGTTATTACTTTCTATTTTGAAACTTAGTCCTCTTCGTCAGAAGAGTTGGCATGTATGTTCTTAGTTTTTTTAAGCTCATAGATAACTAAACTCCCTTGCAGACACTATATAGTGGGGTAACCTATTGTGGAGGATATCTTGTAGAAAAGAAGAAGATCATATGTGTACCCTTAAATAAGACTTTCTAGGATTTTATGTTAGATTTTGTGTAACGATTCAATGTTTAGAATGCAGTAAAGAAGTACTTTGATAACATGTTTTGTTGAGTAAGTGAGTGATTAATGAGATCTTGTGGAAGCAACAACTCAAGCAAGGGCCACTTGAGGTGCTACTAAACCACTTCAATTTAGATTGCTAGATTAGATTATGCATTGTGAGTTTAGTTGATAGTTTCCAGTTTATGTGATTATGAATAAATGCATTACAATTTCTAAATTAGAATTTGTAGATTGATAATTTTTTTGTATTTTGAAGGCTAACTAAGTTAGGACATGCTACAATTTAACTGTTAATTGGTTGTAGTCTTAAACATTAGGTACTTATAGCAATAGGTAGTTATTTGTATTCCTTTACTCTATTTTGAGAAGTAGCAGTTTATTCCCATTAAAATATTTTACTATATTTACATGTTTTCTTCACCTATACTTAGTTAATGTAGGCTGCCTAGGATCCATGAATGCATATATTTTTCTAGCACTATCCGAAGTTTGTGATCCCCTGGTTGATAATTTAATGGAATCCCTAGCTTGAGTGATGATCTTCTTAGTTTTGGAATCCTCAAGTTCACTAATCCATGTGCATAATCATTAGCACCAATTAATTAAGCATTAGAGGTAGCTCAATATTTTTGGTGTTGGTGTTGAGGATGGTGCTAAATTCAAGTTTCTTCTATATATTTTAAATTCTTTCCAAGTTTTATTAGAATAGAAAATTTTGTTTCAATAGTAGGATAAATAGGTATTTAGGAATCAATAGAAAAACTATTTATTAACAATGTGTTGGAACTATTGACTAAAAGAGATAGAACCATTGTATGCAAAGGTAGAGAGACACTTGGGGAAGGTTTCTCCCCTCAATACACTAAGCATTTGAAGACACTAGTGGATAGAGTGAATATATTAAGGGAATCAACAAAGAAAAATTATCCCTTACATTGATAGCTACACCTATTACAAAGGAGACTTTAGAATACATTTTGACATCATGGTTGAAGAAGCCATGGATAACCTAGGAGAGCATATGATGTTTGAATTCCTAATAACTAACAAAGAAAAGGTTGCTACTTTGAAGAACATACCTCCCTCAACATTGCCCATTTTCTATGGATTGGTTATGGAGGATCCAAACACCTTTCTTTTTGAGTTTGATGTGTTGTACTAGAGCTATGACTATACGACAATCCTTGTTGACTCAAATTATTTTTAGCTACACTAAAGCATGTTGTTGGGGTTGGGAAGGAATGTCATTACCAAGTGGGACACAATGAATATGAAATTCTTGGAAAAGTACTAGGAGTACTGTAGAGGCACATACAAAAAGAGGGATGAAATCTATAGGATGTCATAGAGAGAAGATGAATCATTGGAAGATTATGTTGAGAGGTTCAATTTTGTTTTGAGAAATCAAATTAAAATAGACTCTTTGTTGAATTTTTAAAACTGGTAAAGGGGATTCCATGAAGATTGTATGGGAATTTTAAATCTCATAGGAGTAGTAGACATCTCTCAATTTCCTTTTGACGAGATTGATAAGGTGTGGATAAAATACTCTAGATCATTGGTCAAGAAGACTAGGGTTCAAAGAACCTCTTCTCTCACCAAGACATCTACTAGAGTTTCAAGGGTGGAACTTAGTAATCTCCTATCGAATATGAAGGACATAGTTAGCCACTTGGTACCCAATTAGACACCCTCCACATCAAGGAGTAGGAAGAAGTAGAGGTATCCCTAACAAAATTATGTCCACACTGTTGCCAGAAGAGGACCAATTGAAAATGTAAAAAGTTGGCTAGAATCTTTGAAGAAAAGAAAGAGAAGCTAGAGTTTCATGACCTAGAGGATGAAGAAGGCCAAGCATTTTACATTGCTCAGTGTAAGCCATGGAAACCAAGACAAGTTATGCCTCAAGACCCCTTGACCTATAATATGTCATTTATAGGTAGTAATTCAAACTTTTCAAATTGGAACTCTCAACCTTGGACTAATGTACAAAATCTACCATGGCCAATGACCCAATCCTCTAGTTGGAATAAAAAACAATAAGAGATGTGGCCAACATAACATTATGAGGGTCCAAACTACAATTCCCAATGGCCACCCTAACAAAACAAATGGCCATCACAGTGGCACAGAGGTCAACAATGGAAAAAATAAAATAAAAAATACTCACAAGAATAACAACCCTTGCATCCACAACAAACTATCATAATGCCAAATCTATCCATGGTTGCACCCTCATAACCAAGATAACTTCAGCTACCAACATAACCTACACCTAACCCCAACAATAAGCTTGTTCAATAGGCTTATACTAATGACACCATCCAATACCTTACCTATGGGGTTGAGGTGAGTGATGTCCGCCTTCGTTCAGGGAAAATGCTAGTTGGGCCTTCATCTCCTCACATCATAGAGCTAACTAATGAGGAACTTCCAACAAAAACTATAGATAAACAATACAAGGAACTTGAAAAAAATTAGGTTAAACCAACAAACATAAGTCCAAAACCACCATTCCCTAAAATAATAACTATACAAAAGCATCATTCATAAGTTGAATCCGACCTATTAGGACAACTAAATGTTTTTTGCATAAAAACACCTTTGATAAAAAAAATTAAGGAAGTTTCAATTTAAACAAAGACCATGAGAGAGTTATGCATTAAGAATCCATGCAGGAAATAAAAGGACCCCAAAAATATGCATGTTTTAGGGAAGCTTTCTAACATTATGCTAGGAAATATAGTTGTCCCTAATTATGCAAACCTTGGAAGCCTTGTAGTAGATGTTCAAATAAGTGTAACTCTCATCAAAAACACCTTAATTGACCTAGGAGCAACCATAAATGTGATGGAAAAGGAAACAATAAAACAACTTCGCTTAATGGATCTCCAACCTACACCTACTATTTTACAACTATCAAATAGGTCCACTATTAAAGTAGAGGGCATTACAGAAGATTTGGTTATCACACTAGCCTCATGGGAATACCCTATAGACTTGATGGTGTTACGACCTCAAGAAAACCTTGCAGGCTACCCCTTAATCCTAGGGATACCTTGGTTGGCCACTCAAGTGTCATTTATTGGTTGTAGGTCTAGAAATATGACCATTTACAATGGAAAAGTGATGAAAAAATAGTCCTTTACCCACCTACCTAGCCACATACATATTTGGACCAAAATGTATGGCCTACCCTAGATGAGGATGATCGATATTCATTGCAAACACTAATGACCATTGAACATATACATATGTTGGAAACCCAAGATGAAGATGAACTACTTGAAAAAATTATGCAAAAATCCTATAGCAAGGACCCACAACAATACAATAGTCTAACATGCTTGCATGACCCTACCAATGCATCTAAATCTATTTCTTAGATTTTTCATACATTACTGCCCTATAAATAAAATCCTAATTTAACAAGCATTAACATTTCTTTTTTTAATACATTATCCTTGACCATCAAAATTATATCGGATAGGACATTAAATTTCAACAATCAATTAACAGTTGCACAATAGTCTTCATTGTTAACAATGTTACAAGCACATGCAGTCACATTTACATGGGACTATCGTGACATGAAAGGAATATATCCCAACCTATACATGCAAAAAAATTACATTAATGAAAGATACAAACTGGTGATGTAGCCTCAGAGAAGAATGAACCTAGTTGTATGTGACATAGTCAAGGTAGAATTACAAAAGCTACTACATGCAAGGTTCATTTATCCAATATCTGATAGCCAATGGTGTCCCCATTAGTGATTATTCCAAAAAAGGGAGGAAAATGGAGGGAATATGTTGGTTACATAATTGATTGCAAAAACTAGAAGATATCACTTTCCCCTTCCTTTTATTGATCAAGTCCTAGATTCATTAGCAGGGAAACAATATTTTTCATTCTTATATACTTTTAGTGGGTATAATCAAATCAAAATAGCTCCAAAAGACCAAGATCAAAATCAAAAGAGGATATTGTGGATAATTTATTTCTTGATGAACACTTATTTTCCCTCTCTATGCATACACCTTGGTATGCAAATATAGCCAATTATCTAGTTGCAGGGAAAAGACCACCACATCACTCACCAAGGGAAAAAAAGAAATCTAGTTGGGAGAAGTTTTCCTTATTCGTGGGTAGCTGGATATCTATTATATACAGGGCCTGATAATATAATGAGAATATGCATCAAGGATAATGAATTCTATGACATTATGAAGGCATGCCATGATGAACCTTATAGAGGAAATTTTACTGCTAAAAGGACAACTCTCCAAATATTGAAAATTGGTTACTATTGGCCTACACTTCAAAAGGATGTAGTCAAGTACACAAGAAGGTGTGAAAGATGCCAACAGATGGGATGACCTACTAAGACAGATGAAATGCTACTTCATCCACAACTAGTCATTGCACCATTTGACAAGTGGGAACTATATGTATCTAAGTGTAAATTTTAGGTATGTTAGATGTTAGCAAAACAACAATGCATATAAACCCAAAAAACTAGGAAGTGCATTGAAAACTAAAAGAAGAAACGTTTATACCAGATAATCGTTGAAGCTTCCATGATTCCTCTTCAGAGCACCTCCTAACTTGCTACAAATGTTGCCCTCAGATCAAACGTAAGAGCAATTCTTTGACTATGCCTATGTCCTACACAAGCTTTGAAGGATTTAAATAAAACTATGCCTATGCCTATGACAATATGACTCTAAAATTCCAAGTAAACCTAAGTATTTATGCGCCAGAATAACAAAATTTATGTGTGTCCTCTCAAAATGTGAGCAAAATACCATTTTATAGAAAATCTCATTTTGAATGGATGAACGAGATCGACTTTTGACAGAGACCTAAAATCAGAGGACAAGATTTAATTTGACAATCCCTAATCAGGGTTAGGGAAAAATCATTAAGTGAGTGGTTGAGATGTCATCTGAGAAAATCAAATTGGTGGTCGAGAATAAATGAGATAATTAATTAGAAAAATAAAGTTTTTCGAAAATCAAGAAGATAAAGACTGCTTAATTTGTGAGATTCAAAAAAATTAAGAAGATAAGAGTTGAACTGAAGATCAGATTTGAAAAATCAATAATTTGCTCAATTACTTGATTTTTGGAAGAAAGTTACCAATTTGAATTAAATCAACTCAAAATATGGATTTTGTGAGATAATAAATAATCGATTTTCAGATTATTTATTAAAATGAAGTTCTATCAATTAAGAATGTGATATCATTTTAAATAATTTATTTATTTAAAATGAGAGAAATGTTAAATTTGACAATTAAATAATTAAAGATAATTATTTAATTTAGAAGATATGATTAGTAATTAAATAAATTAATAAATTCATTTAATTATGAGAATTAGTGACATATTAAATAAATAAATAATAAATCAGGAAGAAATAAACGAAGAAACATAATTAAATAAATTAAGAAATTTATTTAATTAGGGGAAGACTTAGACAATTAATGACGTATTTAATAAATAAATAAAATTTATTTATGTAATAATCATGAAGAATAAAAGGATGTGAATCAATTAAATAATTATGAATTATTTAATCAATAGTCGAATGTGGACAAAGGACATAATTAAATGTCATAATTATACTAGGACGAAAGTGGTAAAAATAGAGCTTGCAGGCCTAGGTCATTTGTAAGTGTCTACACTATATTTTATTGGTCCTATAGCTCCAACATCAAATAACAAGGAATGTATCTTGGTTTGTATATATTACCTAACAAAATGGGTGGAGGTCAAAGCTTTACAATTTTCAGAGATGGAAACATTACTAAGTTTCTCTATGAAGATATCTTTACAATATATGGCGTTCCTAAGGAAATAGTAATAGATCAAGGGCCTCAATTTACATCAAATCTGATCAATAAATTAGTACAAGAATATGAGATTAGACATAAGAAATATACACCTTACCACCCTCAAGCTAATGGAAAAGTGGAAGTTACCAATAGGGAAATAGAGAGTATCCTTACAAAAATAATACACCTCCATAGGAAAGATTGGGTAGCATGACTACTTGAAGCAATTTGGGTTTACAGGACAACCTGGAAAGGTACAAGAAGCTTCACACCGTATGAATTTGTGTATGGAAAGAAGCATATCCTTATAATTGAGTTTGAGTACAAAAATCTTAGAACAATATTGTAATTGGGAATGGATATATCTGTAGCACAGAAAGAAATGTCGCACAATCTCATTGCTTTAGATGAGATACACATGGAAGCAATTCATCATTCTAAGATCATACAAAAAAAAAGGATATGGTGGAATGATCAATTCATCAAGACAAAATAGTTCAATGCAAGTGATTAGGCCTTACTCTATGACTCAAGGTATAAAGATCATAAGGGGAAGTTCAACTAACAACTAAATTTATGTAGTAAGATTTTCACTCTTAGTCAATGGCTATATATTGAAGCTTTATAAGAAGCCACTAGAAAAGAATGATTTTTTATGCACTTTACAATATTAATTTGAGAAAGAATTACATGATCTATCCACAAATACAAGAACTACATAATATTGTTGGGATTAAGGTGTCTCAACCTTTGATTCTTAGCATTATTTTTGGGATAAATATTTGTGTAAATATTAATATGTCCTCAGTTTCCAACTATAATAGTTGTTAAATCAATTTGTGGGACTCGGTTGTAATTCAATGGTGAATTGGTTGCGATTCAAGGATAATTATGATATTGTGCCATTTGCCACTTGGGTTCTTAATTGGAGAAAGAAGTTTTAAAACATCTCAAAGATGTGCTATAGTGACATGTGTCCATTGGTGGGACCTGGTTGTAAGACGACAACAAGTTGGCGGCAAGTTGGCTTCCTACAAGTTTGGTGATTTCTACTTTTGTGGAAGTTGGTGCTCACTTTAAAAATTCAAAAATTGGAAGTTTCTATTTGCAAGGGGAGTTGTGTATGGATGTAGTTTTTATTCCTAGTTGGGTTAACTTGGAATGTAAACACCTTTTCAAGTGCACATTTTTGACAGGTTCTTTTTTGCATGTGCATATTGCATGTTGTTGCATGTGGCACCTTTCATGTTGCATGTTCATGCATGGGCATGGGTTTGAGGAAACTTATGTCCTAGGAACTGTATACTCTCTATATATAGGTGTTTTGATAGATGAGTCATGTGAGGAGAGTTATTCATAGAGGTTATGCTATCAAAATTTTTCCAAAGATGGAAAAAATATAAATCATGTAACATTCCAATCATTCACTAAAGTAATTTTTACTAATTTTTCACTGTATGAGTAAATAAACTATGTAACAAGCCATTGCAACAAACAAAAAAAATATTTATTGAGAACAAATGAACAAAGATTTCATAATAATATACAACAAGGATTCCATTTCAATATAATAATTTCACAAATTACAATATTCCAAGAATTTACACAATTACATACATAGCTCATCCAAGCTTCAGAGCAATATAGATAGATGACCTCCAAGTTACGCCTTTCAAAACCTTGATCTTCTATCACCTGGTGAGGATGAGAACCATCACTCAAGTTTTTTTCCACCAACCACAGACTCATATGTTGTCCCTTGCACATCTATCATATGATAGATGGCCCTACCCTTCGATGAAGAGATTGGTGGAGTAACCTCGTACAACAACCACACTGAGCTTAGTGTTGTTCCCTACATGACTAGAACTTGTAACCCTACAAACTGCAACAAGCATGCACTACATGGACATGGTGAACTGACAGTGGAGCCAAAGGAAATCACACTACTTTGGCCAAAGTGTTCTCACTTAGTACTTTGAGTGATGGTCATTTGTTCACTTACACTACTTATGCTCATTTTGACTTAAGGCCACTATAATTTATGTATAGGTAATCCCTCCCATGGGTAATCTTTAACCCCAAAATTAACCTATCATTAATATTACATACTCTAGGGTATTTCTACTCTTAAAGCATATATTAAAGTTCCCTCCCTTCATTGGATTAACAATCTTAGGAGTAACCCACTAGCTATCTATTATAATCAAATAACTTGGCTACGAGTAACCCTTAAGCTACCCTTGTTTAATCATATCTAGTATATTAATACTTATGTCAAACAATTCCTCCTATTATGCAGTAATTACAAGCACTTCACAAAATAACATAAACAACTTCTATTTTTCTTTCAAAGAAAATACTATTTTTCCCTAATGTAAGTAATCTCAATAGACTAAATAAAGCATTTAAGAATCAATCTTTCATAAACTAAGACAATTTGTATTATATTTAGCTTTGTCTCATAAAACAACTTTGACTAATTCATGGCTCTATTGTAACTTATCCTTTCATTATGTATTTGCATTTACTTATTGATATTTAATCTATGATAAGATGTGTCAAGTAGTTACAGTTTACTAAGTCAAAGATATTATATCATAAAGCATCAACTAAGTCTTGCTCTCCAAATTGACTTAATTTCTTGCAAATTATATTGCATATAATTCGACCCTTATACATTGCCAATTTGTATTATATTTAGCTTTTAACATGCTTGTACATGTTATATATTCTCGGCCTATGTTTATGTAATAAATCAGCCTCAAAAGCATTGCATAATTTAATCGATCCCCAAGATTATAATTATATTTAAGTATATATTCATATATTTACATATACATGTATATATGTATATCAACACATATGTATGCATATGTATATATATATATTAAAATATATATTTATATATATCTTATGCTAATAAAGTATGTATAGATTTGACATACAAATAAATACAAACTAGATGTCATTCACATAGTAATAACAATTATATCAATTTTGTACATGTATATATTTATATATATTCCTCTATGTACATGTATTTGTATGTATACATATATTGATACATTCGGATGGGTATGTCTGTTTGTCAATCATACGTGTGTATTGATAAATATATACATATGGATATATGTATATTATATATATACACATTCGATTACACACCATATCCATACACAAAATTACTATTGTATTGATAAGCGCCTGTAACGTGAGATATATCTATACATATAAATTTGCATG
>VDFB02271358.1:531438323-531478875 GCA_007258455.2 Sequoia sempervirens
TCTTTGCGAGTGTGAATCAAGTGTGTGTTTTCTCCAAAACACCTCACTTGGTTTGATTTTGTCATACCCTTCATAGGAGGCCTGCTTGGAGCACACACCCCTCCAAGGGACGACCTCAATAGAGTGTGAATCCAAAGACACGCTCGTTTGGGAGTTGAAATCTTGTCACTCTGAGCTAAGCCCCAAAGAACTTTATACCTTTGGGAAGTGAAGGTGAAAGGTGGGTTACCCCTTTCTCCCGGCTTATTGGCAAGATTTTGCTTTCAAATAATCCCTTAGTCAACCTAGTGCAAACTAGCTTGAGACCTAATTGGCCATACCCCACTTGACTGGTCATAGGGCTTGTTGTTCTGTATTCAAGTGTTTGCTTAATCATAACATTTAATCTTCAAAGACAAATTTTTCATTGTGTTTGGTGTGTGTTCATGCATTTACATATGAAATATTGTGTTTCATAGTGCCCAGGTCAAACTTACAATAAACACTCGCCACATCATCCAAATCAAATGTCAATCTTGTAATTCCACATCATATCCTAAACATCATCATTTCTTTAATCCAATCAACATCATTTTACACCATGAAAACATCGGAAGATGTAGCACAAGAGCTTGTTCACATGCTTCACGTGGCTAAAACAAGTCAAGCACCTTTACCCCAAAAAATCACTCATAGATTCCATGACATGATCCAAAAACTTCAAACCAACCAATCACCTCAAATGCAACAACTCATATCTCAAATCCAATACCTCATGGCCACTTGTCAAATCCAACAAGCATATCATCAAGTCCAATCATCACATCAACAAATTTCACATCAATCATATGTGTCACCTATATCATCATATCAACCTCATTCATCCATGTATCATGTTACCCCTTCATCAACCTATCACATGTCTTCTAATGTCAACCCTTATCCATACCAATCCACCTCTCAACAATCATTATCCTATACAACCCCTTAATCATCATTACAAAAAAAAATCATATCACAAGTCCAAACACCATTTCAACCTCAACACATTCAACCACAATCCTATGTGTCACCTTCATCATCATGCCAACCTAACACATCTACCTATCATGACAATGCCACATCAACATGTCCACCCATATCACAACAAGAACATAGGATCCCAAGTCCACCTTGGCAACAAAATCAAGCGCCTTTAAGTCTTAATGCCACCTTTGACAAGGGGAACACCAATCTAGTTCATGCACCCTTACCACCATCCAATCAAATGCCTATCCATAAGCCACCATGTCTGATTCCTAATTCATTGGCCTCTTTACCTTCTAACCAATCAAAATATTCATTACCCCCACCATCATCTAATCCAACGTCAAATCAATGCCCTACATTTAGATATTTAAAAAATAAATTAATGGAATTATCTAAATCCACCCATCCACCTATAAAGGATGTGACCCAAGGGCTACAAGCAAGGAATCAATTGTCTCCATGTCATTCAACACATATACTTGAACATACAAAAGAGTCCTCAAACATCATGCCAAGTCCTTCAATTCAACCATGTCATCCACAACCCCTTGAGCCAATTCAAGAGTCTCCCTTCATAAGCCCAAGTCACCCTCTTTCATGCTCCTATGTTGACCATCAAGAACATGTCAAGTCTCTCCATGAGAAATCCCCTTCCACTTCCATTCAAGCAACACAAGAGTTATTTCAAGAGTCTACTCCCAAGCATGTGGAAGCATCAAGCCCTAGTCCTAATCAAGATCAAATCATTTTCATCCAACCCATCCATAATCTATATCATTTTTATGATCAAGATGATATCCATAATGATGAAGAGCCTATCCAAGAGCAACTTGATCCTATACCCATCCATGAGAAAGATATTCCAAATTCACCTCCACCTAGTCCTATCCATGATCCATCAACATTCACTTCCCTTGATGAGACAAGTGCCTCCCAAGCACGAATAGAAGATCAAACAAATACCTTGGATCTAAGTGAACACAATGCTAATGAAGATCCCAATGATCCCATGTCACCCACTATCGACCCCCAGTCCTCCATCATCTCCTATTGGTCTTTCTACCCTCATTCATGAATGTTCCTCCTTTGAACAACAACAACCATTATCTTCTCCATCCAATAAGGAAATCATGTCTAGTGTTTCACCTACACCTATTCCTATTGTCCATTGCACACTCCAAAATATGAACCACCAAGGTAAAGGTTTAGGCCTTCATGAACAAGATATTTTGGAGCCCATCCATGTCAAAGTCCCTCCATGCTCTTATGGCCTTGGACATACACCTCAAGGACACCAATCTCAATATTTTGGTATTTCCTCCATGCATCCTACATCCACCTTCCATCATAAAGCCTATCATATGCCTAAAACATATGTTGCCATTCCACCACCGTCATCCTACAAATGTCAAAATCATGTGACCATACACTTCCCTCCATCCACTTTACCACCATTACTCCCAACACCTAATATCCCTACCATTCAATCCTTGTATCCATTTATCCATAAATTCTCTAAACATCTTAATCATGACCAATCAATGCACACACTGTCTAAACATAAAGCTTCCACTCATTCCACCAAACCTAAGGGATTCCAAAATAAAAATTTGGATGCCTCTACACATAAAGTCAAAAATTCTAATGGTCCTAATGCCTTAGCATACAATTGAAAAATATCAAAGCCAAGTACATCTAAAAGGCTACATAAGCCCATACCTCCAAAAGTAAAGGCCAAAACTAAAATGGTTTGGGTACCTAAGCAAAAAGAAATCAAGTCAACCGAGGCATCCACATCACAAAAATACCAACCATCCCCTCCCATCCAAAATGCACATTCCATTCAAAAATATCATATTCCATCCCACAATCCAAACAAAAATCATTCAAATATCAAGTCTATGTGGGTACCTAAGGCACTTCATCCACCATCTCCTAAGCAAACATCTCCATTGCTTCCTACACCCCATCCACATCAAAAGCTTCAACGTTTATCACAATGTGTGCAACCATTGGTCATGGTTCCTTTCCATTTCACACCAATTCCACATACCTTCATCTCCCCACCCTTCACTCATTATCCTACATATCTCCACCATCATCTTCCTATGGTCCATGCTTTTAGCTAAGCCTCCCCATTCATCTTTTCCATAAGTCCCATATAATACCTATCATCTTCCCTACATAATCCGTATCATAATCCATTATTATCCTCCATAATCCACATCATAATCCATCATCTACCTACTCCATCTCCCTTTCATGTCATCCCTTACCAACATCTATGAGCATAATGACATTTGACATGGTCCATGCAATGACATCCATCCCTAGTGGTACTATCACCTTTCATGCAACTAGACACTTAAGTCCCTCCTATCCAAAAGTCAAAAAGTCAAAAAGTCAAAAATAATAAAAGAAAGAATAAAACAAAAAGAGTAAAGAGAAATCCCTTTGTCCAACGGTGAAAACCTGGTAAACAGGTGCCTTGGATAAGTACCATGATGAAAACCTGGCAAACAGGCATCATGTGTAGGTTGATCTTCTATGTCACTTACACTTGGGGGCACAATGTCTTATCTATCCAACCTATCATTCCTGTCATATCATTTCCATCCTACCTACCATCTTTGGCCATCATACATACCTATCATATCAAGTCCATTCATCCACCCTTCTTCTTTTGATCTTGATGAAGATATAGGGGCAAAGGTTGAAACATGCTTTGAGTATCTCTTGACATACCTCATCTTTCTAAACAAGCCTATCATTATCCTATTGTCATACATTTTGTCTAGAAAAATCCTAAGTCTTGTACCTAAAATAGGGCATGTTATTCCTATGTGACATAGTCTTTGGAGATCACATCCTTGCTCTCTTATGATGCATACATCCATACCATCCATTTATCTATCATGAGCCTTTTATCCCTTATCCCATCACCCACCCTTGCACCTAGACTTGGTTTTCCCCTTGTCATTGGTATCTAGCACAAAGGCTACTCAAATTTTCATCCTTTGACACCTCAAAACATTTCAAAAGTCAAAACAAAAATTCAAAACATTGTCAAAAGTCCAAAAAAAGTCAAAACATTCCAAAAGTCCAAAAAAAATCAAACATTCAAAAGTCCAAAAAAAAGTCAAAACATTTAAACTCCAAAACAAATCAAAACATTCCCAAAAGTCCAAAAAAAAAAAAATCAAAACATTCCAAAATTCCAAAAAAAAAAATCAAAACATTTCAAAAATCCAAAAAAATCAAATAGCCAACAAAAATCCAAGCAATAATTCAAATGCAAGTCAGTCCTTAATCCATACCAATCAAGTCGATCAATCTTTTCAAATTATCTAATCACACCCTTTGGTCTTGATCCTGATCTTGTCGTAAACCCAATCAGTCAATTATCAATCATCCTTGTGTTGATCTAGGGATATGTCACTCCCCGCAATGAGAACACTATCATCATCAACCAATCCATCAATCAATGGTTTACAGCTTTATAGGGGCAATACCTTGTTTTCTTTTGTATCATTTGTGCATGCTTGCTTGCTTGCTTGTGTGTGTTATCATTTTATCTTGCATTTTTATCAAATCCATATCATTCTAGCTAATATTCATATCTTGTGCATGTTGGAGTAGCTTTTTGCACTATCCTTTGTATTTAAGGTCCTATCATACCTTTTGTGCATTAGGAATTTAATGCTCTAAGTTTACTTCCTCATGCATCTAGACAAGGTTGTATTATGCTGGGGCATGAGACAAATCGTCACCTTGGTCCTTATACCTTGGTGCATAAGGTCTACTGCTAAATCAAACACCATGGTTGCTCACTTTCATTGCAGCATAATGCATCTTTCACTTCCTCTATCCATTCCTTCATCTTTAGTTCTTGACCCATCCCTTTCATTTCGAGAACCTACCCGTGTTTTTCCAACCTGCCTATCCTCTCAAGGGGGCATCATCATATTCTGATATCATTATCCATTTTCCTCTATCCATACCTTAGTTTCTTTGAAATGATGTTACTCAACACAAATTGCATCATCTCGAACATCATCTCAAAGAGGGACAAAATGTAGACACCCAAAAATGTCCTCTTACAACACCTGTCTCGGTGTTACATCATTTAGGCATCTTGTAGCATGCTTTGCCCTAGGTACCCATGTCATCATTTATTTAATTAAATTCATATTCATAATCTATCCATTCCTCTAATGTTAATTAAATAATTTATATTATTTAATTAATGAAATCATAAATTCAATGTTAATTAAATAAATCTAAAATTTATTTAATTAATAAAATCCTAAAAAGATCTTCTCACTTTCTTTCCAAAATTGAAACTCATGTGTATCTAATTAATTTATTTAATTAGATAATTCATCAATTATCCTTCTCGTCTTTTTTAAGATTTATTTCCTTTAAAATAGGAAATGAGATCTTTCTATCTTTTTTGACATCTTATCTCATCTCGTTGTATTTCCTCTTTTGTCAAAAATCAAATCCTTGTCGAATCTTGTCAAATCTTATCTTCGTCAACGTCACGGCTCTATAAATACAACCTCTCACAATCCATTTAGGGGGTTGATTCATCTAGCATCCAGACTCTATCAAAATCAGTCTTCTATCTCTATCTATCATTCTCTCCATTTTCCATTTTCATCGTCAAGTCGTATGCTACAGGAATGAGCACTCAACATTCCTCCATTGTCAACCCTTCAAAATCTCGCATTCTCATGTAGGTGGAAAAAGCAATGGAGATAAATCGAGTTAGCGTGGAGATTGGTTTGCATTTGTGTTTCTTATTGTGATTTTCGTGTTGTTTCGTACTCCATTGTGCTTGATAGGATCTAATTAGATTATTGTTTTCATTACACTAAATCTGCTGAATCGGTTTGCATTTGTGCTTCTTATTGTGATTTTCGTGTTGTTTCATACTCCATTGTGCTTGATAGGATCTAATTAGATTATTGTTTTCATTACACTAAATCTGTTGATTTTTACCCTATCTACAGTAGGGGTAGCAGTTTGCTTAACCGCTCGGAAGGACTGCAGACTTTGAATGTTCTATGGGAGGCTCCCAAGCCACGAGCCCCACAGAACTATGAGGGAAGCACTTTAAGCACTTGAAACTTTAAAAACAATTTAATTTTTTTTTAATTTTTTTGAAAAAATTTACAAAGAATAACACTGATAAAATAAATAAATATACAGGATTTTTGTTTTATTCTGACAATGTCGTACCTGCATCCTAGAGGGTCGTATGGCCCTTTGGGTAAAAAAAAATTTCCCCAGAAACAATTTTTTTCCTAATATAAGAAAATTATATATCAAAAAACTCAAAAATGACCACCCGGATGCAATGAAAGGCTTCTTTTTTTCCCAAAATGCTCTTGTAAAAAGTTGTTCAATAGATCTAAGCTCCAAACCCTTCTTTTCCAAAGTAGCAAGTGGTGACGAAATTGACAGCCTCCTGGATGCAATAGGACAACCTAAAATACTACCACTATAGCCAAAAGCATTGCAATCACCAGATCTCACCAAAAATGTATACATGCAATATAGGATACAAGAAAATCAACTCAATAGAAATTGATGGAAACTCTCTAATAAAGAAATGGAAGGGGCTTGCTAGATTCAAAGCTCTAATGCCATGTTGAAGTTATCAACCCAAGATCTTCAATCTACAACACCAAAGAACCTCCACAAGAGATAGAGAGAAGCAAAAATGGAAGATGCTATTCCACCAAACAAGGATTGTAATATGATACAATATGATCAATGCAATGCTATACAATACAATGTAAAATATGCTAGAGATGCCTTGCTTATAATGGCAAGAATGAGAGATAGGATAAGACAATATTATGACAAGTGTCTTAATCCTATCACATGAGACAACTAACTCATAACTACCTAGGAAAGTATGAAGTCTAGATAAGACAACTAAGACTTCTAGAAGATAGAACCAATATCCTAAGTAAACTTAACATGTGAATTAAGTCCCCTAAGTCCCTAGTAAAGGAATAAACTAGGTACAAAACTTATTCACACCAACATCGGGTCTGCAAGGATCCTCGACATAGGTTACTCACTCATTATCGGCTAGATGGAGGAAGTGAGGTTGGGCTTCACATAGTCAGCATCAGGATTGGCTTGGTAGTCTAAGGGCGGTGAAAGTGCAATAGAGGCCTACAGATGGCCACCCACATTAGAATTCCTACAAATAGTTTTTTTTCATTAATGGTTTTCAATTAACACTCAAGGAAAAGTGGGTATTAGGGACTATGGATTAAAAAGGCATAGACCACTAGCTGTTTAAAATGACAGACAAACAGAGGCAATGACTTGCAATGGTTAGCAAACTTAGTTATTTTGTTCTTTGGGCTTAGCGGATACGGTTGGTACAAAGTTTGCAAGGTGGACGGACAGTCAACCTAGGCCATTTGGAACAATGAACACTAGACGATAACCTATAGGATTCTACACTTAGTTGTTTTGGTTCAAATGGTTGGATGGAGTTAGTAGGTGCAGGACCCGCCTAGTGGGAGAACCTAGAACCATGTTA
The DNA here is from genome assembly GCA_007258455.2 of Sequoia sempervirens. NCBI lineage: Eukaryota > Viridiplantae > Streptophyta > Pinopsida > Cupressales > Cupressaceae > Sequoia > Sequoia sempervirens. Next base: position 531,445,900 of record VDFB02271358.1, read on the forward strand.
TTTTGGGAATGACCATTGTGTAACAACAAAATGATGACAGAAGGCCACATCCAAAGGTCTATAGGAAGAATTAGGCATTAATTTTGTTCAACAGACAGACATACCATGGGACCCGTAAAGCGGGAGGCAGAGCTTGATAGTTGTCAGAAAATAATGAAGCATACACAGAAAACTACATTCGTGGACCCGCAGAGTTGAAAGGACCCCATTTAAGTTGTGATTTTCATTTGAGTTCAAAAGGTGACAACAAAGTGGGGGCATCTATCCGCAAGTGCACGTCTAAGCAAGGTGAAGGTTTTTGTTTAAAGTTTGTCGTTGGATGCTTAAGGTACGATGTGCAATGCCTTGCAAGCCGTAGGGGCTTGATGGCTCTGGTTGAAGAATGGTGATAGAGGGTGAAAGTTCCACATGGATCTCTAGGGTAGATTTTGAAAGATTTTCAAGTTTTAGAAACATGGGTTTTGTTCATTGCTCAATCTTCTTTCTAGTTTTAAAGTTTTCTAGCTTAAGAGTTTAGGGAATTTGCTAAAATTGACAAAAAATGCACAACTAAGATGGCAACAAAAAACTTACCTGGGAGACCTGATGAAATTTGTGAAGACACTGCAAATGATGATGCTCGAATAGCAACGAGATCTTGCGGGTGTGAGGATGGCGGAAGCTAAAGGCTTTGACAAGTTTTCAGAAAGTATGTCAGTTTAAATGACCTATTGAAAGTGCCTATTTATAGAATTTTCAACATTAAATACTTGCCATAAATGTAGGTATGGAGGCAGCCAAAGTTGGTGAGTGGTAGTTCAAAAGAGTTGGCAATGGGAATAGCGAGGTCTGTAGGGTAGACGACACCCAAGCATTAGTTTTTTTTAGGTCAGCGAACAAAATGACAATGGAGGCCATTGATCCTGTAGTGTGGGAGGGTGAGCCATCTTGGCCTCCATAGGGATGGTAGTGAATAGATAGAATTCCAACAAGGGAAGCCCACATGGGTGGACCCACAAAGCATGAAGGATGATAGTTTTGAAGTCTGAAGGAAAACTGCCAAAGGAACTCCGCAAAGGCCAAAGACTTGAAAATTTTGAGGGTGGTAAAACATGGTCAAATCATAATGGTACCTCTAGGACTTGACCACTTACGACTCAAAATAAGGGGCACACAAAACAAGGTGAAGGAAAAAGTGACCCAGTGAAGTGAAAAGAGAGGGTCCCAGTTCTGAGTAGGGCATGTGTGTGATAAGCATAAAAAATGGTGATTCCACTAGGGAATGCTCCCAAGCATTCTAAGGATAAAGACTCATTCAAAACCCAAAATCTCTGGTTTCACAGATAAGAGTCAATTTACAAAAGTGAAGTGAGGGACTTGAAGGAGAATGATATTCTTACATGAGTTAGATCACGAAACATCTTAGATGTGTGTGTGTGTGTTGAGTTCATTCCCTTTCCTTAGAGACTGTAACAAATGACCATTAATCATACCAAGCAAGTTACATGAACCATCCAACCCAAAAAGTAAACTGGACATTTCCTTGCTGCTAGTCAGGCATCCATAGCCCCAAAAGAGTTGTCGTTGTGACCCCACTAGCATTTCTCTACTGCCAGCCAGGAATCCATAGCCCTAGTAGAGTCATCTATACACCCACACGGTTGCTTGATTTTAGCATTTTCTTTTTCTCTTCTTTCCTTTTTATATTTTTTTTAATACTCTTTATGTTGCCTAGTTGTGGAAGCATCAAAACCTATTGTGGGTTTGGAATCACAGTGGTCACTGGAGTACACTTAAGATTTTTCACTTGTTGGGCTGTCAAAACAACTACTATTCAACTTTCAGAAATAATTAATGTGTGTTTTTTGCAAGAACTAAGATGAGCGTGAAAGGATTCAACTAAGGGTTGAGCTCTAGGTCTAGTCCAATTTTAAATAAGGAGATCATTCCATAGCAGCAATCAAATACAACTAGTTGGGAGTGAATACTTATCAAGAGAACACAAAGAACAAGTAAGAAAGTGAACCATTTATCAAACCGAACATGGCATCCACATCAGAAACAATGGAACACCTTTGACAAAACAAGATGGTTGGGAGACAAGCAAAACAAAAGAAAACAAGATAGCAAAACACCAAAGAAAAGGAAACCTAGACTAACCTATGTATAGGTATTTACAGAGACCTAGCTCAATAGAGCTTAGGCAAGGAAATAATGCTTGAGGTGCTACCCATTGATAGGAAATGAGACATCTTCACCAGTTAATGTCTTGAGGTGGAAAGCATTATCTCCTAAGATTTCAGAAATCTAAAAGGGGCCAAGCCAAAGCTTGTCGAATTTCTCATGTCCCCCTTTCTTTTCATGGGCCTTGTCCCAAAATAGGACTAGATCAGTAATTCTAAAGGCCTTAACCTTGGATCGATAATCAAACTATCTCTTAACCATGCCCTGACATTTGGAAAAAAATTCAATATCCTGGTCACAAACTTCTTCTAGATGGAGTAGTTCAACTAAAATGGCTTCTCGTCAATCCCCTTCTTCATAAAAGGTGTTGATAAATTGGAGGGTAGGGATCTTGAGGTGGACAGGAAATACAGGCTCTAAACCGTAAACGAGGTGGAATGAGGAATCACCAAAGGAGGCCTTGTGGCATGTACAATATTCCCAAAGGGAAAAATGAAGTTGGGTGTGCCAGTCTTTAGGATTCCTATCAAGCAATTTTTTTATTACAATGATGAGATTCTTATTTGTGGATTTAGCTAGGTCATTACCCTGGGGATAGTACTTGAATGAGAACTTGAGGTAAATTCCATAATCAAAGGCCCGACTAGAAAATTTAAGCAAAGAGAAGGTGGGGCGATTATCACAAACTAAAGCATATGGGTAGCCAAAATGATTCAAAATAATTTTTTTAGAAAATTAGTAATTACCTCTATAGTACATTGCCTACATGTGATTTCTTTTGTCTTTCTAGTACAATAATTAGAGGTGATTAGAATGTACCTATGACCCATAGAATATGGTGAGATTACCAAATTGATGAAGTTGAGACCCCATTGTGCGAATGGTCTTACCTCTAGGACTAGTTGCAACAGGAAAATAATGTTGTGTTCTTGGGTTGTAGCGGTTTGGCATATGTAGCAAGTACGAACATGACTATGTGCATCTTTCAATATAGTCAGCTAATAGTATCCTGCTCATAAGATTTCACGAGAAATGGAAGGACCAAATCCATGACCAGTGCCAAACTTATCATGAAATTCTTTTAACACTTGTATTGCTTCTTCTTTTCCAAGGCATCTGATGTAGATCCCTTCATGATTCCTCTTATAAAGTATAGACCCTCACAGCATGTAACTGTTGCTTTTCAACTAGAGAGTATATTTTTGAACTCCTTGTAGATGAGATGGGCACTTGCTTTTCAACAAGTAGTAGACAATATCATTGTACCACTCTCTAGGAGAGACAACTTCAAGTTGATATTGTTGAACCATAAGCTCATGTATTTCTTCAGCCACTATCTCAACGATCATTCAAGAGAGGGCCTTCCCTCTTACTAGTTTCATTAGCTGAATTTACATGTCATATTCTTGCAGAAGGATGGCCCATTTTTCTCTTCATTCTCCTAACTCACTCTGTATTAGCAACATCTTCATGGTCGGGTCAGGCACAATAGCAAACACCTTGTTTGGTAGGATGTAGTGTCTGGATTTCTTAACGCCCCTTACCAAGGCATATGCCTACTTTTCTACATTGTGGTATCTCAATTCAGCATCTTTCAATGGGGCACTCATGAAGGAAATTGGATGCTCATTCCCTTCATCATCCTTTTGAGTCAATATGTTGGCACACGAATGGTTTGAAGTGAAAAAGTAAATATAGAATGCCTTCAAATAATCAAGGTCGACTAGCACAGGCACATCAACAATTACTTTCTTGATTTATCCAAAGGCCTGCTTCACCTTCAGAGTCCATTCGAATTTAGCATCTTGTTTTAGCATGGCATTGAGTAGCTTAATAATTTCAACAAAGCCAGTAATGAATTTTTTGAAGAAATATTTCAGCTCTTTCTTGCTACCTAGTAGCTGAATCTTTAGTATTGCTTGAATGCGCTCAAGATCTATTGAGATTCATTTTCTCTATAATAATGTTCCTGAGCAACTTTCCTTCAATAACTTTGAAGATGCACTTCTTTGGATTAAGGGATATCCCAGATTCTTTGCACTTATGAAAAAATTTGCACAATTCAGTGACGTGATCATCTCACTTCTTTGAAAACACTATGAGATCATCCATATAGATGATAATGCATGTTCCAATAAGATCTTTTAAGGCTATTTCCATTGCATGTTGGAAAGTGGAACCAGCATTGATGAGTCCGAACGACATCCTTTTGTATACAAAATTTCCTCACTTCATGGTAAACATTTCCTTGTGCCTATCCTCATATTGCATTGTTACTTGGTTATATCTAGAGTACCCATCTAAGAAAGACATCATTTGAGAACCATTGACAATCTATAGCACCTCGTCTAGTGAGGGCATGGGATAGTTGTCTTTCTCCGAAGCACCATTCAAATTTTGGAAGTCCACAAACAACCTAATCTCTCCATTATTCTTTCTAACCAAGACCAAATTGGCCATCCACGTGGAGTGTTTGACTGGAAATATGATTTTGGCTAAAAGTAGATTCTACACTTCCTTGTAAATGATATTCTCCAATAAAGCATTAATGGTACGTTGTCGTTGTCAGAATGGTCATACGCCCAACTTGAGAGGAATAGTATGTGTGATGATTGAAGTGTCATATGTCTTCAAATTCTCATAGCTCTAGGAAACTATATCATGATAATCTTGCCCATCCATGATCCCTTTCTTCTCTTCTGGCATGCACACTCTACCAATGAACACATTTTTAACCTCCTCAGTTGTTCCAAGTTTGTGAGTCTCACACTAGTTATTAATGGAATCCTTCTTTGTCTACTAATCATGGTCATCGATCTGATCTAAGTCAAATATCCATTCAAGATAGACCATGCCCCTAGGAATAGTATTGGTCTTGAGGTTGATGACCCCTTCAATATCTATTTCAGCCTCTTCAGTCTCAACCTCATCAATTATCTGAATTACAAACACATTAGAATTGGTGATGAAATCCAATATGTGCTTGTTGTTATTGAACACCTAAAAATGGGTAACATTGTCTAGCATGAACAGAGTGGAGGTAAGCTCAATAGTGAACCTCTTGAGGCCAGACAGTGACAATGGTTGGAGGGTAGCTACTTGAGCCAAGGAATCAACAATATGGTTTTTGGAGCAAGGAATCAACTAAATACTAAATGCATCTAAGCTTTCTAAGAGGTCCCAAACTCTATGCCTATAGTTTTCTAGTCTTTTATAACAACAAGAATATAATTTCCTAACTTGTTTTACCACTAACTCTGAATCACCAAAGACTTGCAACATTCTAACTTTCTTCCTTAGGACCATTAAGAGACTATGAAGAAGTGCTTCATACTCTGTTATGTTATTTGTACAATAAAATTGAAGCCTATGAGAAGTGAAGTAAGTCTTACTAATGGGGCTGATGAGCTCAAACCCAACTCCTGCTCCTTGCTTAGATTCGTATCCATTGAAGTGTAGAGTCTAGAACTTGGAGGGTTCATTAACTTTAGGGCTGATCATGCATTCATTCCTCCTTGGTTGCATGCTTGCATCTACAATTTCTAGAGCAGATATTTGCTCCACATTGTTGGTGGTAAGTTGCCCTGTTAGCAATTCCTTTTGAGATGTGACTTTTCCTTTGATATCTTCCACTGCTATCTGACACAAACAACACACAAATTACAAGTGGGAAGCATTATGCACTCTGCACCAACTAGGCAACAAGAGCTCTCAAAAATCCATTCTTGACCCTCGGATAATTGATCTTGCACATATTTTTCCATGAAATCTTGGAATCCATCTAGAAGTCCCAAATTATTATCATGGTAGGATTCATCATCTACTTCTACCAAAAATTTTGTGCACTGGGACGTATACGTCAAGTTAGTGGGAGGGTTGCATAACACGAAGAGTACTTCTTCAATCATTTCTTCTTCTTGAGGATTTGATTCTTCTTGGTATTCCATGGGAGAATAAATTCCCAACTCTATTTCAGCAAATAGCACCTCATTAGTGTTGTTGTACTTTGTAATCAAGAATTTTATGCATGGCTCCCGGTCTATGTAGATCTGATTTGGAAGCCCCTTCCATGGTAGCCATATCTGAGAGAAGTTAGTTGCAACATATCCATTCAATGCTTAGGTGAAATCTCACCCTAGTATTATTTCATTTTTGTTTGGGATATCTGCTACTTGAATGTTAATAACTTGTTGCACCCTTGGATCTACAAAAATTTGCATGGGGATTTAGTTGATTTCTCTAACTATGTTCTGTAGACACTGAAATTTGGTTTAGGCCTGCGACTTCCATATTCTTCATTACTTCTATTCTTCACGGTCATGATTAAATAATGTCAATTATTTAATTAGTTCATTTTAACATCAATTCTTCTATTAATTAAATAATCTTAATTATTTAATTAATTCACACTTTTCTTTATTCTGTCTGATTAATTAAATAAATGTTTTTTATTTAATTATGTTACTAATTAACATTATTCTTCTTGTTAAATTAAATAAATCATTATTTAATTTATCTTTATCATATTTTAACCATAATTAAATAAATTATTTATTTGATTATTCATTTAAAATCCCTTCATCACTTAATTAAATAAATCTTATTTATTTAATTATTCTTCGAATATCGAGTCTTGAATTAAATGAATTATTTAATTCATTAATTCTATTTTAACGCATTCCTCTATATTTTAGATAATTGTGTGAGTTATCTAAGTATTCACTTTTACTCGACTTGACATCTATTTTAATCACTTAGTTAACTCTTGATTTGATGTCTGAGTGGCTGTCTCGAGTAATCTCTTCGTTAGATCATTCAATTGTCCAGTTCTAACTTATTTGCGTGTACATGCGGATTAATTAAATATTCTTATTTAATTATTTAAACCTCGTGCATGCATTCGAACAGAGAGTCGTTATAATCAATCTTCATCTTTGTCATGCAAAGATATTTCTTATGTTTTTGAATACCGAACTGAAGATTAAATCATTTATTTAATCTTTAATCCTATTTCTAGTTTGTATCACTCATGTCACTGCTGACAGTTATCAGAATGCATGTCTAATCTGTCGATCTCAACCGTTCGTTGATCTTTCAATCTTGGCCTATTATTCGAATAATCAATTTTCTATAAATTGATTTGTCATTCTTCATTCTGATCTCTCTCGTGAATTCTTATGACTTTTGAGAGCACATAATCTTGAATCTTCAATATTTTTCTAATCACTATCTTAGGCTATACTTGCACGAATTAAGAGAAATCTGAGGGCAATTATACTACACAAGCAAAATGGAGAAGGGCAATCGAGATGAATCATGGAAATACATTTGAAATTGGTGAGATTGTTTCAGTTTAATTACGTTTTGACTTTCCTTTGTTCTTTGTTGCTTAACATTTAGATTTGCATTTAGATTTAGTATTTCATTGTATTTTTGCTTCTAATCTTGTTTCTTTGTGCATTTTCTTGGCGTTACATTTGGTGAACCCAACATGAAGACACCATCTTCGCGAATCCGTAGATGTTTATTTTGATTTTTGCAGGTTTTTTGTATGGAACGACTCATCAGTTTGACAAATTGATGCAATTGACTTTATGAACCGCATCTGACAGAGTAAACAGTGCATCTGTGTTTTCCTGAACCGCAATTTATTTCCCGAGCTGCAACTGAAGAAGAAATGACTCATCTGACTGGTAATACCAAGACGCAATTGACTGGTAAACTTTATTTCTGTTTTCAAAAATTTGAAATTTTCAATTGATTTTTGTGTTATTGATATCTGATTTTCAGCGTGTGGCCATTTGGAGTTAATAAGCTTTTGCAGGACGATTGATGAAGACAATATTGAAAATTACTAACGATTTTTTCTGCAGGATGTTTTACGAAGACCCTAGTTAAATTTTGAAACAGATTGTTTGGTAGCATAGCAAATCTTTCATTTGGTTAAAATTAACAAGTGTCTACTGTGTTTGGTGCAAAAGCACAAGTCTGGTTACCCTTATGATTTGGTACATCGAAGTATCCTCTCCCCTTATGCATCCGTGCCATCCTGGGTGTAAGAGAAACGGTTACCAACTCTAGAACTTGGGCCTATTCTAGCGGGAAAAAGTACTCACCCCAGGATGACTCAGACCGATAGCACCCTGAACCCAAGGGACTTCCATCTGGTATATAAAAGTGGGTTCTTGGGGAAACCCCAAGAATCACGAGTGTGGTTTCGATGAGATGGATCCGAAAGGGGACTCACGCCATATGGATCACACCCCACGAATGGAATGCCCTTAGTAAATACCTTTTGTTTTAGAGACCAACCTATTTGTGGCCGTTGCTTGGTATAGTGCAGGGTACAGTATCATGCCCGAAGATACTCACTACTAATCCCCTTGAGTAGAGATAGTAGTTCTTGGGAGGTCATTGCCCAAAGAATTCAAAATTGGTGTGCTCTAAAGACGTTAATGAGCAGTGGAGGGGAGCCAATGCCACCAAATTCCTAAGCTATCCGCTCTCGAGAAGGAAAGGTGTTCATCAACAATCCAGGGTATTTTGGTGGGCTATACCAAGTATACAAACCCTAGGCCTTTGGCCTATTAGGATGTGCTTGTCTGTTATCACTTTAAACATTCTTTGAGCCCAAAATCAAAACTGAAAACACTTTGTCTTATGATTGTCTTTCATTGTCAAAATTTGAACACAGAAAATGGAGTCAGTTTAAATTTCATGTAACTAAAAATTCACAGAGTCACAACTATTCACCAGAAAGCCGCATCTATTATTAGGAGTCGCATCTATTAATTTTCAAGTCGCATCTGTCATTATCAGTTGCATCTGTCAAGATTAGAGTCGCATCAGTTAGTTTAGCTTGCATTTGCTTTGGAAAACCCGCATGCATTATATTCTGAGTCACATCTGTCAGTTAGAGTCGCATCTGGTAAATTTTGAGTCGCATCTATCAGTTTTGACCGCAACTGTTAATTTTGAACCGCATTTGTTAAATCCTGAGACACATCTGTCTGATTATCAAAAAACTAGAATTTACATTCACTGTCTAGTCAACACGATTACACCAGTTTTAGTTGTCTTCACACAAACAGTCCTTGAACAGAAACCTGAAACGATTTGCTCAATTTTGCACCCTTTAGGTTCATTTAGTCATTACCAACAGTTGTCTTCATTTAGAGTTTAGCTTCATCTTAGGGTACATATTACCTTGCATTAGACTTCTAGAAAGGTCACTTTTACAAACTTCAGGAGTAGTCCACCATCTATACTCTAGAAAAATCATAGTATCAACAAAATTTGTCATTGAACCTAGTCTTGTCATCTTATACTTTGTCCTACATAGAGTCCTCCTAGCTCATCAGTCTAGTTAGGAAACTCAGCTTGTCTTTTGATCCTTTTCCTACATTTGTTCCTTGACTTAAACTAAATTGACACTTTGGTTAGACTTTAGGTAGTTGATCCCTTCGTCTTGGGTTTATAGAATTGATCACTTTAGGGTCTTGCTTAGAATTTGCATCTTTAGAGTCTAGACTAGTGTCATCCTAGAGCATTCCTTATTTTGGATACAAAAATCCCAAAAAAAAAACATAGACTAGAGTCATACTATTCATAGATATAGTTTTGCATTACCCGCATATTGAGCTTGTTTTACATGGTTGAAACTAGGTCTAAGAGAAGAGAGAGAGAAAACATGTCGAACCCAAATGAATTCATCAATCCATTTTCTTCAAGACCTCATAAGACTCTATTAGACAAATTCACCACTAGAAACACTCAAGGACATATTGCCGTAGAAGACATAGAGGCTGTCGCACAGGACCCTGAGTTTGCCTCTTTCATAGATTAGTACCTAGCAAATGATCGTCAATGATTTTTAGGAAAATTGCTAGCTGAAGGTGCTACTTTACCTCCAAGATTTGATATCAGCACCTTACAAACTCAACCTACACAAGGGACAAATACCACGACTGCTAGTACCACTATACCTCAGGTCAGCACCACTATACCATCTAGCACATCTACACAGAGTACAATAGTCCATACGTCCCCATTTGGTACATCTAGCATGACATCGGGATTTAATTTCACTACAGGGGATTCATCATCTACTCCCTTCGGTCCTCTTGTTGGGAATAAAAGGTCTAAAACCTTAGCCTCTATACCTTATTTCGATGCCACAAGTTCATAGTCAACGACTATACCCAATGCTAGTATCGCGAGTACCATACCACAGTCGATGGCCATACCTAGTGCTCAAGTCACTAGTACTATACCACATATTACACAAACAGGGGGCATTCCCTCCTTCCAATATGGCAATCAGAATCCATTCACATAGTTTCTGAGTCAGAATCTACTCTCCCAAACTAGTACTCAGAATCCATTCACATAGATTCTGAATCAGAATCCATTTTCTCAAATCGGTGGACACCAATCATTTACACAGATTCCCAATCATAACCCCTTTGCCCAAAGTGGTACTCAAAATCCATTTACACAGATCCCAGGTCAACACCAATTTATGTAGATTCCAAACCAGAACACATTTACCAACATTCAGGATCCAAATCCACCTCAGATGTCAATGTTCAATTGAAACCCATCACGAGACTTTGGATTTCAGAACACACACGCGGATCCGCATAATCCCCCTAGCACATCTTTGACCCAGGTTGATGTCTTACAAACGCAAATGCATGCACTACAAATGCAAATGGATAACATGTCGATGTCAACTAAGAAATCATTTTCAGCAAAGGACATATGCCCATTCCCCTTTGATAGATCATTGTACATGACCCCTTTCCCTAACGGATATGTCATACCGAATCTCCCTAAGTACAATGGCAAACGAAACCCAATTGAACACATCAGGGAATTTTCTACCATATGCATAGATGTCGCTTATGACCCCACATATCTTATGAGGCTATTTCCAAGAATCCTTGTGGGAATTGCACTAGAATGGTTTTCGGGTCTAGATTCTGGAATTAGATCTTGGGGTGAACTGGTTGAGAAATTTGTGGAACAATTCGCCTTCAACATAGATCATGAGATAAACATAGCAACCTTGTGTCACACAACACAAGATGAAGGGGAAACATTCATCGCTTTCTTCTAGAGATGGAGGACTATAGCTAGTCGGTGTCCTGTCGAGATACCTGAGAAACAAAAAGTTACTATGTTCCAAGAAAACCTTCATGTGAAACTCAGAAGTAACTTACGGGTCCATTGTTGTACATCTTTTTCGGTATTAGTGGAAAAAGGGGTTATAATAGAGAAGGATCTCATTGAAAAGGGAAAACTCAAGACATCAATATCCAATAGAAATCCAATCGTACAAAACACCCCCACTGACAGAAATAGATTCTGGTCTTGCAACAAAAATGTCACCAATGATGGGGTAGTTGATGCTAAAACACTACAAGCAGGACCTCTCATCACATTACAAGGACCTCATACTTTTGTCAACACGCTTAATGTTGTCAATCAACCTCCTAACGTGGTCCAAAATACTCAATGTCCACAACCAAGAAGATTTCAAAAATGAGAATTCACTCCCTTAGGGGAACCCATTGAGTTGGTGTTCAAACAACTGTTACAACATAATCTTATATAGCTGCAGGAACCAAGACAATATGATCCAGGACAATTTAAACCATCTTGGTGGGATGACAATGCCTTTTGTGATTTTCATAGAACTAAGGGGCATAACCAACAAAACTATCGACAACTGAAGAATATCATAAAGGATCTTGTCGAAAGGAGAATTATTGAAGTTAGTGGACAAAAATAGAAGTCATCAAACACTGATCATCAAGTATTTTCTGACCCACTACATGACCATGGGAAAGGAACTATCCCCAGTTCGAGTACTAAGGCCAATATGTCTGCCAACTATGCCAGTGTCAAGCATGATTATAATGGTGGAAAAACCATTAACTGCCTTCACGTCGTCAATGAGAATATCAATACCATTATTATCAATACCAATCCTGAGTGTGCGGTCAATACTCGTCATACTAAATTCACTATTCAAGGCCCTCCATCATAGTAAACACCTCAACCTTCCAAGTTATAATATAATCTTCTTGACCAGTTGGGGAAGACCCCAGCCCAAATATCAATCTTGGAATTGTTACGTATTTCCCCAGAGCATCGGTCTATCCTTGATAAGGCTTTATAGGATACCACGGTACCTAATGATCTAAATGTCAATCGTTTCTAGGAAATGGTGGGCTACTTGACCAATAACCACCATGCCACATTTTCTGAACAAGACTATGCCACTGAAAAGATGAACCACAATGACCCTTTACATCTAGAAGTCCTTGTTGACAACACCAAAGTTAGATGAGTTTTGGTAGATGGAGGAGCAGGGTTAAATCTATGCACCTTAAAACTAATTAAGACTTTAGGTATCTCAGAAGCATTCATAGACACGACCAAGAGTATTGTCATTAAAGCCTATGATGATGAAGAAAGAAAATCAAAGGGAGTTGTAATACTTCCTATCAGAATTGGTCCTACGGTAATGGAGACAAAGTTCCAGGTCTTGGATCTCACCCTTCCTTATAACATTATGCTAGGTAGACCATGGATTCATGCTATGAAAGTAGTCCCTTCCACATATCATCAGTGTCTTACATTTCCTTACAATGGCACAGAAATAACCATAGACAGTGATCTAGATTCTTTCTAGTATTGCACCAATCTAAAGGAGATCCCCCAACGTCAAGTACCAGTGAACCAAGAGGCTTCATCGTCCAATCCATCTTCTTATGTTGACCCGTCCACACTCACTCAAACATCTGTTTCACCCTCACTTCCTACCACTCCTAGGGTTGAGGTCCAAGACAAGGGTTGTGGAGAATATTACATGAGAACTTCCTATTGTGTTAGCCATTTGATTCCTCCTAAGTCATACGGTTTACCTACATCAGATAGGAGACAATCTATGGTCACTATACACATTCCTCCCACAACAACTTTTGTTGTATAGGGAAGATGATGAAGAAACCCTTTTACTTGCTCATATTCCTACAATTTTATATGGAAAGGGTTTCAAAATCATGCAAAGCAAAGGATATGATGGACAAAGTGGTTTAGGCTTAAACCAAGATGGCAGAATTGAACCAATATTTGTTTCTCAGTGGCCAAAAGGAGTAGGGTTAGGGTTTCAACCGATCCAGATTGGCATCCCTAGTACTCCATTACCCTTACTTGAGGAAGTATGTGCTTCAGAAGATATTAAGACATCTCACGAACCAGTGGACAAATATCATTGTGACTCCCCTAACTCTAACGATTATGAGTGGGATTCCCTATCCTCTACTTCTTCCATGGACCTCAACAAGTTATTTGGAGAACTTGACTTGATGCTAACTTCTTCGCCCAATCCTTTGAATTCCTATCCACCAAAGAAAATGACAAAAGAAGAGTGGTTTAAACATTACTATTGGGAATCACTTGATCCTACCTCTTGGCAACCTGAGCCACCTATTTCATATAGTCAAACCTTGGCACTAGGCCCACCTATCCATCCGCCTAGACCCAAACCTAAGAGTAAAAAGAATCTGGTACAAGACTTTTGTAACCACATGAATAATTCAATCTTTACCTTGATCCCATTAGACTTTGACAACTCCGACGATGACATGCCCTTAGTTTATCCCCAACTCATTGATTGGGACCAACAAGACACACCCGTCTTAGATATGTTTGAGAACGACGAAGAAATTGCTGAGTTCCTGGGATTATGAGAAGGCATACCAAACAGTGATCATAAGGCTGGTTTTACCATTGACTTGGACAATAAAGCATATTTTGGGGAATCTATTCAACCCTCCAGTCGCAAAAATGAGAAAAAGAATAAACAAGATAAAAAGGATGAGTCTCTAGGTGAAAACTAAAAGGCACCTTTAGACAATGAAAAAGTAAAAAGAAAGGACGCATCTGAAGGTGAAAACCCCTCTGAGGCACCTAAGGATGGAGGTTTGAACATTTTCCCTATTGCACAGGAAAAGTCACCCATGCTCGTGGAAGAATCAGTAGAAGTCAACATAGGTACCAAAGAGAATCCTCGATTGGTTCATTTTGCAGCATCATTAACAATAGAAGAGTAGCCCGAGTTCCATAACTTCTTTGAACAGAGATAGATAAATTTTGCTTGGTCATATGCGGATATGCCAGGATTGGATCCTGCCCTTGTTCTACATCATTTTCCCTTACAACTAGGTGCCAAACCAGTGAAACAAAAATTGAGAAAAATGCACCCACAGATTGCTTTATTAGTCAAGGCGGAACTCAAGAAACTCTTAGATGTTGGTTTCATCAGATCTGTCGACTATGCTGATTGGATCTCCAATCTTGTACTAGTCACTAAACCAACTGGGGGCATCCGCATCTGCACTGATTTTAGAGAGATTAATAAAGCCTGTCCTAAGGATGACTTTCCTTTGCCTAACATAGACATGATAGTTGACATGATAGCAGGATATGAGATGTTGTCCCTTATGGATGGATTCTCAGGATATAACCAGATCAGAATTGCAACTGAAGACCAACATAAGACAGCTTTCACCTATCCTTGGGGAACTTATTGCTGGAATGTTATGCCCTTTGGACTCAAGAATGCTGGAGCAACTTATCAACATGCCATGACTACTATCTTTCATGATCTAGTACACACTCTTATGGAGGATTATGTCGATGACCTTATTGCAAAATCTAAGATAAGGGTAGAACATTTACAGGATTTAGAAAAGATATTTCAGAGGCTAGAGAAGTATAAAGTGAGACTTAATCCAAAGAAATGTGTGCTTGGAGTCAAGTCAAGAAAGCTGTTAGGTTATATTACTTCTAGACGAGGCATTGAAGTGGATCCTGCTAAGGTGAAAGCAATCATGGACATGCCACCACCCACTAATCTCAGTCAACTAAGGACATTATAGGGAAGGTTGCAATCTATCAGAAGATTTATAGTGCAACTAGCAGACAAGACACATCCGTTTCAACATTTACTAAAGAAAGGAGTCCTTTTTGCATGGATAGTTAGGTGTGAAGAGGCTTTTCAATTAATTAAAGAATATTTACTCACACCACCAGTCTTAATGCCACCTGTTGAAGGAAGGCCATTGATTCTTTATATTACAGCAACCCATTCATCACTCGGAGCATTGCTTGCACAGAATGATGATGAAGGTCATGAAAGGGCAGTCTATTATATCAGCCAGACTTTGGTTGGTTATGAACTCAACTATAGTAACATTGAACGTGCTTGTCATGCAGTAGTATTTGCTACCCAAAAATTGAGGCACTACATGCTAAACCATCAAACAATGTTGATTGCTAAAACAGACCCTCTGAAATATCTTCTCAACAAGGTAGCATTAACAGGGCGATTGGCTAAATAGGTTATGATACTTAGTGAGTATGATATCTAGTATGTAGAAAGAAAAGCTATTAAAGGACAGGTCATTGTTGATCAGTTAGCTGATGCACCCATACAGGCAGATCATCCATTGGTTGCAAACTTTCCCGATGAGTTCATATTTACAATTGACACAAACATAACATGGAAACTGTACTTTGATGGCTCACATACAAATCATGGTTTAGGGGCTGGTATACTGTTTATTACACCACAAGGTGATTATATCCCTAAGTCATTCAAGATTGCATTCCCATGTACTAATAACATAGCAGAGTATGAAGCTCTAGTGACAGGGTTATGTATGGTAGTCAAGTGGAAAATTAAGATTTTACAAGTATATGGGGATTCTCAACTGGTAATTAGACAGGTAAATGATGATTATGAAACAAAGGATGAGAAGCTTGGTCCATACAAGCGCATGGCTGATAGCTTTAAAGAGTACTTTGACAAAGTCAAATTGCATCAAATACCTCATGTTTTAAACAGGGCAGCTGACGCTATGGCTATAATTGCTTCACTTCTTAATATTCCTAACAACGTGCCTAAGTTTGAGTTCTTGGTAGAACAGCTTTTGGTCCCAGCCTACGATATCCCAGATTCTGAAATGGTGTGTGACATTGTTGGTCCTGATTCCCCATGGTACAAATAAATCTATGATTACCTTCATGCTGAAGTCATACCCACTGGCCTATCAAACAACCAATGTAGAACATTCCTCTGCAAGTCAGCCAAATACACCATCGTCGGAGACACCCTATATAGACGCGCCTTAGATAATACCCTACTAAGATGTCTTGATTCTACTGAAGCACAAGCAACCTTGCGTGGGGTGCATGATGGTATATGTGGTTCCCATTCTGGCAGTCCTACCTTAGCCAAAAATTTTAGGAGACTGGGTTATTACTGGCCTACTATGGAAAAAGACTTATATGTCTTTGTAACGAAATGCCGCCAATGCCAAGTTCATGGAGACTTGATACATGCGCCAGCACAGGAGCTTCGTCCTATAACGTCACCATGGCCCTTTGCCCAATGGGGACTCGACCTCATAGGTAAGATCCACCCCACATCATCTAATGGACACAAATTCATTATTACTACCACTGAGTACTTTATGAAGTGGATTGAAGCCATTCCTATGACATACATTACCAGCACACAGATTTCTAGATTTATCTTGAACTATATCATCTATCAATATGGTGTCCCTCAGTCCATAATCACTGATAATGGCCGCCCATTTAAGAACCAAAAATTATGTCATCTATGTGAAGAGTTTCATATCCAACATCACTTCTCTACTCCATACTACCCACAAGGTAATGGCCAAGCAGAGGCATCTAACAAGACCATCATTAGAATCCTCAAAAAGACTGTCAATGATGTTGGTCATGACTGGCATTTACAGCTTAACCCTGCCTTATGGGCTTATCGCACAAGTATTTGTACTCCCACTGGTGCTACCCCATATTCACTCGTATTTGGTTCTAAAGCTATTCTTCCTATTGAGGTCGAGATTCCTTCCCTAAGGGTATCCCTGAAAGGCCACATTGATGATGAAGAGTACCGAGTGTTGAGACTCCATGAGCTAGAATTCCTGGATGAGCGACGACAGAAGGCATTAGACCACCTCCAAGCATATCAGAACTGCCTTCATCGTAGCTATAACAAGAAGGTGTTGAATAGAAACTTTGACATTGGTGACCTGGTTTTAATGGAGAACCCAAAGAATCAAGTAGAAAGAGAAAAACTAGGAAAGTTTGAACCTAACTGGTTAGGACCTTATGTTGTTACAGAAGCTTTTGGATCAGGAGCATACCAACTCTCTACTCCTGAAGGCAAACCATTGGCCTCACCAATCAATAGTATGCATCTGAATAAGTTCTATGCATAGCTTCTAGGAGCCTTGGTCTTAATTAGCAAAAAATTACAAAAAAATTAGAAAATCACAAAAATTGTTATCAAGGTGAAAAACTGGCAAACAGGCGTCTTGGTAACACCAAAAAAATTAGATAATCTAGAAAATAGTAAAGACAAATTATTCGTCCAATAGTGAAAACCACTTTGGTGGCGCTTTGCATAAGTACCATGGTGAAAATCTGGCAAACAGGCACCATGTGTAGTTAATTCTGCTCCTTTGTCTAATATTATTTTGTACATAGTCCACTTCCCTATACATAGTTCACTTTCCTGTACATAGTCCACTTCCCTGTACATATCCCTTATCTTTTATATCTATCACTTGTATATACCATTCATAATAAGTGGTAGTCTTTCCCATAATCTAGAATGATTGACATCGAGTGCATTTCATATCTCCCATTATACCCTATTCATAATCGATTGGTCCTATACTTGACTGGGGGAAAACACTTGATGTGCATCATGTTGGTTCTTACATTGGCTATGTTGAAGACGTAAAACCATGGAAAATCCACAAACATCACAAAATGACCTAAGAAAACACAAAAACATCAGAAAACTTCAAAAGGAAAAAAAAAATCAAAATATTTCAAAAATCCAAAAAAATAGCATCAAAGTCAGTCGCACTTGTCAGTCTTTGTCGTTTGTCAAACTACGTTGCCTCTGCGACTGGACGTAGGAAAATCCATCTGCTGATGTGCCCCCGAGGCATTAGGTCAGTCCGTTTAGGTTTGTCTATATGAAATCATGATTCAATCCATATGTCTATATGACAAGGTCATTGGTTGTGTCGAACTACGAGGTCTCTGCATGTACAACGTAGGCAAGGCCATCAATCGATGAGCCCCTGAGGCCACACTAGGTCAGTCTATTAGGGTTCGTCACATTCAATTTCACACACGTCTTCTATTTGTAGTCAGTCTTGTCAGTCAAGTCAAGTCGAACTACAAGGTCTTTGTGTGTAAAACGTAGGCAAGGCCATTAATCGATGAGCCCCTGAGGCCGCAATAGGTCAGTCCTTTAGGGTTTGTAGTCACATGCAGTTAATTGTCCATGCATCGTCTCAAGTCATGCATTAATATGGTGAACAAGTCAGTAATGTCTCTAAGTCATATCAAACAACTTTCCAAACAAAACAATCAAAACAGATCAACTATAGTCTGCTACAGGATGTGCCCTTCTTGGAAACAGACGTTATCAAAATAGTCAACCTATGTATTATTCAGGATGAGTCTTTCCTACATAATCAACAAGGTCAAACATAGTCTTACATAGGTTATCACATCAACGGCATCTGACTCAACGTCTTATACTATACATGTCTTTCTGAAACCAGGCTTTGTCATGCCTTATATAGATAGTCATAACATCGAAACTAGACTCACAGTCTTATCCAGTATGTGTATCTCCTCACATCAGGCTCTATCAATTAATCATTTTATCAATCAAACAAATAAAAAAAAAACAAGATCAAGTTTTGGAAAATATTTTTACTGGATTTTTGACTCTATGGCTTATTTATCTTATCATTTATCTTGAATTGATGACTGGGATTCATGTTACTAGCTTTCTCAAGGATGTCCCATGAAGGATTTAGAGAAGCAATGATGTATCAGAATTCTATTTTCTTTGACTGTTGTCTGTCAACTATCTTTTAAATCTGATTTTTGAGTCATGTTACTAGTTTCTTCAAGGATGTCCCATGAAGGATTTAGAGGAGTAATGACATCTCATGACCCATATTTTACTTTGTTTGCTGTCTGTGGTTTGTCTTGACAAAAAGACTGGGGCAACTTGTGCCCTTAGTATGAGTTAATGACAATCCTTGTCTTCGACTATCTGTTATTAGCAAGTGGATGGTCTTGCACACTTTGATCTATGTCATATCATGGTGTTTTTCTCCATTTGTGTTAGTCCTGCCCAATGATGATAAAGTGCAATACCTTTGGTGATACGGCAAAATATCGAAGATTGCTAATACTAACATTTATCTTCTATCTTTCATTCTTTGTCAATCTTTCTTTCCGCACTAACAATTCTTCTTTCTTGCATTATGAAAGAGTCCTGTGACACAAAACATTATACATCATCCTGCATCAACATACATGTTAGCGACATACATATAAACGGGCATATTTCATATCTAGATCATCATGGCATAATAGGCATTCATCATCAAACTATACATATCATAAGCATTTCATGTACAAAGCAACTGTAAATACGTACATCACATAGAATCAACATTATCTCATTAGCTACATAAACATCATAAAATATATATACTCATCCATCACATAGGCATATCATATAAACATCACATGTATAAATAAAGACTGCATAATCAATAAATAGAAATGCATATCATGAGAATCGTCGCCAAAATCATATATATATATATCTCGCTCAAATGTGTTACATCACAATGTCATAATGTATCAATAATACATGGAAGCCCATAGGCTATAAGATCAAAATATAGTGTCTCAACAAATAGTACCCCTATCCTGAGCTGCCACTGCCATCATGCCAGGAGTGTGTGGGGGAATGATGATGCGAACCTGAGGATCTTTGAGCTGAAGGAGGTCTGTCATATGGCCCTACTCTACGTGGTTGATCCACCCCCTCTGTGCTCACTGTCTATGTGTGGGTCCTAGTCTGGGACCTGCTACTATGTGCCGCTAAAAAACTGGGAGCCCATCTCTCTGGGGGAACCTCTGCCTCATATAGGTCTCGATAGTATCTCTCCCTCTCTCCAGCTCTGACTAGCTCTCTGGCAAATACAACTGATGGTCCTGTGCACAATGCCTTGAGCTCTATGAACCTCTGCTCAATCTCCTGCTGTCAGGTTATAGCCTGATCCCTGTCCACCAAAGCTCTATCCCTCTCCATCTGATAGGCATCCCTCTCGGCCATCAACACTCTCATCTGCTCCTCTAAGGATGCAACCTAGGCTCGTAATGTATCCGTGTCTGGATCCTCTGCCCCTATCTCATCCTGTCTGGCCCTGTCTCTCCCATCCTCCTCCTCATCCAGCTCCTCTAGGATCTGATCTTGAATCTCCCTCTCGTGATCATCATCCTCCTCATTGTCCTCCTAGTAGGCACCTAACAACCCCAAAGCATCAACCTCTGCCTCCTCTCTGCCTGCCTCCTCGGCACTTGCCTCCTCCTCCGCCAGGATATCTGGGATATCTGGTATGATTGCCTCTGCCGGCTACACCTCCTCTCCACCTCTGGCAATGTCCTCCTCTCCTCCTCTCCCAATATCTAGCATAGCCACATCCTCCTCTCCTCCTCCCTCCTCCCGGATCGATGACAAGGCTGGTCCTCGTCCTCACCGACCATGCCTCCCTCTCCTGCCTCCACGTCGTCCACCTATGCCATCATCCCCTCCATCACCATGACCTCCTCTGTCTCCTCGGCCTCTCCCTCTGCCTTGCCTACCTCGTGGACATGTCCCACATCGCTCTACTGGTGCTAGCTACTCTGGGTTTGTCAAGGGGATCGGCCTGTGTGCTACCGACCACTGGTCATACTCTGGAGTGGTCCCTGGGTCTACTAGTCCGTCCCTCCATCCCCATGGAAGTGCCTGTAGCCCATCAATATCCGCCTCTGCAGTGGCCACTAGAATCTCTGGCCCCCATAGCAGGACCTCCCGTGAGGATCTGGCGAACTCTGCTCTCCCTCGAGGTACATCCTTAACCTCTCCAAACTGTCTCAAGACCGGGTCTGGCAACTGCCTCTCTATAATATGCACATGAGACACTGTTCATCCCACCAAGTACTGTGCCTATCTACAAAATGGCAAGTGCTCGTCCTCATCTGACCACTCCTCGTAGCCCAGGTATGGTCTCCATGTGAACTGCTACATCGTGTCTATAGCATGTCTGAAGTAGCCTGTGTCTCCAATATGATGTTGTGTGGTCACCCCCGCATAACAGAAGGTGTATGGAGCTCCATGAGGTAGGTATAATGTAATAGGTGGTTTGAAAATAGCGATATGCTCCCACGCCCATACCATCAGGAGCATGGTACTGCAGCTCATCGACTGTGCCTCTCTGTAGGCAATATCATGTAGATGGAAGTAAAACATCCCAAGCACACATGAACCCCAGGCATATACAACTCACCGCTCGAGCATGCCCACTAACATCTCCCCCCATCCCACAAGAAACCCATGGCCTCGGTGGTCTGGCAGTACTATACTACCTATCAATGTAGCCAATAGACAGTCCAACTGTCTATACCTCTGGGCCAATACCCGCCACCTAATCTCATAATCATCAAACCCTAGCTATCTAATGTCAGCATGGGGGTAGTACCTACACATCTCAGCAGCACCCCTCTGGGTATCATATGCCACCCGTGTGCCTCTAATAGGCAGTCTAAGTATCCAATATACATCCTCTAATGTCACTGTGGCCTCTCCAGTTGGTAGGTGGAAGGACGACGTCTCTGAGTGCCATCTTTCACATAATGTTGTCAATAGTTCCCAATTTGCTCGAATCTGGGGCATATCGGTCACATGCAATAAACCTAGATGCCATAGAACCTGTCACTCGGTTGGCTGCAAGCTGTCTCTGAATCGAAACGTGGTGGGTCTCAACTCTCGTGTGTAAATCGTGTCCAATATAACCTGCAATGGCATTATACATGCCTCATGTCAGCTTCAATCATCTATTCTAGTGCAAAATGACTATATTGCAAAAAATGCAAATGCGTCGTTCTTTAGCACATGCGTCACTTTTTAACGCATGCGGTTCATAAACTTCACATGCATCATTATTACACAAATGTGGTTCATAAAATTCAAATGCGTTGCTTTTTTGCACATGTGTCACACTACATACATATGCGTTGAAAAATAAAGCATGCGGTGCAGTAAATTCAAATGTGTTTCTAAATCTACACATGCGGCTAATCTAAATGCAGATGCAATTCAAAATATCAAATGTGTTTTAGAAATAAACAAATGTGGTTAACCACAGAAAACTATTCAAATTGAGCAACATAAAACTATAGATGCGGTTTTCTGCAAGCGAATGCGTCGTTCACGCACGTAATTGCGGTCAACAATCAAAATGACGCAGAACTAAAATCTAAAATAAATGCATTAAAATGTGCGCAAAACAAAAATTTCAAAAGGCCAGTTTTAGGTCTATACCGGGGGGTCCACGCCGGCTGGTCTTTGGTATGTCCAGATCCTGTATGCGCGATGGTGAGTGGCTGGAACTGGAGACATCCTCACTATAAAGTCAGAGCAAAATCTTAATTTTTCAACTAGGTGAGTGCAAATGAATAGGTTTTTACCCCTCTTTCCTATATACCCCTAGGGCCTAGGTGTCATTTATGTCCTACTGGCCATGTTGACTACCATTTTCTATCATCCTGTACCCGACCCTCCCATTTCTGAACCCAATTCCGCCAACTCCATTGCATTTCTGCTTCTCCTATGGACTAATCGGGAGCATTTCCAAATTTTTCTGCATTTTTTGGAAATTTGTCAATTTTCCTGAGGGGGCATACCTTCACCTATTCTAATCTGGAGCATTACTAGGGCATGTTTTTATCAATTTTCTTTGACACAACACTGAAATGACATTGCATCAAAGAGGGGCAAATGTAGACACCGAAATTTGGTTTAGGCCTGCGACTTCCATATTCTTCATTACTTCTATTCTTCACAGTCATGATTAAATAATGTCAATTATTTAATTAGTTCATTTTAACATCAATTCTTCTATTAATTAAATAATCTTAATTATTTAATTAATTCACACTTTTCTTTATTCTATCTGATTAATTAAATAAATGTTTTTTATTTAATTATGTTACTAATTAACATTATTCTTCTTGTTAAATTAAATAAATCATTATTTAATTTATCTTTATCATATTTTAACCATAATTAAATAAATTCTTTATTTGATTATTCATTTAAAATCCCTTCATCACATAATTAAATAAATCTTATTCATTTAATTATTCTTCGAATATCGAGTCTTGAATTAAATGAATTATTTAATTCATTAATTCTATTTTAACGCATTCCTCTATATTTTAGATAATTGTGTGAGTTATCTAAGTATTCACTTTTACTCGACTCGACATCTATTTAATCACTCAGTTAACTCTTGATTTGATGTCTGAGTGGCTATCTCGAGTAATCTCTTCGTCAGATCATTCAATTGTCCAGTTCTAACTTATTTGCGTGTACATGCGGATTAATTAAATATTCTTATTTAATTAAGTAAACCTCGTGCATGCATTTGAATAGAGAATCGTTATAATCAATCTTCATCTTTGTCATGCAAAGATATTTCTTATGTTTTCGAATACCGAACTGAAGATTAAATCAATTATTTAATCTTTAATCCTATTTCTAGTTTGTATCACTCATGTCACTGCTGACAGTTATCAGAATGCATGTCTAATCTGTCGATCTCAACTGTCCGTTGATCTTTCAATCTTGGCCTATTATTTGAATAATCAATTTTCTATAAATTGATTTGTCATTCTTCATTCCGATCTCTCTTGTGAATTCTTATGACTTTTGAGAGCACATAATCTTGAATCTTCGATATTTTGCTAATCACTATCTTAGGCTATACTTGCACGAATTACGAGAAATCTGAGGGCAATTATACTACACAAGCAAAATGGAGAAGGGAAATCGAGATGAATCATGGAAATATGTTTGAAATTGGTGAGATTGTTTCAGTTTAATTACGTTTTGACTTTCCTTTGTTCTTTGTTGCTTAGCATTTAGATTTGCATTTAGATTTAGTATTTCATTACATGTTTGCTTCTAGTCTTGTTTCTTTGTGCATTTTCTTGGCGTTACATGTTCAGTTTTATTTTTTCTAGTTGAGTCACCTTCCTTCTAGAAGGAGTGGGGACTATTCTGAATGCATTGCATACAACAAGAGGCCTAACATTGGATGATGCTCCTAAATCAAGCAAGCAATTGTGAAGGTTTTTCCCAAATATTCAAATATCGGGGAGAAAAGGTGGTGTTTCTAGCTTTCCCTGAAATAATCCCATAGGTGTATTAGCTTGAGCCACTTGATTCTTATCCTTCTCATTGTTCTTTCCTTAGCCTACACTTTTCTTTGTTCTTTAGCAGGTTGCTTCCTCATTTGCTGATTTGAAGGGACATCTTTCTTCCTGCCTATGATTTCTTGAATTACAGGCTCATGTTGTGTCTCTTCAAAAGAGACTTTCTTGGCTGGTATTTCTTGGGTTGACATGGAATAATTAGTCTCATTAATCATTCTAAAGAAGGAATTCCTAACTATAGAGACTTTAAGCAACTCAAAGGAAAACAAGCTAATCTTAATCTTGTTGAATTCATTAGCAACATACTAAAACATTTGTTCAATTTTAGCATCAAAGGCTTTGCCCTGGGAAGAGCCATCTGACTAGTTCTGTAGTTGGTTCAGCTATTTGTTCTTGTTAAAGTATTGGGTGGGAACATGAGGGTAGCTAGGATTATTTCTAGAATTTGGATCAGGTGAGGTGTTGAATTTTTTAGGTGGAATAGAGGTTGTAAAAGGTCCTCCTACTTTCCTACCTAAGTTGCATGGGTTGCTCTAAAACATTTGAACTTCATCTTCAAGAGACTCTTTCATCTACCAAACCATTATCTACTAAAGAAAGAGATGAGAGAAAGTTTCTCCATTACTTACCTCTTTTAATTCTTAGTTCTTTGGGGAAGTAGTCTCATTCTTAGGTGCATTGCTCTCACATCATGGGAATGGAACCTACTTGACCACAAGCATAGAAGAATCGTAAGGCTCAGATGGGACTATGTCTCGACAACTAGCATTATCAATGACATTATGGACCACTACTTGAAAGACCTCAGCAGTTGTCTAGAACTTAGGGTAGTCCAACTCTAAGTGTCTATTCATCTTATGAATCTGGCACTATCTAGATAGAGTTTCCTCGGCTAAGTACACTCCACTTGTCATTTTATTTGTGTTATCCAGTGGGTCAAAAGGGGTAGGAACACGACCATTATTAGGCCTTGTATTCCACATTCAATTTTTCCTTTTTGAAGTTCTCCTTTCAAAGTTATAGTTGGAATTCTACCCTCTTTCACAATTCTACCCTAATGAGGCACCTACATCTCGATCATCTCTATTGTCCTGATTGAGGTTGGCCTAAATGTTGCATTGAGAAGCCTGCAACTGATTGTTCTGATTCATTAGGTGTGTCATTTCTGTAGACATGTTTTTGATCATTTTTTTCAACTCATCTAACTGATCCTTCTCTATATTACTTGGCTATGATGCTTGGTTCTAGAGGAAAACTGGATGAGCCATTGGTTGATTTTGTTCCACTTGCCGAAATCGGGTCCCTAGATGCATCCAGGTACTTGAGGCTGTTGAGGGTAGACTTGCTACTATTGTGGCTACAAGTAGTGAGGTATGGGAGGTACATGGCTCAATGGTTGTCCTGGATGAAGAACTATGGGAAAATGCAGAACTTGGTTCATAAGAGGCGTCTAATGTGCTAAAACTTGGGTGAGCCCTTGAAATTTCATTGGATGAGAAACCTATCCCAAGGAGGGTAGCAGACCTAAAAAAAATTTCCCCAAGTTAGTGCTTGCTATAACTACCACAACATAAGCATCCACCAATCTGGTAGGTGGAAGGCATATCCTTTTCACCAATGCAATAGTGAGGTTATCTAAGGCAGCATAATAAACTAGTAGGGAAGCAACATTGTTAAGGACATATGGAGCTTGTAGTCTCATGAATTCTTGGTGAAACCAATTGTTGAAGGAGCTAATTGGTTCATTGACCTCCTGGTAGAGAGACATGAACTGTTGATTATAACTCTGAAGGGCTAATCAAGATCTTGTACTTCTAAAAGAATGCATTCCTCAATAGGTCCCAAGTGGTGATGGATCCCATTGGTAAGTTGATGTACCAATAGAAGGCCTCTTCCCCCAAGGAATAAGGGAAGAGTCAACAAGCCACATATTCATGATTGATTTGCATGTCTTTCAATATTGTTTGGAATATTTTAACATGTTCTTCTACTATCCTTTGTGGGTCACGCAAATGGAACTTCATGTAGAAGCCTTCTAGATTCTTTGACATGTCATGGTAATCATTGAAGGACAATGGAGAAGGGTTGTTACCCAGCCAAGCAATGAGGGGAGGTCGGGGTTGTATCTAATGTTGGATAGGAACTTGGGGTTGGGCAAGGCCAGCAACCATTGGGACTAAAGTTTGGACTTGAAGGGCAGGGATAGGGGCAGTGCCCTGGCTGTAGGAACTCGACGGTTGGAAGGAAATTTGGGATGGCTGAGTGGAGGAAGTGGAAGTAGGAAAGGAAGTATGAGTGTAGGGTAAAGGTATGGAAGGGATAGGTGAGGATAAAGGTGAAGCGAATAGAGCAGATGAAGAGGATGAAGTTTTTTCCCCTTTTTGAGTCTTCTTAGCCCTAGTAGGGGGCTGCCTAAAATTCCCCTTTGTTTGGTGTTGACCTTAGAACTCTTTGGAATATTTTAGGGGAGAACAAACCAATTCAATCTAGCTTAACACAAATTTGACCCTCCTAGTGCCAATTTTTTTGATGGTCACTTTTGCACTTCTCAAAACAAGAAATGCATAAGTGCATCATCTCTCTTGAAAGGAAATCTCCTACAAACGAGCTGCAGAAAATTACCCCAAGGTATCTCATGTGTTAGGTCATGACTTGCATGGAATGTTTCAGTGGTTTGATGTGATCTTGTTGGTAATCACAAGGCAACCTTATGTAAGTCAAGTTTCAGGGGAATAAGTCCTTCAAATGGAGTTCTTAAGGTATTGGAGTTGGTGTGCAATTGCTGCAAGTTCAAAACAACAATCTAAGACTCCACTTTCATCATTGGATTTGGCTTTACAATGATGCCTAAACTTTGTCTAAATTATTGTTTTAAGAAAGATCAAAAGGGAAGAAAAGAGAATAATTTCCTAGACCTAAAACTACTGATGAATAGTGACAATGGAGGATGCTATAGTGGACAACCTTCCTGAAACAAAGTTCCACTTAACCAAATTAGCTAACAACCTCATGAAACTAGTGCAATCTTCTAAGGTTTGTAGGTTTTCAACCATTCATTCACCATAAAGATTGAATAAAAGATATAATTTAAGTGCAACATTCAATTCATGTTTGGACTAGCTTTACACTGCTATTTATCATGAATAAACAAAAAAAAAGAATGAACAAGGAAGGGCATAAACATAGCAAAATTCTTCAATATCAAAGGAGAACATCTACTAATCTACTAAAACATGATAAACACATAGAACAAAAAATTAAATCTACTCAAATCTATTAACTATGAAGAGATGAATCATGAAACATGAAATGAAACTCAAGAATCCACCCAAAAGTAATGAATATCTATTAGAATTTCAGCAGCATATATTTACAACAAATCAACTCTCCCTTTAAAATGAGAGGATACCGCTTATTTATAGTGCTCAAAAAGAAAAATGAATGGACAATATTTAATGTCATTTTGTGGCCAAGATTCACTACAAATTAGGGTTTCACCTGCCCCTAATATTTTACAATATAAAATACTTTCTTGTCCTTTAGCCTAATTTGTCTTCTAATGCTTGGCACTGTAGAACTTTTGTATTTGTCTGATTGCCATTGTTGTAGCTATACTATGAGAAATTCATCATCTATGATTGGATTTTCTTCATGCTTCTTCATAGTAGCATACTCCAAGAACTTGTTGATAAATAACTGAAGCTTACTCCACTCCACTATGTCAGATTGGAGCACCTAAAAATTCAACTTTCTAGATTTGTTGGTAATCAAGTCCTAGTCCTTGTTGCATTTTGGCATGTTCTTGATCACTTTCTTCAATTGAGCGAAGGATTGAGCAGCAAAATCCATAAAATCTGACATGAGTGTATCAATGACCCATTCTCCATATTTTTATGAAAGTATGGTCTTATTTTATCATGATCCAGCTCAATGAAAGACATGTCATGCTCTTTCATGAGCTTCAAATATTTTCCATAGGCTGCTAGATGCTCTTTGACCCAATCTATGTCAAGCTCCACTTCATGGAGCACCCATTCTAGAAATTCTTTCTTGTTATCATGGCCCAGTTTCCACGTTTCAGCAAGGCAATGGTCATCCTTTACCAGTGCTATCTCCTTTTCCCACATTTTCTTAGGCATCTTGAGCATAGCCTCAAGCTTAGGGTATGTGATTCTATATAGCTCTGGGAAGTCAATACATAATTTATGCATGCCTTTGAGCTACTTCTGCACCTCCTGAAACTTATTTTTCATTTAGACAGCGTGACCAATACCCATATCTCCATTGTAGATCACCCGCTGGAACTATTCTTCAACAACCCTCATCGAGTTCTTCCTCCTTTCAAGCTTTCTAATATGGTCTTTAGAAAGTAGTAGAGGAGTGATTAACAATGTGGTTGGTAGTTTCAAAATGGAGGACCATTTTTGTATATATTCCATTAAATTTTCTACTTGTGCCTTTAATTTCTCTTTGGAGGATTGGTCTTTGTTCATTTGATGCATAATGGTGGCAAAAAATCCTTGGAGATGATCAATTTTTTGCTCCCTGGTGGTTGTTCCTAGGTCGATGGTGGAGATGTTGTAGCTAACTCCTCATTTCACCACTAGAGTAGCTATCTACATGGTCCTTGATCTTGATGCATCCATCGTAATATGGGATCTAACCCTTGGTTTATTCTCCTTCTTCGTTCCTATTTGGGCTTGGGCTAAGATGGCCTCTAGCCTCTCTTTGTGATCCATAAGGATGGGGGCCTTCTTCTACAATTGTTTTTCAAGCCATTCAGGCCTCTGAGACCCTTTTCTTGTGGTTCATGATCACCTTCCTCTCTTTAGATATGTTATATCTCTCTCTCCTCGTGACCCAAGACCTCTTGTTATGTTGTTTCTTCCTTTTCTTCATTTGAGTCATGGATGAATATAGGAATTTCCTTTCTTGACTCGGTGATGGCTATGTTTTCCTTGGGGTTGTCCTCCCCTTCAGATGCCTTTTCTTCTTCTTCTTTCCCATGCTCTTTGTGACATTCCAATTCTAGGATTCTTCCTGCTTTAGCCTCTTCTTCAGGCTTATCTTCTTCTTTATTCTCCTCCTTTTTCCCTTCTTCTTCCTCTATGGGAGACATCTCTTCATTATGATCGAGGCTTTCTTGTTCTTCCTTGGTTGGAGGTTCTGTGGTTACCACCATTTCCTCATCTATATCTTTCTTTTCATTAAATCACTCTCTCCTCTTCCTCTCCAATATCTTTTAGTTTTTTGGCCAGTTCCTCCTCCAGTTCTTGGTCAGAGGTTTCCATAATGTACTTTGCTCCAGGTTCTTGAACATCTTCCTTGGAGGATTGTTTTTCATCTTCTTCATGCACCACCTCATCAATGAGTAACTTTTGGTGCTTGGGATGCTCATGGTAGTTATCACCTTCCTCATCCATTTCTTTTGTTTCCTACCTCTCTTGTCTTTCTAATTCCTCATAAATTTGCATTGTTTCCTCCATTTTAAGTGGTTCTATTGGAGGAAGGGTAGGGAGACCGGCAACAACTTGAGCTAGGGAAGCTTGTATTGTCAGGTTCATTGGCACTCCAGAGAGCTCCATTGGTATTTTTTTCATATGTTTCAAAAAATTTTCTAGGAGAGTAAGGGTAGGCATTGTTGTTATGGAGGTCAATGAAACTATAGTGGATGGAGAAATGAAGGAAAAAGAGAGTGGAGAAGTGGTGGCTGAAGAAGAATTCCTCACCATAATGGGTGTGGTTGGTGAGGTGGGGGTTGGGTGAACTGAGATGTCCACCATGGGTAGAGAGGAAGCGATCAATGCTTAGGATGTTGGTCGAGGAGTGATGGTAGTAGCAGTAGCGGAGGCAGGAAGAGTGGAGGTAGTAGGTGGAGACTTTGGTTGCTCGGTCTCTTCTTCCTCTCCTTCATGGAGTGGGTCCTCCTAAATTCTGGGCATCTCAATGAATTTGCTCAATTTATTTACTTTCTTAGAGGTCTTTTCCTCTAATGCCTTTCTGGAGTATACCTTATGCTTCAGTTGGCATTCTGCTACTTCTTTCCTCTTCTTTGACCTAGTAGTGGAAGGATATTTTTAACTTTGTCTAGATGGGGCAACAATAGTCCCACTATCAGTCTCACTCTCAAACTTGTCCTCGAGCTTGTCATAGGTTAGAGTTGCCCCTTGGAGCTTTAGCCAGGAAATTTTTCCCATCAATGCATTACTTTTTCCTGGCCTCTATTGGTTTAGTTAAAATATCGAGGTCACTGACCTCTTCCTCATCCTAGTAAATTAGGGGCAGCGAGATGCTGTAAATGGCATCAAACCTTCGATCTATGATAGTGTTTTCTTCCTCCACAACATGATCCGACACCGGGAACAAGTTAATTATTTTAACAAAGTATGCCATCATGTGCATATAGTGCCTCATGCACACCTCTTTATCATCCCTGTAATTTTCCTAGAAGTCGTCAACACTATGTAAATGGGCATACTCTTTCCTAACCACCTTCGATCCATCTAAGGTTGAGTGGTGTAGAGCTCCTAGTTATATTCATTTATGTCTTTCTCAAAGTATTCCACACATTGGGATGCACGGATTGCATACATACCTTGGTCGAATGTGAGAGGATAGGGAATGCCAGGCATGTGCTTGTCACTCAAAAGAGTATGTGCATGTTGTAGCTATCTGGAGACATTGAGCAATAGCAACTAGTCATTTGGGTACTAGGGCAGCTTATATGGCCTCTCAGAGAAGCCCTTGGTTCTAATGAAGGTAAACTTAGGAAATTGGATAAAGAGGAATTTGAATTGGCGAATGAAGGAATTGGTAGTATGAGTGACTCTCCTTTTGAAGTCTCCTCTGAGTAGCTTGATAATGTGCCTGATAAAGGAATCATTCATCCTGTAGTAATGTTTCTTGAAATTTTTGTATTGAAGTTACAAGTGTCTGTCATAGACCTTTAGTTCTCTCCCTAAAGTATGGCTTTATACCACAAATAGACCTCTATATGGCACGGGAACAACCAGCAAGTAGACCAAGTAAGATTTCATATAAAATTGATAAGTTTTCTTAACTGCTACAAACTGCTCATGCAAACAGTTGTTGATCACTCCCGCCCAGTGGAACCTAGTCTTCCCTTTGATAATTTATTCTATAAAATAAAACATTCATTCTTGGAAGTATCCTAAAGGAAATCACTCCTAAATAGCTCTTAGGGCACCTTGTTTTCACTACCTCTCTTCTATTTCAACCAGTATTGATTAATTGGTTTCTTGTATCTAAGAGGGTCAGCTTTCCATGTTCTCACAAAATATTCTCTAGTTGTTTCCTCCAATGCATCAAAGGTGGGGATGTGGAAAGTTTTCCCTATAGACTTGGATGACAAGTTAGCCAATACTCTTCCATCTCTATCCACAATTCTCTTGGTATTTTCTTGGTAGGCCTCCTTACATGCCATTACTAGCTCAAAAGTGATAAGGGCAGGTGGGAAACCAATTGCCTTATCCAATCCACTTTTCCTAATTCTCTTTGCATTCTTTGTAATGGGATTGGAAATGACTCTTTATCAGAACTCATCAATGTCAATGTGCCCCAAGTTGGTGTCCAAGTCTATATCCTGGCATTATGTGGTAACTTTGGTGTTGATCTCCAATCCCTAAAATTTGTATTTCATTTGCTCTTTATCCTCCATTCCCCTTGGTGATTTGGCAGTTTTCTTGCCCTTCTCTTACTCTATGAATGCCCCTGAAGGTCCTGTAGCTGATTCCATATATCCTGCAAGAAAAGGAGTAATAAGCATATTCATGTGCAAAAGCATAGGGAGTGTTAGCAAAACCTACAAAATCAATGTTAGATTGAGTAATTTATCATTCAAGGATCATAACATTCCTTCCAGATCATTATTTTCCTTTTGTTGAAGGGAGATATGGCAATGTGGGCATGGGGATGTGGACTTCCCTGGGCTAGCAGTCATTTTGGAGGAAGTTCCAAATAGATGACAAACAGAGTACGACGACCAACATGGATCCACATGTGTTATTTTTTCTGAGTTGAGATGGGGCCTACCAAGAGCATAAGTCATTTTTTCATGTGGGATTGATCATTCTCGAGCTTTTAGAAGCTCTAACCTAGTAATTTTGGCATGGAGGTCTAAAGGTTGTGGGTGTAGGAGGCATCTCAGTTGTTTAGGAGCTTCATCATTGGAAACAATGCTGGCAAGGTAGAATCCCACATATGGCATCCAAAAATGCGAGGTCTATGGCTAGGGAGGGTGGTATCATTTCATATTAAGTTCAATCTTGTTCAACAACATGTGGGTGAGGAACCACATGTAGATGCTAGATGTCAGTTGCTCAAAATGACAGAGATGAGATGGCGGTCCACAAGTAGCAGTCAGCAACATTAGGT
>VDFB02271358.1:531478975-531651232 GCA_007258455.2 Sequoia sempervirens
TGTTTGACCAATGTTTGACTAAGTTTGATTTGTTTTTATAGAAATTTTCTAAAGTTTGACTAAAGTTTTGATAGAAGGTTGACTATTGTTGACTGAAATTTGACTACATGCTAATGTTGACATGATTTCCGTGACATGTTTATTGAAGAATTGCCAGAGTTTGGTTGTGGTAGTTTGCTTATTTTGAGATGAATTGTTTGACTTAAAGAATTTTGATGTATGTGTGAGTGCAATGCCATGAACCCTAATGGACTGACCTAGTGTGGCCTCAGGAGCTCATCAACAGATGACCTTGCCTACATCATGCACTCAAATACCTCATAGTTCAACATGACCAATGACTTTGTCTTGATGACCAAAGATTGAATCATGATTTTAATGTTGAAAAACCTAAAAGGACTGACCTAATGTCTCGGGGACTCACAAACGAGTCTTTCCTATATGTAGCAAATGCGCAAAGACAACGTAGTTTAGACAAATGACAATGATTGATTGATTTGACGAACTTGACAAGATATACTTTGTTTTGTGGGATTTTGACATTGATTTAGATGTTTTTCTATTTTTGACATGTTTTGGTTTTTTTGGATTTTGACAGTTTTGATTATTTTGGATTTTTGACAATTTATAATTTTTTTTAATTTTTTTTTGTCTTTTTTCAAGTATTTGATTAGGTCTTTCTTCAGGACATTTTTTAATTTTTAGGGCTTTCTTCAGGACATTTTATGATGTTTTTGTATTTTTTCAGGACATTTTATGATGTTTTTGTCTTTTTGAATGGTTTAAGAGGATCACAACAAATGCATGTAATTGATGCCTACACATGAGAAGCCAAGGAAAAACATGATTGTGCCCCTAGTTGAGTTGAACACCAATTGACAAGTGATGACAACATTGTTTGACATGGGAAGGACAAATCCTGAAACAACATGAGGATGATGATAATGTGACAAAAGTATCAAGGTCTACAACTAGACCAGGAACAAAGTCAAGTAATATTTTGGATAATATAGACTCGTTGAATTTGGAATGACTTGGTTAGGACTAAAAGGGACGATAGAGTATCCTTAGACTGTTTGACAAGGGAAAGCCAAGATAGATGATAGACATCAAAATATGAGAGGTGGCCTTGGTAAAGGATGAGATACCTGAGAGTAAAGGAATTCTCATATGATATTCAAGGACCATGTCACATAAGGATAATGAGGCTATGAAATAAATGACATGACATTTCATGAACAATATATGATCGAAGGATAGACATGTCAAGAGTTTTCCCAAAGCATGATTTATGTGTGCCTATTTAATGTCAAGATCAAGGTAGGTGGGAATGATATGGATCCAATGGTCGGATGCCAATGTCAAGAGGAAGAAATGTAAAATGAGAAAACTTTCCCCCAAAGTGAAAAAGTGCACATAGACATTTTATTTTGCACATGATGCCTATTTTCTAGGTTTTCATCATGGTACTTATCCAAGGTGCCTATTTATCAAGTTTTCACTGTTGGACGAAATTTTTCTCTTTACTATTTTCTTGAATTTTTGAATTTTTTGGTGTCACCAAGATGCGTGTTTGCCAAGTTTTCATTAGGGTGAAAAAAAATTATTTTTCAATTTTCTTTTTTTTTGGATATATTAGGATGACCTTGATGCCTTAACTGACCATTGATTGTTTTGAAGTTGTTGATGGTGTCGATGTAGAGACTGGTGCCATGATATGCCAATAATTTCCTTTGTAAAGTAGTTGCCTTGTCAGGGTCATAGCGCTTGCATACAACTGATTGATGTCATTGTGGTCCTATTTGATACTAGAGTTGTCTTTATCAGAATATGCACATCGCGATAGAGTGCCATGAAAGTCCTTGTAGTAAAGAGTTGTTGCCATGATGTGATGGATTTGTGACATTGGATCTTTGGACTTTAGACAAGATGTAGGATTATGACAAATGATGGTAGACATGGAAAGGTTGTTTGGACATTTGGATGAATCACTTTTTATTTTCCAAACTTAGGATGGTGGATGACATATTTTGGAGGGATGATGTTTGGAACCAACACTCTTAGATGCCTTGCTTGATGACCATTTTGAAGGAGGTGGACATTTGTTGTATGTGGGATTCCTCTTGTCTTGTGGCTCCACATCATAATTAAATTTTTCTTTTGAGATATTTTCTTTGTCTGATCCACTTTTCTTTGGGATCCATTTTAATTTCATTTGTTCACTTGTCTTTTTGTCTGATTTGATGGCCTTTGACATTTGATTTTTGACTTTGTAAGACTTGTTTTTTTTGGTTCCAAAGGGAAGGTTTATTTATGATGGAATGATCTTTTATGTTGTGGATGAAAGAGGTGTTGGTAACAGTCTTATGACAAGGATCACTCATGGAATCCATTTTGACATTTATATATGATAAAGTTGCCCCAATATCAAGGAGGTACCACTAACATCATTAGATTTGTTGTCTGAGGAATAGGCAAGACCTTGATGTCTATAATTTCCCTAAAGCTATATTGGTTCTTGAATGCCTTGCTCATGTATGCCTATTCCTTTTCCTTGATAATGCATGCTTTGATAGATTCTATTTGGGATGGGGTATTTTTTGTTTTGAAATCAAGATGCTAATGCATCATTGTATATGTGGACACTATTACTTGGAATATTTTCATCTACAAGGAAGCCTACTCTAACAAAGATAGATGACCCTAGTTGATAAAGTTTCTTAGCTTCATTGTCATGTTGGACATATTTATGACTAATATCATTAGTCTGATCTTGTGACATGTCAAGTTCAGATGATTCTATTGTTGCTTCCAAGTCAATGTCGAAGCCATCATTATGGTCAGTGTAATAGAGTCCAGTAAATTTAGCTATAGCTTGATCATTTGCAAATATGTCCATAATGGAAAACTCTTGTTTCTGAGGAATATCATCTATGTGTGTCATGGAGGCAAGTGTCTCATTTTGGAAAGTTTCAATAGTCGAGGCCTGTATAGGGTCGACAAGTGTTTGATCATGAATGTCATAAAAGTCAAAGAGTGGATCGTTTTGGACTTCTTCGTCAATGGTAGGGTCTTGGTCATATATGGGGTTGTCATGGATGACATAATTGGGATTGAAATATTTGTCAAGGATAGGTGTATTTTGGATTTCATGAATGTTTTGATGGACTTCTTGAATGGACTTTAAGATAGGGTCATGGGATGGACTACCTTGATCCTGACATGAAGGTGATGTTATGATGTCATGCTTTGGACTTTCATTTTGACATGTCTCCTCAAGTTTAGACAATGGGATGTGCCTTTGAGTAATGACAAAATTTTCATGACTATATGTGGCTTGTGAGGGAGTAACTTGAAAAGGATTAATGAATGAAGGACTAGGATAGGATGTGGGGACTTGGACTGGACTAATATGTGAAGGACTAGGATAGGACATGGGGACTTGGACTGGACTAGTATGTGAAGGACTAAGATAGGACATGGGGACTTGGACTAGACTAGTATGTGAAGGACAAGGATATGACATGGGGACTTGGACTGGACTAGTATGTGAAGGACAAGGGTATGACATGGGGAATTGGAGTAGACTAGATGGTGACATCATAGGATATGACATGGAGGCTTGGACTGGATTAGTGTAAGGTTGACTAAAATGGGATGTGGAAACTTGGACCAGATCAATATGGTATGATGTGGGGACTTGACATGAGTTGGTAGATGGTTGATAAGGTATGTAGACATGGACAAAATTGATAGGTGAAGGACTAGCATATGACGTGGAGACTTGGAATGGACTAGTGGACAATTGGATTCCTTTGCCAAGGTTAGGATAAGGGTGATAAGTGGACATTTGTTGTGAATTAATGGCAGGATTTGTGTTAAGAGACATTTGAAGGTGAGGGTTGATAGATGGAAAAATTGAACTGATGGGTTGTTGGTATGATGGGCATTGATTTTTGGTTTGGAAGAATTGTCTCTTAAAGTCTAAGGCTTGTTGGTATTGACCTCTACAGTGTAACTGGTATTCAACTTTGCTTGCAAGCCTATCAATATTTTGTTAAAGGGAAGATAAGGTTGTGGATGTCATGATGTTGTTTAAAAAGGATGTTAAATGCAAAGCAATAATGAGGACCAAAATGAATGATGAACGACTAAAGTGCAAAATGCTAGATCAAAGGGAACTCTAAGGTGTGATCAATTTTGGCATAATTATGGAAAGGTATACTCAAACATTCAAAGTTTGGTGAATGTATCAATTTTGGATTGTTAAGGGACTTGTTTGAAGGACTAAATGACAAGATTCCAAGATGACAATGTGAAGTTTCCACACTAGACTTTTGAGTTGGAAGTGGCTCACAAAAGGACCAAGACTAAAAGAGGTGATTTTATTTAAGTCCAATGACAATTTAATTTTGAAGGAAAAGATTTGACAAAGAATAGAAAGGATTCCTCTCCAAAAATCAACAAAATTGAGAACCTAAAATGATGGTAAATCCCAAGGATGCAATTAAGGAAATGCAATGATAGACCTCTGGAAAACTAAAACTACAACCTAACATGCAAGGATGGAGGAATTTGAGCAATTCTTGTTCTGATTGTTGACAAAGACTGTAGAAAAAAATGTCTAGAATATGTTTGCAATTGTTTAGCCTTGGGTTTTTTTATAGTGATAATGTTTTCTGAGGTCACAAGAAAGTACGTCATTTTGGGTGTCAATTGCATTACAATTTTTTAGATGCATTGGTTAAAGTATCAATTGTGTTTCAGGAATGCAAATGCGTTACAATAGTTTGACTGTATGGGCTCAGGTTTTGACAGGGATTTCATTATGAAAAATAGATGTGTCACAAGAGGTGGAAAATGTGTTGCAAAAGGTAGAGTGCATCGCAGATTTACATACAGGTAGATACGTGTTCTATTTGGCAGTGTTTGAGATAGCAAATGTGGTGCAACAAGTCAGATGTGACATTTAAGATGGCAAATGTAGTGCAATAGGTCAAATGCGAAATGCGACATTTAAGATGGAAAATGTAGTGCAACAATTTAAATGTGACATTTAAGATAGAAAATGCAGTGCAACAAGTTAGATTCAGCATTTGAGATAGCAAATGTGTTGTGGAATGCAAAAAGTCTAATAATTTTTCTAATGTTTTGGCTAAAAATATGAATTGTTTAAAGTTTGACTATTTGTTTCCAGATGTTTGAATGTTGTTTGTTTCATTTCAGTATCTAGAAAACACTTGGAAAGCATGATATTTTCAATGTAGACAAACAAAAATAAGACAAGCACAATCCTATGGTTAGGCCAGGAAAATATTCACTAGATTCCATGTCGATTTCCCCAGCCACATATCAGTAGTGCGTGAATTCAGAATCTTCATTGTACGAACTCCCCCTTACAATGTACACTCTTCTCAGGTCAACCAAGCTTCTAACCCCCATGAAACTCCCATGGCAGATTGATCACCTCTACTACAGACTGCAAAGATGTGGATGCCTTCACACCGACCGGTGTTGCGCTAGCAAGTAGAAGGTTTTTGGCTACTACACAAAGGTATTTAATTTGGGACCCCCATTTGAATGGCCATACATGGGATGCAAGATTAATCTCCATTTAGGAGGAACTCCAACCTAAAGATGTTAAGCTCAATAGGGTTTTCGGGAGTACTACTTGGTCCGTATGACACATCTGCACTCGTAATCTTAGGTTTTCCCTTAAGATTCACATTTATATACCGGTTGGGGGTAGATTGGCTTTAGCTCTGTTGCTGGTTTGAGTCACCTAGAGGTGATGAAATCCCCTGGTAGGCCCAATTTCTAGAGGCAATAATTGTTTCTCTTACATCTAGGATCACATGACTTCGCAAGGGGAGAGGATACTTCGGTTATTGCATCAAGGTTACACATGCACAAAGTGGTTCTGGCTTTCTGATCACCTAGTTTGCACAAGGTAAGAGAATATTCGCCTACCACTTTCAAAAATAATCAAATAGAATTAAAAGCATGTTCATTTTATGTGCACCAAAAGAAATATTCTCTACTGTAAAAATAATAGACATGATGTTTTGAAATAAATCTTGAACACTCGAATCTGCAAAAATACTTGTTAGGAGTTTCTTTGATTTTTAGTCTTCGACAAACATATGTTTATGCAAACCTACAAAAAAAAAATCACAAAAAACCGTACGACAATGTATATGTAAAAAAAAAGTGTCGGGTTCACCAATGTAACAGTGGGTATTTTTCAAGTAGGTTAGATGATTAATAGATTAAATCAAAACCCAAAGAAACTATGAAACACATTGGAAGCTTAAACAAATTAAAAAAATTATACATGTTACTTGCTGCCTCCATGATTCCTTTCCATAGCACCTTCTAGCTTGCAACGATTTTGATTGTTGCCCTCAGATTTGTGTGTGTGAACAAATGCCTATGAAAATGTCCAATGCAAGTTTTGAAGGATTTGATGACAAAATAAAGACTATGCCTATGATGATGACAAATGAATATAATGCCTGAGTAAATAATCAAAATAAATAAGCTAAATGCAAAGTAAAATCTAAGCATAAAAATGTCAGAATAACGAAGTAGTCCTGAGAATGTGAACAAATTGGCATTTTATAGAAAATGCAATTTTGGATGGATGGACGAGATTGAAAGCTGACAAAGCCTAAAATCAATGGATGAGATTTCATGTGACAATCCCTAATTAGGGTCAAGGAAAAATCATTAAATGAGTGAGCAAGATGTCATTTGATAAAATCAAATCGATGGTCGAGAATAAATGTGATAATTAGTCAAAAAAATAAAGATTTTTGAAAATCAAGAAGATAAAGACTGCTTGATTTGTAAGATTCAAAAAATCAAGAGGATAAAGGTTGAACTGAAAAGTAGATTTGCAAAATATGGAATTTGCTCAATTACTTGATTTTTGTAAGAAGATTACCACTTTGAATTAAATAAATTCAAAATATGGATTTTGTGTGACAGTAAATAATCAATTTTTAGATTATTTACTAAAATGAAGTGACAGTTAATAAAGTGAGATCATTTTGAGGGAAATATTAAATTAGGTAATTAAATAATTAAAGATAATCATTAATTTTGAGGATTATGACCGATAATTAAATAAATTAATAAATTCATTTAATTATGAGAATTAGTGACATATTAAATAAATAAATAAAATTGATTTATTTAATAATCGAGAAGACAAATTATTAACATACATGAATTAATTAAATAATTATGAATTATTTAATTAATAGTCAAATGTGGACCAAGGACATAATTAAATGTCATAATTATGCTAGGATGAAAGATGAAAAATAAAGCTTGCAGGCCTAGGTCATTTTTAAGTGTCTACACCTGCAACATATCCTCTATAAAAAATGAAGTGAAATATCAATCCAATTCATTCAACATTTTGAGTTCCAAAAATAGTATCATTCACCAACACCATTCACTTTATGACCATTTGGTGTCTAATTTCTCTACTTCAACAACAAAATATTATAGCACCTATCATACAACTAAGTTTCACACAAATTGAGGGTGAACAAATGGATATTATCAGTAGCTTGAGAAGTTTCAAATTTTAGAGAAACGAAACACCAACCTAGTGGAGAAACACAACTAATAACCTAGAAAGAGGAATGAAAAGATGACCTTGTGGCTAGAAGGCCTATATTACCACCTCTTGTGTGGAAATAGATACTATCCTCAAAAAAGGGAAAATCCCCAAAACACTTGAAAAAAAAAATTCAAAAAACAAAGCATTATTTTATTCCATAGTTAGAAATCACCAAACTTTCAAAAAAGTCTTGGAACTTGTTTATGAAAACTACGTGATCACAACATAGAAAGAAGATGGAAGGAAACAAAAGTAGCTCTATCATTTCTCTCAAAAACACCACAAATGACAGAAGTGACCCATGGGGTTATAGACCAAGCAACCTTGTAACTCCTTGAAAGGAACCCACATTTAAGGAAACACCAAATCAACCACCAAGTGAGGAGGAAGTAATTCGTAAACAAGTAATGATGGATAGGTAAAACCAAAATCCCAAGGATATGGTAATAGAAGAAGTGGATAGTGAGGAAGAAATAGATGAGGAATAATTCTTTGAACACTCCAACAATCCCAAGGTACTTAAACTAATGGACAACATGCTAAGAAAGGATCCAAATACTTCATCAAATTAGCGCAAAAGGGTGCTAAGCTTCCTATAGAATTTAATGTGGAAGGTCTTGAGGATCCTAACCTCATTCCTTGAGGGGATAACTCAATTGTGAGAAAAATATCCCAACTAATGGAGATTTTGAATATGCCACAAATATTCTCACAAAGCAATGACCAACCAAAACAATAACCAATAGACAATCCTTGGTTTAGGAAATTAACCCAAATCGAACATGCAATAGTGGCTCAACAATATCAAGGAGTTCAATCTTAATACATACCATAAGGTAACAACCCCCCACAAGGATACATTCCACATAATGCATCATACGTTGATCCTTTAACCAACATGACAATCCAACAAGGTGTGTCACATGGTAACCTTCAATACAATTCATCCCAACAACAAGGTGTACCACCAATGCACTATTAGGGTAACGTTCAATACAATTCATCCCAACAAGGTGTAATTCCAACACACTATTAGGGTAACCTTCAAAAAATTATTCCCAACAAGGTGTACCACCAACGTACTATCATCGTACCCCTCTTCAAAAAATCAACAAGGACTTAATCCTCCTTACAATCAACAAGGAATTAATCCTCCTTCAATAAAAAAAGGACTTAATCCTCCTTACATTCAATAAGGACTTAGTACTCCTTCACCACAACAAGGACTTAATCCTCCTTACATTCAACAAGGACTTAATACTCCTTCATCACAACAAGGACTTAACCTTCCTTACTTTCAACAAGGACTTAATATTCCTTGACCACAACAAGGAATTAGCCCTCCTTACATTCAACAAGGGCTTAATAATCCTTTCCCACAAAAATGACTTAATCCTCCTTTCATAAAACAAGGATTTGACCCTCCTTCCACACAACATGGTTACCATGGTCCTATACCTCCATACAAAATGAACATTGTGGGACAACAAGGCTACTACGCACAAGGTCTGAAAATAAACTTACTAAGCAAAGAGGTAGGCATGAAACTATAAGCCCTAAATCAAAATATATTGGACATATAGATTGGAAAACCAAAGAAGACCTACACTCTACAGGATATATATCCATTCCTTTTTTATCACTCTATTATTGTGCTACCCTTCCAGAAAAATTTTGAAATACAAAAAATTGAAAAGTATAAAGGAAAAGGTGATCTAGTTGAACATATGCAAGATTTATTAGTGGCTTGCATGAAAGTGCAAGACAATGATTCCTACCTAATGATACATTTTCCATGTAGTCTTATTGGTCATGCTATGGAATGGTTCTCCCATCTACCTCAAGGTATTAGGATTTTTGATGAATTGATTAACAATTTTGTGAACGACTTCTTGTTCAACATAGAACAAGATATCACCATCACCAACCTCTATAAAATTAAAAAAATCCAAGGATAATCCTTTACATCCTACCTACAAATATGGAGACATAAAGCTAGTAGATGCAAGTGGCCTATTCCCGACAAAGAACTAGTGGATATTTTTGTTTCCAATGTCCAAGAAGAAATTAATTACCAAATTTCCATGTTGTTCCTCATTAACTTTGAAGATACTATTGAGAAGGGACTACACATTCAAAGAGCTCTCATATCAAGAGTTATTAAGTTGAACAACTAAAAATACAACCCTTCTAGTTCAAATGAGAAACCCAAGATTTTGGCCAAGAACAAAAATGCTACCAATGATGGAGTAGTTGATGCTAGAGCTATATGGAACATGAAAAATCCCAATGTACCACCAAGAAAACCCCAAATTGCAAAAAAAATCTTCTCTCCCAATAATGTACAAAAAATCAACTCAAATATCCCCAAAATAGTTAATCGAATAATCAAAAGACAAATCAGGGAGGAAAAAAAAGACAATATAACCAACCAAGGAGGAAATTTACTCAATTAGGAGATACACTTGAGGAAATCATGCAAAAATTAATTCTACAAAACCTAAAAGCCAATGAGCATCTAAAATTTGAAGAGTTGAGTTTTAAAACACTATGGTACAATGAAAAATACGTATATGAGTTCCACAAAATCAAGGGATATACAACAAATAATTGCATCAGACTTAAACATATAATACAAGATTTAATTGACAATGGAGAAGTTGATATCAAACATCATCCTAGAAACAAATACCTCCAAATCTATATGAATCCAATTCCTAACCATGCTAATAAAAATGAAAAAGGGAAAAAACAAGACTATCACAACACCAACTACATCTATGGTGACATCGTCCTAGGTACCCTCTCCCAAGAGGATTACACTAGGGTCAATGTTTTAACTATACAAGGAAGGGACCCCAAATGTAATGTAACTAACCATTGAGGGAAAATCACAATATAAGGAGCCCCACATAAACCCACAACTAATTCATCCAATGACTATAGTATTGTGGAACAACTGAAGAAGACCCTTGCTTTGATCTCCATCCTAAAGCTATTGAAATTATCACCTGCACATAGGGAAATACTACAGAAATCTTTGGAAGCATTAGTCCTTAATGACCTCAATATTGATTAGTTTCAAGCCATGGCTGGAAAAATATGACCAATCATCATTTAGTCTTTCCTAAGAAAGACCTTCCACAAAAGTCATTCCACAACCAAGCCTTCTATATAGAGATTGGTGTCCACAAACATATGGTCAAAATAGTATTGATAGATAATGGTGTAGGTTTAAAGATATTTACCTTAAAATTTGTTAAATAGTTGGGTTATTCATATGATGTAATTTACAAAGGAAAGAGCATCACTATAAGGGCTTATGATGACTTAGAAATAAATTTAGAAGGGACCATCAGGTTACCTATACAAATAGGATCAAAAACAATAGAAATAACATGTCAAGTACTGAACCTTGAGCTATCATATAACCTTCTTCTAGGGAGACCATGGATTCATGCACTACAAGTAGTTCCCTGAACATTTCATCAATGTCTAAAATTTCCTCACAAAGGAAAGGACGTTACATTATACACCAAT
This sequence comes from Sequoia sempervirens, assembly GCA_007258455.2. NCBI lineage: Eukaryota > Viridiplantae > Streptophyta > Pinopsida > Cupressales > Cupressaceae > Sequoia > Sequoia sempervirens. The sequence continues at coordinate 531,490,149 of VDFB02271358.1, forward strand.
CTTAAATCCTTCCACTACTGTGCAAAATTGGAGGAAAAATATATCAAAATCCAGTGTATACCTAGTAATGATATATCATTTCACTCCTCATATGTTTACCCATCAAAATTACCATCAACCTTAGCCAAACCAATATCAAGTGAGAAACCAAAATCTGAGTCCAAGATTTAGGTACTTGACAAAGGTAACGAGAACTATCATTTCAATCAATCCTTTTACATTGGGATGCTTCCCCCAACACAAAAAGTTTATGGAGGGCCTAAGGAGATAAAAAATGTTCAATAATAATGGTAGTCAAACCCACAATCTTCACCAAGTGGAGAGATATTAAGGATGAGGAAATATTCAAAGAAGACCTTTCGTCAATGATCTACAAAGAAGACCAAAAAGAACCAAAATAAATACAATCCCTTCTAATTGATCCAAGCAGTAAAGGGTATCATCTAGCTAAACAAACACTAGAAAATGTGGCCTTGGGAAACATAAACAAGGTATATGGGAACCTATTATAGTGGAACAAATAAAGAAAAACATGGCAATAGGCCATGGTTCGGTAGACGTGGTTACTCCAAACACTAGATGTCCTCTTTTAAGGAATGAGCTCCTTTATTGACATTAAGGCATAAAATTTCTACCATATTATAGACAACAATTTATCCATTGAGGACTTATTTGAAAGATTTAGAATAAGTATATTCCCCATCCAGCCTAGCAAACATACAATCAAAGACAATACTTATGAAACATACTCTAACGAGTATGAATGGGATTCTCCTTCTTTTGTCTCCTCTAGTGATAATGACCCAGATACACAATGGGAGAATGATCCTAAAGCCATATTGACCATTTTGACCTCCATAAGCTTTGCAGATAACAATGACAACCTACCCATTTGCTACTCACAGTTAATAGATTGGGACCAACAACACTGAATGCCTATTTTGGATCAATTCCAAATGAAGCTATTGTAGAGTTTATGGGACTTTGAACTGATATACCATCAAGAGATCATAAAGTATGGTTTATAATGGAACTCAAACAACAAGCATATTTTGAAGCAAAGATTGTTTCGTCTAGTCACAAAATTGAAAAAGAAAATGTAAAAATCAATATGAGATCCCCTTGGGAAAACCATGATGTGGCTCTATCACATCCTGAAAAGAGAAAAATAAAGGAAAACTCTGAGGGTGAAAACATCTCCTAGGTGCCCAAGGATTAAGGATTCAATCTCCCTATTTTTGAATATCAAGAGAAGTCATCACTCCTAGTTGAAGAAGTTGAACCTAGAAATATTGGCACACCAAAATCACCTAAGATCACATATCATGCAACGTCACTTGATCCTGAAGAAAAGGTGAACTTCCTAGTGTTCATAAATGAAAGGAAGATAAACTTCACATGGAAATATGCAGACATTGTAGGGATAGATCTATTATTGGTTTTACACCACCTAGGGGTGTATTTCCAAGAGACAAACCCACCAAGAAAAAACTATGAAAGATGCATCACTAGATAACATTTTTGGTAAAAGTAGAACTGAACAAATTGTTAGATGTAGGCTTCATCAGACCAATTGATTATCCAGAATGGATATCAAACCTAGTACTAGTATCAAAGATCACTAGGGGCATAAGAATCTACATATATTTTCAAGATCTAAAAAAATATTGTCCAAAAGATGACTTCCCTCTTCCAACCATTGATATGATTGTAGATCTAACGATAGGGCATGAAATGTTGTCACTGATGGAAGACATTTTAGGATATAATCAAATAAAGATATCCCCTGATGATCAACATTAAATAGAATTCACTTGTGCATGGGGGACCTTCTACTAGAATGTCATGCCATTTAGTATAAATAATGTAGGAGTGACCTATCAGTGAGCGATTACAACAATATTTCATGATATGTTGTATACAATTATGGAAGACTATGCAGATGACATACTAGTGGTGTCCATTAAAAGAGAAGACCTCCTGACCAATCTTGCAAAGTTGTTTGAAAAAATCAAACAATATAACTTGAGGCTTGTTTATGGGTGTTTTTTCACTTCTCAACTTAGGCAATTCATAAGTGCATCATCTCTCTTTAAAGGAAAACTCCTACAAATGAGCTACAAAAAATTACCCCAAGGTCTCTCGGGTGTCATGTCATGACTTGCATGAAATGTTTTAGTGGTTTGATGTGATCTTGCTGGTAATCATAGGGAAGCCTTATGTAAGTCAAGTTGGAGGGGAATCGTTCGTTGAAATGGAGTTCTTAAGGTATTGGAGTTGGTGTGCAATTATTGCAAGTTCAAAATAGAAGTCTAAGACTCCACTTTCATAATTATATTTGGCTTTACAATGATACCTAAACTTTTTGTAAACTACTATTTTAAGAAATTTCAAAAGGGAAGGGAAGAGAATAAGTTTCCATACCTACTACTACTGATGAATAATGACAATAGAGGATGATGCAGTGGAAAGTCTTCCTAAAACTAAGTTCCACTTAACCAAATTAGCTAATAGTCTCATGAAACTAGTGCAATCTTCTAAGGTCTATAGGTTTTTAATCATTCGTTCACCATAAAGCATGAATAAAAGATAGCATTTAAGTGCAACATTCAATTCATGTTTAGACTAGCTTTACACTGCTATTTATCATCAATAAACAACAAAAAGCATGAACAAGGAAGGGCATCAACACAATAGAATTCTTCAATATCAATGAACAAAATCTACTAATCTACTAAAATATGATAAACACATAGAATTGTTGGCAAGAGACACTACAAATGCTTTCAGGTGTTCTCATTGATGGAAAACCTAGTCAATGATTGATATGCATGTCATCATTTGATCCCACCGGTAGACAGATTGAGGACAGTTAGGAAGAATAGAGCATCTGACAGTTTGGTGATCATTAATTCACTCACATATTTTTTGTTACTATTTTGAGTTGTGGATCTCATGTAAGGTTTATCAGTATATTTCTTATGTTATCACGAAATCTTAGTGCCTCATACCAAGCTATGTGTAAGTTTGGATATCTAGTTGATATCTTTCTATTTATCAAAATTTTGTGGTCAACTAAGTTGATATAATGTGTTGCGGATATTCAAGGAATATTTATTCAAATTTTTTTTGTTTAATCATTATGTTTTGGGTCCAAGTTAAGTTGTAGACGACCATTGTCGGTGTGCATTGTATATTACTTAAGATTTGAGCCAACAATTGCTAATATTTTTAAGTTTCATTGAAGTTGACTTGTACCGATAAAATATTTTGTTGCAGATATATATAAGTGATCAGTTATATCATTTTTGGTGTGCAAAAGGTGTGTTGAAGTGTGTTTCTATTATCAAAAGGGTGATTAAGTGATTATGCATAGTTTCACTTGTGCATCAAGGTTTTTGTAGTGTGAGTTTGTGCAAAGTAGAGCAGAATGGCAGAATTAGTCAAAAGGATGGAAGATCGACTACTGAGCTTAACCGGAACTATAATCAAGAATTTCTAGATGCTATTCTTTGAATTCATTCTCTTGGATATAATCCAAATCATTGTAAGGAAGTGAGCCTTTTCTTTCTAAGCATTGAGCTCTAGGCAGTATGCTTGAATGCAAGTGCATTCCCATTTTGTAATCTTTCTTTTGGCTATACTCAGATTATATTGTGGATTGGCCATCCATCGTGGTTTTTCCTGTAATAGGGTTTCCATGTAAAAATCCTTGTGTTATGGTGTTGTGGTTTTTTTTTTTCTGTTTATGCATATATCTTTCCATTGAATGCTTTAAGTAGATTAAGGTTTAGAATAATAAATTCAATTTTTGCACAACACTGATTCACCCCCTCTTAGTGTTGCTTGTTTCCAACAATTGGTATCATAGCTAGTTCCTCAAAAGAAGTCTAACAGATTGGGGAGATCTTGGAAACTGTTTTCAATGGATACAAGTAGTCTTCAAAAACAACTTATAGTGGCCCTGGATGATCTTAACAAGTCAAAATCTAAGAATCAAGAATTGCAAGAAAATATTGAGAGTGCAGAGAAATGCATTCATTCATTGAAAGACAAAATCAATGAATCAAGGGAGAAAAGAAAGGAATTGTGTGATCAGCTTAAGCAAAAGAATAGAAGCATGGAAGGTGAACAACTCAGACATGCCTTGAAGGAGAAAAAAGAAGAATGTGAAATTTTTTCCAAAGAAAATGCTTCCCTAAAGCATGAGATGGAATCTATCATGATGAAAATGACCAAGGATATTGAAGATAGAAAGAAGAATGAAGAAAATCTTGCGCAATCCTTGAAAGAAAAATTTGAACAATGCAGTTGATTGGACAATGAACTGGAGCATTCTAAAAACAATGAGCAAGAAATTGAAAAACAGCTTGATGATCTCAGAAATGAGCTTACTACTATAAATTAGTACAAGGAGAAATTAAAAGAAGGAGAAATTTTTTGATCTAGACAAAAGAAATCTGGACAAGGGAGATTTAGGAAAGGAAATCAAATGAATGGAGCTAGAATAAATCTTGTATGACAACCAAATGCTCAAAGATTTAATGGCTACTATTTTGCTTGCAAAAAAATTGGTCATATGGCTTCTCAATGTAGGAGCGGGATGAATACAAGTGGACCATCATTCTCAGGTCACTGCTTTAATTTCTATAAGTATGGTCGTAAGTTAGGTGAATGCATAGTTGTAATGAATAACTTTCATAGAGATTTCAGATGTTATGCATGCAATAGATTTGGGCATATTTCTAACCAATGAAGATCAAGACAAAATCAGTGGAACAATTGGCCTGAACAAAGAAGTGTTGTGTGCTACAACTGTAACAAATTTGGCCACTCTGCCAAATTTTGTTGGAACAAAAGAGGTTCCATAAAACAAAACATGCAATAGGATGTTAAGTGAAAAGGTAAATTCATTAATGAAGTGATCAAGAGGAAAATTCAAAAGAAAAGGGTAAAGAAGAATCCCTCTTTTGAAGTAAATATCCCAACACTAGAATCTACTTCTGATAATTCCTTCGGGAATTAGTTTTAGGCCTTTAGCCTAGGGGGAGTTGTTAGAAAAATCTTTTAAAACCCCTACCAACAATTGATACTGGAATGTGGACAAGTCTAGTAAGTGAATTGATGCTTTTCAGATGTTGTTCAACCAATTGGAGGCAATATAGTAGAGTTTTGGAGATATGCAGAAGAATCATCTATCTTAGTACAAGAAAACAGGGTAACCAGATGAATTAGGGTAAAAGAATTTATTGTGACAAAAGGGTTAGGTGTGTGAATGTTAAAAAAAAATTGTTATCCTTCATTTGTCACTTTTCATTTTGGAGGAAAGCAGTTTGGAGATCTCTGGAGTGAACTTTGTTGAATTGTGGAGATATTCAAGCATCAAGAAGGTTCTGCAATCAAACTTTGATCTAATGAAAAAGTATCTATCAAAAATCCTTTGAATTTGTGAATTTGAAATCATTTCCACTCCTTTGGTAGTCGAAGTCAAGGATAGAACCCATCCAAAATTAAAATGGAATCCTTATAAGTCTATTAAGACTGAGCCCTTAGGTGTGTTTTCATCTGTACCATATGGAATCTTGCACACTGAAGATATTAGGGCTTACATACATGCTAATATTGAAGATTAGGAATCTCTCAAATTATGAATTTGTATTCCTAGTATATAATTAGAGAGGATCTTACTATAAAGCTGGAATTCAAAACACTAGAAGAGAAGAAGTTCATGCAATTTGGAAAATTTCCCACATTTGAAGAAAATGAATGGGTGTGATATGTTCTAAGTAGGGTTCATGTCAAGTTCATGTGGTTGGATGTGCCATTTAAAATTATGAAAGAGGTTATATGTACAGTCACAGGTCTAAATTCCTCCAGTAGACTTCTAGTCTTTAAATCCATAAAGAATGAGAAGGTTACTAATGCAACAAGTGCTCAATGGGATAGAAGGGAAGTGACAATAGAAGACATTTTTCAAGTAGATGTGAAATTCACATCAATGGTCATTGGCTACAAGATCTACCACTCTATCCAGGATAATTGTATATCTGATACGACCATTTATGTAGATTATGACATGGTAAAACAAAATGTTGATTATGACTTGTGTTAGTTGCTCAGAAGTCAGTTGATGGAGAATCTAAGTAAAATCAAGAAATACAAGAAGAATATTTTCAAATATGGTAATCTAATGTTATGTTTGTTCTTCTACTTCATGAATGAGGTTCTAGGTGTTGGAAAAGTACATTGGAAGAATGATGAGCTTGTAGCTATTTAGATAAGGAAAATGTTGTTTGGAATTGGTGATTGTCAAACCAAGAATACTGCCCTCTGGGGGTATTTTAAAAATTTCTAGAATATGATGCATGCAAGAGAAAGAATTCCCACTTCAATTATGGAACAGTACAAAGATACTATTTGCTTCATGGTGGATATTGACAAATGTCATATGGAAGCTATTGATCCCAAAACAATATGGATCATGTCTATGGGATATGAAGTAGAGGAGAACATCTTGAAGATGTATGTAGAACACTTGTTGAGTTCAACTCTAGATATAAGAGGAGAGGTTTGGAAATTATGCAGAGAAAAGTATGCAGGTTCATGTGGAATTGAAAAAACCAGTGATAGTTAGGAGAGTAAGGAAATAAGTAGAAGTATTTGTAGAAAGTATGGGATTACCAGTAGAAGCTTTGAGAGAAGCAAGAAGGAAGAGATATGAGGCTGAAGTAGAAAAAGAGTAAGAAAAAATAGAGTTTGCTAGTTCGGGAGCATCTTCTTCCTACACTAGATCTACAAGGAGTTCCCCATCCCTGTCCACTCCTGCAGCCAAGCCAACTCAAGCCAAGGATTCCGATAAAAGGAAGAAGAATAAAAGCACAACAACATATGAAGCCATTTCAAAAGATGAAGAAACTGAGTCAGAAGAAGTTGTGAAAGAAATGAAGGCTACCAGAACTCAGGTTGTCAAGTTAAACAAGAGAAAATCTTTTGGTAAAGAAGAAGAAACAAAGAAGAAGGAAAATTTTGATAAACCTAGCATGCCAGTTGAGGAAGTTGAGAATGTTGTTATTAAGGATGGTAATCTTAAGCCCCTCTATGAATTTTTTGAAACTTTTGATGAATCCGGTCAAAGATTCTTGAAGAAGCCACAATAAAACATATGAACATTTTCAATAAATTTCTTGTTCAAATCATTTCTGGTTTACCCAAGAGTTTGTATGATGTTTTGGAGTTAAGAAGATTAAGTGCTAGAACAGAAGAAGAGAATCTAAGGAAGAGAATTCTTACAGATCTATGTCCAGAAATGTCAATTGAGGAGATGAATTCACTCCTTGAAAATGCCAAGAAGGATTTCAAAAGTAAAACAAGGGTGAATAAACTCATGATCGATGAAACTGATGCTATTGTTAGTGAAAACAAGAAAATTTGGGAAGCGTTTTTGTTAAAGCATAAGATTAATTTTGAGGAAGTAAATACTGAAAATGTTCTAGAAAATGAGGAAGTGAATGCAGATGCTAAGGATTTTCAAATTCCTCCTGATGTTGAAAATATAGAAATACCTATGGAAATTGAAGTTCCCAAGGTGGTATTAGCTAAAGTGAAGGAGGTGCAAAATGAAGAAGTTGAAGTTCCTAAAGGAAATCTGGGAATAGTCTCTGAAGAACCCAAGGTTGAAGAAGAAAAAGTTCAAGAAATCAGAGTGGAGGCAAGAGACACTACTGAGGAAGTGAAGAAATATCTAATGGATCAACATGAAGATTTTGATCCTGAATTGCATGAAATTTCAATCAATCTATCCACTTTTTCCCCAATTTAGATGATGAAGGTCACTTCAATTGCACAAGAAAAGGCCAGTGAGAAGATTCCAAAGTCTCACATAGTGGATAGAAAATTACTAAGTCTTGCATCTAGAGTTTTGCAGAAATTAATGCCTACTCAGGTCAAGAATCCATTTGGTTCCTTTTTCTTTGAGCTAAAGAAGCTCATAAATTCTATAGGTACTCACTTTGAATCTTTTGAAAAATCAGCCATGATTAAAGTGCAGATGGAGTTTAAGAAAAAAATATTTGGTGGATAGAAAGAACTAATTGCAAAAAGATCAAACTTTGTTACCCACCTTTATGAGAAATGTTCAAGATGCTCTATCTGAAGGTGGAAAAGTGTATAAGTCATGTTTATTTTTGTCTAAATTCACTGAAGCCAATGAAAAGAAGGTGAAGGATATTGAAAAATAGTTGGTCACTATTTCTGATGCTTTTAATCCATTAGTTGGTAATGTTGGTGAACAAGATGGTCAAGTAATATCTTTGCTTGAAAAAATAAGTTTGAAATATGAAAATGAGAGAATTATAGGAAGAGCATGCAAACTCAGAGGACTAATTAGTATGAAGATTGAAATAATGGTAAATGCATTAAAAGAGGCCAAAGATGCCATGGCAGCTTGTGACCCAGTAAATCTTGAAACTGCAAAAACTCTGTCTTATTTACTTTGTGGTCACATAACAATGCTGGAGAGTTTCAAAAGGTTATGGGACACAAATTTGAGCATGTTGAAGAAATATTTTGCAGATATTTTCCAATTTATGTAAGTTACCAGATCATGCCTATACAATTTTGAAATTTTGTTATCTTTTTTTGGTTCCCCAATTTTTCCATTGATGTCAAAGGGAGAGAGACAAACAATGATAAATTTCAATTCATCTTAGGGGGAGTTGCATTGTAGTTTCTTTTTGAAATTTTGTAGTGGCAATGTAGTTCTTGGTGGTACTAAGTCACTTTTCACTAAGTGTTGCCATCAATGCCAAAAGGGGAGATTGTTCACACGAGACACTACAGATGATTTTAGGTGTTTTCATTTATGGCAACCCTAGTCAGTGACTGATCCACATGTCATCATTTGATCCCACCTCTAGAAAGATTGAGGATAGTTAGGAAGAATAGAGCATCCGATAGTTTGGGGATCATTGATTCACTTGCAGATTTTATGTTAGTATTTTGAGTTGTGGATCTCATGGGAGGCTTATCAATATATTTCTTATGTTATCCAAAAATCTTAGTTCCTTGTACTAAGCTATGCATAAGTTTGGAGATCCAATTGATATCTTTCTGTTTATTAGTATTATGTGGCTGACTAAGTTGATATAATGTGTTGCGGATATTCAAGGAATGTTTAATGGAATAATTTTGTGTTTGATCATTATGTTTTGGGTCCAAGATAAGTTGTGGATGACGATTGTGGATGCGCATTGGATATTACTTAAGATTTGAGCTAACAGTTGCTAATATTTTTAAGTTTTATTGAAGTTGACTTCCAATGAGAATTTTTTTTATTGCGGATATATATAAATGATTAGTTATATCATTTTTTGGTGTGTGAAAGGTGTGTTGAAGTGTGTTGTGATTATCAAAATGGCTATTGAGCACTTATGCATAGTTTTCACTTGTGCATCAAGGTTTTTGTAGTGTGAGTTTGTGCAAAGCAGAGCAGAATTACAAAATCAGTCAGAAGGATGGAAGATTGACTACTGAGCTTAACTAGAACTATAATCAAACATTTTTAGATGCTATTTTTTTAGTTCATTCCCTTGGATCTAATCCAAATCATTGTAAGGTAGTGAGCCTTTCTTTCTGAGTAGTGAGCTCTAGGCAGTGTGCCTAAATGCAAGTGCATTCCCATTTTGTAATTTTTTTTTTGGGTATACTCAGATTATATAGTGGATTAGCCATCCACCATGGTTTTTCCCCTAATAGGGTTTCCACATAAAAATCCTTTTGTTATGGTTTTGTTGTTTTTTTTTGTTTATGCATATATCTTTTGGTTGAATGCTTTAAGTGGATTAAGGTTCAGGATAATAAATTCATTTTTTGCACAATACTGAGTCACCCCCCTCTCTCAGTGTTGCTTGTTTCCACAAGAAAATCAAATTAAATCTAATCAAATCTACTAACTATGAGGAGAATAATCTTAAAACATGAAATAAAACTCAACAATCCACCCAAAAGTAATGAATTTTTATTAGAATTTCAGCAGCATGTCTTTACAACAACTCAACTCTCCCTTGAAAATGAGAGGAGACCCCCTATTTATAGTGTTCAAAAATAAAAATGAATGGCCAATATTTAATCTTATTGTGTGGCCAAGATTCACTAAAAATTAGGGTTTCACTTCTCCCTAATATTGTACAATCTAAAATATTTTTTTTCCTTTAGCGTAATTTTTCTTCCAGTGCTTGGCACTCTAGCACTTTTGTCTTTAGTTGATTTCCTTTTTTGCAACTATACTATGAGAAATTCATCATCTATGACCAGATTTCCTTCATTCTTCTTCATAGTAGCATACTCCACAAACTTGTCGATCAACGTCTGAAGCTTACTCCACTCCACTGTGTCAAATTGCAACACCTGAAAATTCACCTTTCTAGATTTGTTGGTAATCAAGTCATAGTCCTTGTTTCATTTTGGCATGTTCTTGATCACTTGTTCTAATTGAGTGAAGCCTCGAGCAATAAAATCCATAAAATCTAGCGTAAGTGTATTGGTGGCCCCATTCTCCATCTTTTTTATGAAGGTATGGCCTTATTTTCTTAGGATCCAACTTGACATAAGGCATGTTAGTGTCTGTTATGAGCTTCAAATATTCTCCATAGGCTACTAGATGCTCTTTAACCCAATCTATGTCAAGATCCACTTCATGGAGCACCCATTCTATAATTTCTTTCCTATGATCAAGGCCTAGTTTCCATGTTTCAACAAGCCAATGGTCATTCTTTACTAGTGACAACTCCTTTTCCCACATTCTCTTGGGCATCTTGAGGGTAGCATCAAGCTTAGTGTATGTGAGTATATACATCTCTGAGAAGTCATTAAAGAATTTCCTTGTGCCTTCGAGCTACTTTTGCACCTTTCAAAACGTATTTACCATCTAGACAGTGTGACCAATACCCATATCTCCATTGTAGACCACCTACTAGAACCAATCTTCAGTAACCCTAGTCCAATTCTTCCTCCTTTCAAGCTTGCTGATATGGTCTTTAGAAAGTAACAAAGGTGTGGCTAATAATGTGGTGGGTAGTTCCTCAGTAGAGGACCATTGTTGTATATAGGCCATTAAATTTTCCACTTGTTCCTTTAATTAGTCTTTGTAGGATTCATCTTTGTTCATTTGATGCATAATGGTGGCAATGAATCCCTAGAAATGATCAATTTTCTGCTCCCTGGTTGTTATTCCTAGGTTGATGGTGGAGATGTTGTGGTTGACTCCTCCTTCCCCCACTAGAGTAGCTATCTACATGGTCATTGATCCTGATGCCTCCATTGTGGTATGGGATCCAACCCTTGGTTTCTTCTCCTTCTTTGTTCCTATTTGGGCTTGGGCTAAGATGGCCTCTAGCCTCTCTTTGGGATCCATAAGGATGGGGCCCTTCTTATGCAATTGTTTTTCCAAACATTGAGGTATCTAAGACACTTCTTTTGGTGATTCATGATCAAATTCCTCTCTTTGTATATGTCATATCTCTCTCTCCTCATGGCCCGAGACCTCTTGTTCTATCTTTTCTTCCTCTTCTTCATTTGAATCATAGATGAATATAGCCATTTCCTTTTGTGACTCAGTGATGGTTATGTTTTCCTTGGGGATATCTTCCCCTTTGGATGACTTTTCTTCTTCTTCTTTCCCATTCTCTTTGTGATGTTCTACTTCTAGGCTTCTTCTTGCTTCAGCCTCTTCTTCAAGCTTATCTTCTTTCTTTTCCTCCTTTTTTCCTTCTTCTTCCCCTATGGGAGGCATCTCCTCATTATTATTAGGGATCTCTTTTTGTTCCTTGGTTGGAGGTTTTGTGGTTACCTCCATTTATTCATTTATATCTTTCTTTTCATCGAAGGGTTGTCTCTCCTCTTTCTCTCCAACATCATTTATTTTCTTGGCCAATTCATCCTCGAGTTCTTGGTAAAAGGTTTCCACAATTTACTTTGCTCTAGGGTCCTCAACATCTTCCTTCGAGGATTGTGTTTCCTCTTCTCCATGCACCACCTCATCAATGACTAAGTATTGGTGCTCAAGAAGCTCATGGTATTCATCAAATTCCTCATCCATTTCTTTTACTAACTCACTCTCTTGTCTTTCTAGCTCCTTAGAAATTTGTATTGTTGCCTCCATTTTAGGTAGTTATGTTTGAGGAGGGGCAAGGAGATTGGCAACAACCTAAGCTAGGGTAGCTTGTACCATGGGGTTCATCAGCACTCTAGAGAGCTCCATTGGTATGTTTTGAATATGTTTGAAAACATATTTTGGGAGAGTAAGGGTAGGAATTTTTGTTGCGAAGGCCAATGAAACTATAGTGGATGGATACATGGAGGAGGAAGAGAGTGGAGAAGTGGTGGCCAAAGAATAATTCCTCACCATAATGGGTGTGGTTGGCAAGGTGGAGGATAGATGAACTGAGATGTCCACCACAGGTGGAGAAGAAGCAAGCAATACTTGGGATGTTGGAAAAGGAGTGATGGTAGTAGCAGTAGTGGAGGAAGCAAGAACAAAGGCAATAGGTGGAGATTTCAGTTGCTCATCCTCTGCTTCCTCTCCTTCATGGAGTGGGTCCTCCTGAATTATGGGCATCTCAATAAATCTGCCTGATTTCTTTGTTTTCTAAGAGGGATCACCCTTTGATTCCTTTTTGGAGTATACCTTATGCTTTATTTGGTGTTGTGATATTTCTTTCCTCTTCTTTGACCTAATAGTGGAAGGAGATTTTGAAGTTTCTCTAGATGGAGCAGCAGTAGTAGCACTATCAGTCTCACTCTTGAGCTCGTTCTTGAGCTCACCATAGGTTAGAGTTTCCCCTTGGAGCTTCAACTAGGAAATTTTCCCATCAATCCATTGCTTTTTCCTAGCCTCTATTGGTTTAGTTAAAATATCAAGTTCAATGACCTCTTCCTCATCCCAATCAATTAGGGGCAGCGACAGGTTGGCAACGTCATCAAATCTTGCATCTATGATAGTGTTTTCTTCCTCCACAACTTCATCTAGTACCAGGAACAAGTTAACCATTTTAAAAAAAGTATGTCATCATGTGCATATAGTGCCTCATGCACACCTCTTTATCATCCCTATAGTTTTCCCATAAGTCTTCAACAATGTGTAAATGGGCATACGCTTTCCCAACCATCTTTAATTTTCCATACAAATCCATTTGAGGCCAAGTAGTGTCGAGCTCCAAGTTATATTCATTTATCTCTTTCTCAGAGTATTCCACACATTGGTATGTGGTGATCACATACATTAATTGGTCGAATGTGAGAGGATAGGGAATTCCAAGCCTATTATTGTCACTCGAAAGAGTATATGCATGTTGTAGTTTCCTAGAGACTTTGAGCAATACCAACTAGTAATTTCAGTACTAAGGAAGCTTATATGTCCTCTTAGAGAAGCCCTCAATTATGATGTAGGTAAACTTAGGAAATTGGATAAAGAGGAATCCAAACCAGTGGATGAAGGAATTGGCACTATGAGTGACTCTCCATTTGAAGTATCCTCTAAGTAGCCTGATAATGTGCTCGATAAAGGAATCATTCACCCTGCAGTAATCTTTATTGAAATTTCTAAATTGAAGTTGTGGGTGTCTATAATAGACCTATAGTTCTCTCCCCAGAGTCTAGCCTTGTGCCACAAATGGACCTCTATATGGCACAAGATTAGCCGACAAGTAGACCAAGTAAGAGGTCATATAAAACTAAGAAGTTTTCTTAACTGCTACAAACTATTAATGCAAGCAATTGCTAATCATTCCCACCCAGTGGAACTTAGTCTTCCCTCTGATAATTTCTTCTATAAAATGAAACATTCATTCATGGAAGTAAGTCGTAGTCAAAATTCCTATGACTCTACTTAACAATGTTATCAAATCATGATAATCCTCATGGAAAGCACTCCTGAATAGCTCTTGGGGCACCTTTTTTTCACTACCCCTCTTCGCTTTCAACCAATATTGATTAATTAGTTTCTTGCATCTCAAAGGGTCAAATTTTTATGTGCTCTTTGCATATTCTTTGGTTGTTTCCTCCATTGCATCAAAGGTGGGGATGTGGAAAGATTTCCCTATAGACTTGGAGGATAAGTCAGCCAATTCTATTGGTATTTTCTTTGTAGGCCTCCCTACAGGCCATTACCGACTCAAGAGCCAGAAGGGAAGATGGTAAACTAGTTGCTTTATCCAATCCACTTTTCCTAATTCTCTTTTCATTCTTCGTAATGGCATTGGAAATGAATCTCTATCAAAACTCATCAATGTCAATGTACACCAAGTTGGTGTTTGAGACTATATCCTATTATGTGGTAGCTTTGGTGTTGATCTCCACTCCCTGATATTTGTATTTCATTTGGTCTTTATCTTCCTTTCCCCTTGGTTCTTTGGAAGTTTTTTTTCCCTTATCTTTCTCTGTGGACACCCCCAAAGATCCGGCAGTTGATTCCATATATCCTGCTAGCAAAGGAGTAATAAGCATATTCATGTGAAAAAACACAAGGATCATTAGGAGAGCCTACCAAATCAATGTTAGATCAAGTAATTTATCATTCAAGGATCATAACATTCCTTTTAGATCATTATTTTCCTTTTGTTGAAGGGAGATATGGCAATGTGGGCCCAGGGATGCAAACTTCCCTAGGTTTGCAGCCATTTTGGAGGAAGTTGTAAATAGACAACAAATAGAGCATGATAGCCAGCATGGATCCACCCACATCAGGGTTTTTGAGTTGAGATGGGGCCTACCAAGAGGTTAAGTCATTTTGACATGTGGGCTTGATCATTCTTGAGATTTTGGAAGTTGTAACCCAACAATGTTGGCATGTGGTTCTATGGGTTGTGGATGCAGGAGGCATCTCAACTGTTTAGGAGCTCCATTGTTAGAAATGTTGTTGGTGAAATGAAATCCGGTAAAAAACATCCTAAAATGTGAGTTTCATAGCTAGGGAAGAAGGCATCATTTCATTTTTGAAGTTCAATCTTGCTCAACAACATTCAAGTGAGGAACTGCAAGTAGACATTGGATGTCAGCCGTTCAAAATGGCATAGATGGGATGGAAGCCCGTAGGTAGTGGTCCATACCATTGGGTGTTGAATTTATCAACAAAAGATCTTCAATTTGCAACACCAAAGAACCTCCACAAGACATAGAGAGAAGCAACAATGGAAGATGCTCTTCCACCAAACAAGGATTGTAATATGATATAATATGATCAATGTAATACTATACAATACAATGCAAAATATGCTAGAGATGCCTTGATTATAAAGGCATGGATGAGAGATAGGATAAGACAAGATCATGACAACTGTCCTAATCCTATCACATGAGACAACTAACTCATAACTACCTAGGAAAGTGTGAAGTCTAGATAAGACAAATAAGAGTTCTAGAAGATAAAACTAATATCCTAAGTAAACTTAACATGTGAATTAAGTCCCCTAAGTCCCTAGTAAAGGAATAAAGTAGGTACAAGACTTATTCACACCAACACCACCCCTTAAGTGCAACTTAGGGAGGAAAAAACCAATGCAGAATGCAAAAGATGGGTCCTGACAATAAGGCCTAATGAGGTACCCATGTACAAAATAAAAAAACTCTCACAAGTGAAGAAAAGGAGAAAAACCCTATGGGAGAAAAATCCTCTCCAAAAAAGAGAAAAAGTAGAAAAGAAACTAAAAACTGAAGGAGGACTCCTCAAGACCCCCCAAGGACAACTTCCTTCACCCCAAGCATTGATCGCAACTAAAGATAATGAGGTGATGTCAAAGGTTTAGTGAAGATTTCTGCAACCTGTTGATCTGTAGGAAAATAATCCAAGCTAAGAACACCATCCTGGATGAGCTGCCTAATGAAGTGCATGTGGATCTCAATATGCTTAGTACTCTGATGCTCCATTGGGTTGCAAGATATATGAATGGAACTCTGATTATCACACCAAAGAGTAGTGGTCTGAGTGGAAGGGAATCCAAACTCAGTCATAAACTAACAAAGCCATGAAACCTCCTAACTAGCCAAAACTACACCTCGATACTCAATCTTTGTCGATGATAATGCAATAGCAGTCTGCTTCTTGCATGACCATACAATCGAACCAGAACCAAGGTAGAAGAAAAAGCCAAAATTAGACTTCCTATCATTGACATCACTAGCCCAATCTGAGTCAGTGAAGCCCACAATCTGAGATGCACCTAAAGTGTAGTGAATGTTGAAATGTGTATTACCCTGAATGTATCTCAAGATATGCTTGGAAGCCTTCCAATGACTCTGATGAGGCTCCTGTGAGAAGGAGAGACAATTCCAACCACAAAATAAATATCAAGAAAACTATGTGTCAAGTACAAAAGACTACCAACCAACTGTCGATACAAGGTAGGATTAACTATAGGATTAGTACAACTGGTAGATAGTACAACACCTGACTAGAATGGAGTAGGGATAGGCTTCCAATCAGCCATGCAAAATCCTTATAACAAATCAAGAGCATACTTCTACTGGAAAATGAAGATCCCCTCAGAATTCTAATGAACCTGAAGACCAAGTAATGAAAAAGACCAAGGTTGATCATATCAAATCGCTCCATCAATGCTCGCTGTATACTCTGAATCATGGAAGTAGAACTCCTTATGAGAATCAAATCATCCACATAGAGCACAAGTATGAGTAGATCATCTCCATGTCATTGTGTATAAACTGTGGGATCATAATGGCAACAAGTGTAACTAGAAGCAAGCAAGAAACTATCCATCTTCTCATACCAAGCCTGAGGGGCCTGTTTGAGACCATACAATGAACGACGAAGCCTACAAACAAGTGAAGGGTCTTGCACAAAACCTGGTGGCTTCTCCATATAGATTTCCTCATGAAGATCCACATGAAAGAAGGCACTCTTCACATCCATCTGACATACTGACCATCCCTGTGATACAACTATAGCAAGGATAAGGTGAATAGAATCCATCTTGGCAATAGGAGCAAAGGTCTTAGAATAGTCAATTCCTTCAACCTGAGGAAACCCCTTTGCAACAAGACAAGCCTTGTACTTGTAAATGGAACCATCTACTACATACTTGGTATGATACACCCACTTGCATTGAACCAACTTTCTTCCCTTAGGAAGAGGCACAAGATCTAAAGTATGATTCTTCATCAAAGAAGAATACTCATTAGCCATAGCACTATCCCACTCTGGAATACCTGAAGCATCTGAAAACTTATGAGGATCATCTGAAATAGCATGAATCAAAAGACTAATTCCTAAAGTCTAAGAATGAGTGTGGCGAGTGTCTGTGGGATCACCAAAAAGAGGACCAGCCTCCTCAAGAGTAACTTGAGCCCATCATGGACTAGTGGCTAATTGAGGACGAGGTGCATCAAGATCATCATCAAAATCTTCCTCAAGTAGAAAAGCATCATCAACTAAAGAAGACTGAGTAGGTTGTGATGAAGAAGAAGTCAAAGGAGGATCTGACTAGGTGAAGGTCTCAACAAATTGAACATCACGTCAGAAATGAACCTCTTGTGTGTCAGGATCAAACAATTTGTATTCCTTCACTTCCTCACAATAGCCAACAAAGATGTATCACTTACTCTTCTTCTCCATGGATTTACGTCGACCATTTGGAATGAATTCCCAAGCCTCACTACCAAATACTCTAAAGAAGGATACATTAGGCTTGTGATGAGACCAAGCCTCCTCAGGGGTCATATTCTGCATTTCCTTGTGGGGCATACGGTTCTGAATATAGGTGGCACAATTGATAGCTTCAGCCCAAAATGTTGGTGCCATGGACCTAGACTAAATCATACAATTGGTCATTTCCTTGAGATTCATGTTATTTCTCTCCGCCACACCATTCTGTTGAGGAGTGTAAGGTATTGTGTGTTGATGAAGAATACAATGCTCACTACAAAAATCCTAAAATGCCTGATTGACATAATCCCCCCCATTATCTATGCATATCTATCGAAGAGAAAAACCTAACTGCTTCTCCAAAAAAAATTTGAAGGTCTTAAAGTTGGTGAGGACTTCACTCTTGAGCTTCAGAAAATAGACCCATGTTCGGTGGGAAAAATCATCAATGAATGTTAGAACATACTTAGCCCCTAAAAAAGGAGTTGGGAATGACATGAGATCACTATGGACCAACTCAAGGGGTATGGTTGCATGAGTATCTTGACCCTTAGGAAAAGGATCTTGATGTTTCTTGCCAAGAACACAACCTTGACAAACACCATTTGTGCAAGTGATCTTTGGAAGACCAACCACTAAGTTATGTGCTTGCATCTGTTAAGGATATCTATAGTTCAAGTGCCCAAATATTTCATGCCAAAGCTTTCTCATCGAATCAACATGAGCAACAAAACAAGAATTTGATGAAGACTCAAATCCATCAAATTGATACAAATGGTTCTCATGATCAACTATCCTTGTAGCAACAACCTTCTCAAGATCTTGCAATTGTCTAGTAGCCACATTTTGTGGATTAAACTCAACTGTCTTCTCATCTCTAGAATGACAAATCTAATATATGGAAAGCAGATTCGCTAAAATATCAAGAACAAGAAGAACATCCTCAATGCACCCATCTAGCATCTAAACGAAGCCTATCCCCAAAACTAGAATCTGTGAAGAGTTCCCAACTACAATTTGAGAAGTAGAAGTATGAACAATGGAATCAAGAAGATCACATGAATTGGTCATGTGATGTGAAGCACCTGAATCAAGAATCCAACTATCTAAAGATGAATGAATGGCTCGTGTTAAAAGAGCTTGACCTTTTCCCATGGAAGAATACTTAGCCACTAAAATTTTGTGCTTCTTCATAGCTTCCTCCAAGGCTTCTAATCTCTTAAAGAAATGAGTTGCATCATGCCCAATTTTTCCACAAAATGAACAAGGTTCTCTTTTTTTTTCTTCAACATCGAAGAAGACTCTCTAGAGGTAGAAGAAGAAGGAGATGGAGTGGACTTCTAATTGTTCTACGACTTCAGTTTGGAGGGATTTTCACTAGCAAAAGATGATTCTACTTTGGGCTTCTTCTTGTTCTTTCCTTTACCCTTGGATGATTGAGCCATGAGAGCATGATTCTTAGAATTAGGTAAGGCATCCAACTGAATCAACTTTGCCTCCTCCCTAGTAAGATGCTCACAAAACAACTCAAATGTAGGCATTTTGTAATCTTTCCCCATTGCATTAATAGTTAAATAGAAAGTAGAATAAAACACTTGATAAGGGCCCTTTAACTTAGATAGAATCAAGAAGATACATTCATCACTAGATTTATCTTGCCCACATCCTTTCAACTATGACAAAATCAACTTGAATTGTGCAAGAAAATCTTGAATTGAAGGAAATGCATCTGGAGAGAGTGATTGTAGATCTGCTTGAAGTTGCCAGGCTCATAACTAATTTGATTTTCCATACAATTCTTCAGGTTTATCCCAAACATTCTTAGGTTTTCTACACTCTAAAATATGAAACAACAAATTATCAGATACATGTAAGCCAATGAGCCCTTTTTCTTCATCTATTTTACATCTATGAAAAAAAATTTCATAATCCCTTGTAAATTTAGGTGGTTCTACATCTAACATTGGCCATAGATCTTTAGACTGTAACAATTGAGTCATTTTTAGCTTCCATGTATGATAATTGTGTGGAGTAAGTGGTTCAATTTTCCTTAGATCCGCCATAAATACCAAAAGAAAGAAGACAATGTGGCACATAAATTGTTCCTTTTGCTACCCCAAGAATGTATTAAAACTGATTTTGCAACCCCTCCAACAAATTACAATGAACAAATTTTGCAATTTTTACAAGCGACAATCTCAAATAAGCCATTTATAACACATGGTGATTTTTACAATTTTCAGAAAAACATAGCTTTCCAAAAGTGAAAATAGAGGTTACAAACAGATTCCTTGCAATTTTCTAAGCAATTTCAAAAAAAATTTTGCCAAATTTCAACTTTGTTTGCAAAATTTACGCCAAGAACAAGCAATAAATGCACTTGTACCTTCAAGCTGAAAAAATTGGAAAAAAATTCAAAATACAGAAAAATCACCTACATCACTGAATTTCATAGAACCATCTTTCCGATGACATCTCATTTTTTAAAATCTGACACTGTGGCGAAAAATTATGCAAAATTGAAAAAAAGACCTACTTTAGGCACCTTCAATGCTAAATAGGAGCAAAACTCGAACACTAAGGAGGGGAAAAACATTAGCACCTAGGGGCTAGCCTTTAGTCTACCATATGACCTTGCACTGGGCAGAGGAAAAACACCAGTGGATCATAAAACCACTAGCGACTTCGTTATGTCCGGTCACATGCAGGCGGCTGGGTCTCGGGCAGTTTGTTGGAAGCTTCAAGGTCTACGGTTACTGCTTGAAGGCTGGCAGTTCACTATCTCCACAACTACTGTCACCCAATGATTAAATCAACGCCCTCCTAGTAGTTTAACATAGTGGTAGGTGTAGACACCCAAAAATGTCCTCTTACAACACCTGTCTTGGTGTTACATCATTTAGGCATCTTGTAGCATGCTTTGCCCTAGGTACCCATGTCATCATTTATTTAATTAAATAAATTTTATTTATTTAATTAAATTCATATTCATAATCTATCCATTCCTCTAATGTTAATTAAATAATTGATATTATTTAATTAATGAAATCATAAATTCAATGTTAACTAAATAAATCTAAAATTTATTTAATTAATAAAATCCTAAAAAGATCTTCTCGCTTTCTTTCCAAAATTGAAACTCATGTGTATCTAATTAATTTATTTAATTAGATAATTCATTAATTATCCTTCTCGTCTTTTTCAAGATTTATTTCCTTTAAAACAGGAAATGATATCTTTCTATCTTTTTTGACATCTTATCTCATCTCGTTGTGTTTCCTCTTTTGTCAAAAATCAAATCCTTGTCGAATCTTGTCAAATCTTATCTTCATCAACGTCATGGCTCTATAAATACGGCCTCTCACAATCCATTTAGGGGGTTGATTCGTCTAGCATCTAGACTCTATCAAAATCAGTCTTCTATCTCTATCTATCATTCTCTCCATTTTCCATTTTCATCATCAAGTCGTTATGCTGCAGGAATGAGCACTCAACATTCCTCCATTATCAACCCTTCAAAATCTCGCATTCTCATGTAGGTGGAGAAGAGCAATGGAGATAAATCGAGTTAGCACAGAGATCAGTTTGCATTTGTGCTTCTTATTGTGATTTTTGTGTTGTTTTGTACTCCATTGTGCTTGATAGGATCTAATTAGATTATTGTTTTCATTACACTAAATCTGTTGATTCTTACCCTATCTACATTTGGTGAACCTGACATGAACATGCTACAAAGATCTAATCATTAGTTAATGCAGGTTTTGTTTGTTACAAAAAATTGCATGTTCTAACACTCATGTGTCAAGTTTTACAGGTGGATTTTATAGGTTTTGCTGGTTGATTGCGTATTAAAACTCTGTCGACCTTTGTGTAAGATCCATGGTTGTTGGCATCGCTATCCATAATCTAAATTATATCTTTGTACCAAGCATTATTACATTGCTAAATTTATAGTCGTCCCCTTTGTCAATGCTTCCTCTATACCCAATCGCCACCACCAAAAGGCTCCGCCCAACAACCTAACACCACTCTCTATCCACAGTCACCACTTCTCATAGGCCTAGTCACTACCATTTTACGTCCTCTGATCCGTCACCTCTCTCTATTCAAACCCTAAGTCTTGCCTTCATCAAACCTCAGTCTCCAATCACTGCCCATTTTTAGGCCATCTTCCTCAAACTCCAACGCCATTCTCCAAACCCTATTCGCAGCTTGCCTTACAAAGTATATCTATTTCAAGAAAAAGTGTAAGCATTGAAGACCCGATCAAATATTTTTGATCACCTACCAAGAAGGCTCGATGACTTGGTAATATCATTCACAATCAACGACATTTTATTCATTTTTGGCCCGTGCATATTTTGGCTCGCTTGTCTCTGTCGAATCTACATTTACACTCCCCATTCTTAGCTAGTTCTTTGGAGATTCTCGCCGACCTGTGTTCAAATCCGTTGTCAATATTTCTAGCGATTCCTTAAGTCTTCACATCTTGGTGGGTCCAACCGTCCTCCATCCATTCTGTGTACTTCACATGCTTCATTAATTTTCTATAGGCGTTGGGTGATTAGTCATAGCCAGATCTGCGACTGATAGGTATAAATTCTTGGTTGCTATCATTTCTTTGTAAAAGGGGCCAACTATAGTACTACCATCATTGTCTTATCACTGTCGGAGTTGCATTCATCAGACGAATTTCTTCATTTATTCAATATCTTTTGTACTTTACTCTCTCTACTGTCGACTAAATCCCTATCGCTTGCTTTAAAAACTTTGCTCTGCGTATAATACCACCCAAGACCTTACTGGCGATACCCTACATTTATACTTCACAGTTTTTGGCATCCTCTATGCTTCCATCTACACACTTGTTATCTGTTCCATCAAAATAAATTAAGATCTGCATCTTTGATCGGCTCTTTCTGTATGGGCGTGGAATATTCCTTACATTCGAGTCAAAGTATCTAGCCTTGTCTGTAGGTCTCTTCATTGCCAGTGTAGGGCGTGGGCATCATAGTGGAACGGTTGTTGTTGGGGTTCTTTATATAGCAAGCAAGGAGTTGTGTTGCTTGGAAGAGACACGCCAAAGTCTTATTTTCTGGTTCTAAGGCGATTCAACACTCCCATTTTTATGGGAACTACAACGAATGCATTCCACGAGGCAACGCAACTTTAGAAAGTCTTCTTAAAAGCATTAGCTTTATTACAGTTTTTAGCTTTCACTAGTTTCCTTTAGCTTTCGTTTCCATTCATTTTAGTTTTCATTCATTTTAGTTTTCATTAATTTTAGATTTACTAATTTAGATTAATTTAATTTACATTAATTTAGAGTTAGAAATGAATTTAGATTTAAATTTTTTTTAGTTTTTTTAATTTAGTGTAGATCTTAGATTTTTTAATTAATTTAGCTTTTAGATTTTTAATTAGAATTTAAATAGATTTTTTTAGATTTTTAATTAGAATTTAATTAGATTTTTTTATTTTTAAATTAGGCTTTAGTTAGATTTTTTTTAGATTTTTGGATTTTTTTTTAATTAGGCTTTAGTTAGATTTTTATAGATTTTTAGAATTTTAAATTAGCATTTAGTTAGATTTTTTCTTTTTCTTTTATATTTTAATTAGATTTTTTAGATTTTTAATTAGATTTTTAGATTTGTAATTTAGATTTCTCATTTAATTTAGATTTTTAACTTTTTAAAGTAATCTAGATTTTTAATTTTTGATTTTTAACATATTGTATGTTTTTGACCTAACCTCACATTGGCTTGCAAGTTTGTGTTTTTTTTTCTTGTCTTGGTGACTTTCAGGGTATCTAGGAGCGGGAAAAGCGTTGGGATCAGTCACAACATCAACTTGGAAAGCGAAAATAATTAGGTGCATACATTCTAATCATTCATTTCTCATTGATCATTGCTTGTCACACATTTCAATTTAGGGCATAAAATCAATCATTGATTGCAAACACATTTGGATTTGGGCCCTTAAAACGAATATTGTCTTCAATCACATATCAAAATTAGATCTAAAATTAACCATTGTCTTCCTACACATTTGATTTGGGATCTAAAAAGAACAAGTGCTTGAACTGTTTTACACACATTTCATTTCTAATGGAAATTAATCTTTGCGAGTGTGAATCAAGTGTGTGTTTTCTCCAAAACACCTCACTTGGTTTGATTTTGTCATACCCTTCATAGGAGGCCTGCTTGGAGCACACACCCCTCCAAGGGACGACCTCAATAGAGTGTGAATCCAAAGACACGCTCGTTTGGGAGTTGAAATCTTGTCACTCTGAGCTAAGCCCCAAAGAACTTTATACCTTTGGGAAGTGAAGGTGAAAGGTGGGTTACCCCTTTCTCCCGGCTTATTGGCAAGATTTTGCTTTCAAATAATCCCTTAGTCAACCTAGTGCAAACTAGCTTGAGACCTAATTGGCCATACCCCACTTGACTGGTCATAGGGCTTGTTGTTCTGTATTCAAGTGTTTGCTTAATCATAACATTTAATCTTCAAAGACAAATTTTTCATTGTGTTTGGTGTGTGTTCATGCATTTACATATGAAATATTGTGTTTCATAGTGCCCAGGTCAAACTTACAATAAACACTCGCCACATCATCCAAATCAAATGTCAATCTTGTAATTCCACATCATATCCTAAACATCATCATTTCTTTAATCCAATCAACATCATTTTACACCATGAAAACATCGGAAGATGTAGCACAAGAGCTTGTTCACATGCTTCACGTGGCTAAAACAAGTCAAGCACCTTTACCCCAACAAATCACTCATAGATTCCATGACATGATCCAAAAACTTCAAACCAACCAATCACCTCAAATGCAACAACTCATATCTCAAATCCAATACCTCATGGCCACTTGTCAAATCCAACAAGCATATCATCAAGTCCAATCATCACATCAACAAATTTCACATCAATCATATGTGTCACCTATATCATCATATCAACCTCATTCATCCATGTATCATGTTACCCCTTCATCAACCTATCACATGTCTTCTAATGTCAACCCTTATCCATACCAATCCACCTCTCAACAATCATTATCCTATACAACCCCTTAATCATCATTACAAAAAAAAATCATATCACAAGTCCAAACACCATTTCAACCTCAACACATTCAACCACAATCCTATGTGTCACCTTCATCATCATGCCAACCTAACACATCTACCTATCATGACAATGCCACATCAACATGTCCACCCATATCACAACAAGAACATAGGATCCCAAGTCCACCTTGGCAACAAAATCAAGCGCCTTTAAGTCTTAATGCCACCTTTGACAAGGGGAACACCAATCTAGTTCATGCACCCTTACCACCATCCAATCAAATGCCTATCCATAAGCCACCATGTCTGATTCCTAATTCATTGGCCTCTTTACCTTCTAACCAATCAAAATATTCATTACCCCCACCATCATCTAATCCAACGTCAAATCAATGCCCTACATTTAGATATTTAAAAAATAAATTAATGGAATTATCTAAATCCACCCATCCACCTATAAAGGATGTGACCCAAGGGCTACAAGCAAGGAATCAATTGTCTCCATGTCATTCAACACATATACTTGAACATACAAAAGAGTCCTCAAACATCATGCCAAGTCCTTCAATTCAACCATGTCATCCACAACCCCTTGAGCCAATTCAAGAGTCTCCCTTCATAAGCCCAAGTCACCCTCTTTCATGCTCCTATGTTGACCATCAAGAACATGTCAAGTCTCTCCATGAGAAATCCCCTTCCACTTCCATTCAAGAAACACAAGAGTTATTTCAAGAGTCTACTCCCAAGCATGTGGAAGCATCAAGCCCTAGTCCTAGTCAAGATCAAATCATTTTCATCCAACCCATCCATAATCTATATTATTTTTATGATCAAGATGATATCCATAATGATGAAGAGCCTATCCAAGAGCAACTTGATCCTATACCCATCCATGAGAAAGATATTCCAAATTCACCCCCACCTAGTCCTATCCATGATCCATCAACATTCACTTCCCTTGATGAGACAAGTGCCTCCCAAGCACACATAGAAGATCAAACAAATACCTTGGATCTAAGTGAACACAATGCTAATGAAGATCCCAATGATCCCATGTCACCCACTATCGACCCCCAGTCCTCCATCATCTCCTATTGGTCTTTCTACCCTCATTCATGAATGTTCCTCCTTCGAACAACAACAACAATTATCTTCTCCATCCAATAAGGAAATCATGTCTAGTGTTTCACCTACATCTAGTCCTATTGTCCATTGCACACTCCAAAATATGAACCACCAAGGTAAAGGTTTAGGCCTTCATGAACAAGATATTTTGGAGCCCATCCATGTCAAAGTCCCTCCATGCTCTTATGGCCTTGGACATACACCTCAAGGACACCAATCTCAAGATGTTGGTATTTCCTCCATGCATCCTACGTCCACTTTCCATCATAAAGCCTATCATATGCCTAAAACATATGTTGCCATTCCACCACCGTCATCCTACAAATGTCAAAATCATGTGACCATACACTTCCCTCCATCCACTTTACCACCATTACTCCCAACACCTAATATCCCTACCATTCAATCCTTGTATCCATTTATCCATAAATTCTCTAAACATCTTAATCATGACCAATCAATGCACACACTGTCTAAACATAAAGCTTCCACTCATTCCACCAAACCTAAGGGATTCCAAAATAAAAATTTGGATGCCTCTACACATAAAGTCAAAAATTCTAATGGTCCTAATGCCTTAGCATACAATTGAAAAATATCAAAGCCAAGTACATCTAAAAGGCTACATAAGCCCATACCTCCAAAAGTAAAGGCCAAAACTAAAATGGTTTGGGTACCTAAGCAAAAAGAAATCAAGTCAACCGAGGCATCCACATCACAAAAATACCAACCATCCCCTCCCATCCAAAATGCACATTCCATTCAAAAATATCATATTCCATCCCACAATCCAAACAAAAATCATTCAAATATCAAGTCTATGTGGGTACCTAAGGCACTTCATCCACCATCTCCTAAGCAAACATCTCCATTGCTTCCTACACCCCATCCACATCAAAAGCTTCAACGTTTATCACAATGTGTGCAACCATTGGTCATGGTTCCTTTCCATTTCACACCAATTCCACATACCTCCATCTCCCCACCCTTCACTCATTATCCTACATATCTCCACCATCATCTTCCTATGGTCCATGCTTTTGGCTAAGCCTCCCCATTCATCTTTTCCATAAGTCCCATATAATACCTATCATCTTCCCTACATAATTTGTATCATAATCCATTATTATCCTCCATAATCCACATCTTAATCCATCATCTACCTACTCCATCTCCCTTTCATGTCATCCCTTACCAACATCTATGAGCATAATGACATTTGACATGGTCCATGCAATTACATCCATCCCTAGTGGGACTATCACCTTTCATGCAACTAGACACTTAAGTCCCTCCTATCCAAAAGTCAAAAAGTCAAAAAGTCAAAAAAAAAATTAAAAGAAAGAATTAAAAAAAAAGAGAGAAAGAGAAATCCCTTCGTCCAACGATGAAAACCTGGTAAACAGGTGCCTTGGATAAGTACCATGATGAAAACCTGGCAAACAGACATCATGTGTAGGTTGATCTTCTATGTCACTTACACTTGGGGGCACAATGTCTTATCTATCCAACCTATCATTTTCATGTCATATCATTTCCATCCTACCTACCATCTTTAGCCATCATATTGAGTCCATTTATACATACCTATCATATTGAGTCCATTCATTCACCCTTCTTTTGATCTTGATGAAGATATAGGGGCAAAGGTTGAAACATGCTTTGAGTATCTCTTGACATACCTCATCTTTCTAAACAAGCCTATCATTATCCTATTTTCATACATTTTGTCTAGAAAAATCTTAAGTCTTGTACCTAAAATAGGGCATGTTATTCCTATGTGACATAGTCTTTGGAGCTCACATCCTTGCTCTCTTATTATGCATACATCCATACCATCCATTTATCTATCATGAGACTTTTATCCCTTATCCCATCACCCACCCTTGCACCTAGACTTGTTTTTCCCCTTGTCAGTGGTATCTAGCACAAAGGCTACTCAAATTTTCATCCTTTGACACCTAAACATTTCAAAAGTCCAAAAAAAAAAAGTCAAAACATTTCAAAAGTCCAAAAAAAAGTCAAAACATTCCAAAAGTCCAAAAAAAATCAAAACATTCATTCAAAACATTTGAAAAGTCCAAAACAAATCAAAACATTCCAAAGTCCAAAAAAAATCAAAACATTCCAAAATTCCAAAAAAAAAAAAAATCAAAACATTTCAAAAATCCAAAAAAATCAAATAGCCAACAAAAATCCAAGCAATAATTCAAATGCAAGTCAGTCCTTAATCCATACCAATCAAGTTGATCAATATTTTCAAATTATCTAATCACACCCTTTGGTCTTGATCCTGATCTTGTCGTAAACCCAATCAGTCAATTATCAATCATCCTTGTGTTGATCTAGGGATATGTCACTCCCCGCAATGACAACACTATCATCATCAACCAATCCATCAATCAACAGTTTACAGCTTGATAGGGACAATACCTTGTTTTCTTTTGTATCATTTGTGCATGCTTGCTTGCTTGCTTGTGTGTGTTATCATTTTATCTTGCATTTTTATCAAATCCATATCATTCTAGCTAATATTCATATCTTGTGCATGTTGGAGTAGCTTTTTGTACTATCCTTTGTATTTAAGGTCCTATCATACCTTTTGTGCATTAGGAATTTAATGCTCTAAGTTTACTTCCTCATGCATCTAGACAAGGTTGTATTACGCTGGGGCATGAGACAAATCGTCACCTTGGTCCTTATACCTTGGTGCATAAGGTCTAGTGCTAAATAAAACATCATGGTTGCTCACTTTCATTGCAGCATAATGCATCTTTCACTTCCTCTATCCATTCCTTCATCTTTAGTTCTTGACCCATCCCTTTCATTTCGAGAGCCTACCCGTGTTTTTCCAACCTGCCTATCCTCTTGAGGGGGCATCATCATATTCTGATATCATTATCCATTTTCCTCTATCCATACCTTAGTTTCTTTCAAATGATGTTACTCGACACAAATTGCATCATCTCGAACATCATCTCAAAGAGGGGCAAAATGTAGACACTCAAAAATGTCCTCTTACAACACCTGTCTCGGTGTTACATCATTTAGGCATCTTGTAGCATGCTTTGCCCTAGGTACCCATGTCATCATTTATTTAATTAAATTCATATTCATAATCTATCCATTCCTCTAATGTTAATTAAATAATTTATATTATTTAATTAATGAAATCATAAATTCAATGTTAATTAAATAAATCTAAAATTTA
Source organism: Sequoia sempervirens (assembly GCA_007258455.2). Taxonomy (NCBI): domain Eukaryota; kingdom Viridiplantae; phylum Streptophyta; class Pinopsida; order Cupressales; family Cupressaceae; genus Sequoia; species Sequoia sempervirens. The sequence goes on from VDFB02271358.1 coordinate 531,519,220, forward strand.
TTTAATTAATAAAATCCTAAAAAGATCTTCTCGCTTTCTTTCCAAAATTGAAACTCATGTGTATCTAATTAATTTATTTAATTAGATAATTCATCAATTATCCTTCTTGTCTTTTTCAAGATTTATTTCCTTTAAAATAGGAAATGAGATCTTTCTATCTTTTTTGACATCTTATCTCATCTCGTTGTATTTCCTCTTTTGTCAAAAATCAAATCCTTGTCGAATCTTGTCAAATCTTATCTTCATCAATGTCACGGCTCTATAAATACGGCCTCTCACAATCCATTTAGGGGGTTGATTCATCTAGCATCCAGACTCTGTCAAAATCAGTCTTCTATCTCTATCTATCATTCTCTCCATTTTCCATTTTCATCGTCAAGTCATTATGCTACAGGAATGATCACTCAACATTCCTCCATTGTCAACCCTTCAAAATCTCGCATTCTCATGTAGGTGGAAAAGAGCAATGGAGATAAATCGAGTTAGCATGGAGATTGGTTTGCATTTGTGCTTCTTATTGTGATTTTCGTGTTGTTTCGTACTCCATTGTGCTTGATAGGATCTAATTAGATTATTGTTTTCATTACACTAAATCTGTTGAATCGGTTTGCATTTGTGCTTCTTATTGTGATTTTCGTGTTGTTTCGTACTCCATTGTGCTTGATAGGATCTAATTAGATTATTGTTTTCATTACACTAAATTTGGTGATTTTTACCCTATCTATAGTAGGGGTAGCGGTTTGCTTAACCGCTCGGCAGGACTGCAGACTTTGAATGTTCTATGGGTGGCTCCCAAGCCACGAGCCCCACAGAACTATGAGGGAAGCACTTTAAGTGCTTGAAACTTTAAAAACAATTTAATTTTTTTTGAATTTTTTTGAAAAAATTTACAAAGAATAACACTGATAAAATAAATAAATATGCAGGATTTTTTTTTTATTTTGACAATGTCGTACCTGCATCTTAGAGGGTCGTATGGCCCTTTGGGTAAAAAAAAATTTCACCAGAAACAATTTTTTTCCTAATATAAGAAAATTATATATCAAAAAACTCAAAAATGACCACCCAAATGCAATGAAAGGCTTCTTTTTTTCCCAAAATGCTCTTGTAAAAAGTTGTTCAATAGATATGAGCTCCAAACCCTTCTTTTCCAAAGTAGCAAGTGGTGACGAAATTGAAAGCCTCCTGGATGCAATGGGACAGCCTAAAATACTAGGTACACTATAGCCAAAAGCATTGCAATCACCAGATCTCACCAAAAATGTATACATGCAATATAGGATACAAGAAACTCAACTCAATAGAAATTGATGGAAACTCTCTAATAAAGAAATGGAAGGGGCTTGCTAGATTCAAAGCTCTAATGCCATGTTGAAGTTATCAACCCAAGATCTTCAATCTACAACACCAAAGAACCTCCACAAGAGATAGAGAGAAGCAAAAATGGAAGATGCTATTCCACCAAACAAGGATTGTAATATGATACAATATGATCAATGCAATGTTATACAATACAATGTAAAATATGCTAGAGATGCCTTGCTTATAAAGGCAAGAATGAGAGATAGGATAAGACAATATTATCACAAGTGTCTTAATCCTATCACATGAGACAACTAACTCATAACTACCTAGGAAAGTATGAAGTCTAGATAAGACAACTAAGACTTCTAGAAGATAGAACCAATATCCTAAGTAAACTTAACATGTGAATTAATTCCCCTAAGTCCCTAGTAAAGGAATAAACTAGGTACAAAACTTATTCACACCAACATCAGGTCTGCAAGGATCCTCGACATAGGTTACTCACTCATTATTAGCTAGATGGAGGAAGTGAGGTCGGGCTTCACATAGTCGGCATCAGGATTGGCTTGATAGTATAAGGGTGGTGAAAGTGGGATAGAGGCCTACAGATGGCCACCCACATTAGAATGCCTACAAACAGTTTTTTTCATTAATGGTTTTCAATTAACACTCAAGGAAAAGTGGGTATTGGGGACTATGGAGCAAAAAGGCATAGACCACTAGCTATTTAAAATGACAGACAAACAGAGGCAATGACTTGCAATGGAGGGTCCACAATTAGCAAACTTAGTTATTTTGTTCTTTGGGCTTAGCAGATACGGTTGGTACGGAGTTCGCAAGGTGGACGGATAGTCAACCTAGGCCATTTGGAACAATGAACACTAGACGATAACCTATAGGATTCTACACTTAGTTGTTTTGGTTCAAAGGGTTGGATGGAGTTAGTAGGTGCAGGACCCGCCTAGTGGGAGAACCTAGAACCATGTCATTTTGGGAATGACCATTGTGCAACAACAAAATGATGACAGAAGGCCGCATCCAAAGGTCTGTAGGAAGAATTAGGCATTAATTTTGTTCAGTAGACAGACATACCATGGGACCCGTAAAGCAGGAGGCTAGAGCTTGATAGTTGTCAGAAAATAATGAAGCATACACAGAAAACTACATTCGTGGACCCGCAGAGTTGAAAGGACCCCATTTAAGTTGTGATTTTCATTTGAGTTCAAAAGGTGATAACAAAGTGGGGGCATCTATCCACAAGTGCACGTCTAAGCAAGGTGAAGGTTTTTGTTTAAAGTTTGTCGTTGGATGGTTAAGGTACGATGTGCAATGCCTTGCAAGCCGTAGGGGCTTGATGGCTCTGGTTGAAGAATGGTGATAGAGGGTGAAAGTTCCACATGGATCTCTAGGGTAGATTTTGAAAGATTTTCAAGTTTTAGAAACATGGGTTTTGTTCATTGCTCAATCTTCTTTCTAGTTTTAAGGTTTTCTAGCTTAAGAGTTTAGGGAATTTACTAAAATTAACAAAAAATGCACAACTAAGATGGCAACAAAAAACTTACCTGGGAGACCTGATGAAATTTGTGAAGACTGCAAATGATGATGCTCGAATAGCAACGAGATCTTGCGGGTGTGAGGATGGCGGAAGCTAAAGGCTTTGACAAGTTTTCAAAAAGTATGTCAGTTTAAATGACCTATTGAAAGTGCCTATTTATAGAATTTTCAACATTAAATACTTGCCATAAATGTAGGTATGGAGGCAACCAAAGTTGGTGAGTGGTAGTTCAAAAGAGTTGGCAATGGGAACAGCGAGGTCTGTAGGGTAGACGACACCCAAGCATTAGTTTTTTTTCAGGTCAGCGAACAAAACGACAATGGAGGCCATTGATCCTATAGTGTGGGAGGGTGAGCCATCTTGGCCTCCATAGGGATGGTAGTGAATAGATAGAATTCCAACAAGGGAAGCCCACATGGGTGGACCCACAAAGCATGAAGGGTGATAGTTTTGAAGTTTGAAGGAAAACTACCAAAGGAACTCCGCAAAGGCCAAAGACTTGAAAATTTTGAGGGTGGTAAAACATGGTCAAATCATAATGGTACCTCTAGTACTTGACCACTTACGACTCAAAATAAGGGGCACACAAAACAAGGTGAAGGAAAAAGTGACCCAGTGAAGAGAAAAGAGAGGGTCCCAGTTCTGAGTAGGGCATGTGTGTGATAAGCATAAAAAATGGTGATTCCACTAGGGAATGCTCCCAAGCATTCTAAGGATAAAGACTCATTCAGAACCCAAAATCTCTGGTTTCACAGATAAGAGTCAATTTCCAAAAGTGAAGTGAGGGACTTGAAGGAGAATGATATTCTTACATGAGTTAGATCACGAAACATCTTAGATGTGTGTGTGTGTGTTGAGTTCATTCCCTTTCCTTAGAGACTGTAACAAATGACCATTAATCATACCAAGCAAGTTACATGAACCATCCAACCCAAAAAGTAAACTAGACATTGCCTTGCTGCTAGTCAGGCATCCATAGCCCCAAAGGAGTTGTCGTTGTGACCCCACTAGCATTTCTCTACTGCCAGCCAGGAATCCATAGCCCTAGTAGAGTCGTCTATACACCCACACGGTTGCTTGATTTTAGCATTTTCTTTTTCTCTTCTTTCCTTTTTATATTTTTTTTAATACTCTTTATGTTGCCTAGTTGTGGAAGCATCAAAACCTATTGTGGGTTTGGAATCATAGTGGTCACTGGAGTACACTTAAGATTTTTCACTTGTTGGGCTATCAAAACAACTACTATTCAACTTTCAGAAATAATTAATGTGTGTTTTTTGCAAGAACTAAGATGAGCGTGAAAGGATTCAACTAAGGGTCGAGCTCTAGGTCTAGTCCAATTTTAAATAAGGAGATCATTCCATAGCAGCAATCAAATACAACTAGTTGGGAGTGAATACTTATCAAGAGAACACAAAGAACAAGTAACAAAGTGAACCATTTATCAAACCGAACATGGCATCCACATCAGAAACAATGGAACACCTTTGACAAAACAAGATGGTTGGGAGACAAGCAAAACAAAAGAAAACAAGACAGCAAAACACCAAAGAAAAGGAAACCTAGACTAACCTATGTATAGGTATTTACAGAGACCTAGCTCAATAGATCTTAGGCAAGGAAATAATGCTTGAGGTGCTACCCATTGATAGGCAATGAGACATCTTCACCAGTTAATGTCTTAAGGTGGAAAGCATTATCTCCTAAAATTTCAGAAATCTAAAAGGGGCCAAGCCAAAGCTTGTCGAATTTCTCATGTCCCCCTTTCTTTTCATGGGCCTTGTCCCAAAATAGGACTAGATCAATAATTCTAAAGGCCTTAACCTTGGATCGATGATCAAACTATCTCTTAACCATGCCCTAACATTTGGAAAAAAATTCAATATCCTGGTCACAAACTTCTTCTAGATGGAGTAGTTCAACTAAAATGGCTTCTCGTCAATCCCCTTCTTCATAAAAGGTGTTGATAAATTGGAGGGTAGGGATCTTGAGGTGGACAGGAAATACAGGCTCTAAACCGCAAACGAGGTGGAATGAGGAATCACCAAAGGAGGCCTTGTGGCATGTACAATATTCCCAAAGGGAAAAATGAAGTTGGGTGTGCCAGTCTTTAGGATTCCTATCAAGCAATTTTTTTATTACAATGATGAGATTCTTATTTGTGGATTTAGCTAGGTCATTACCCTGGGGATAGTACTTGAATGAGAACTTGAGGTAAATTCCATAATCAAAGGCCCAACTAGAAAATTTAAGCAAAGAGAAGGTGGGGCGATTATCACAAACTAAAGCATATGGGTAGCCAAAAACATTCAAAATAATTTTTTTTGAAAATTAGTAATTACCTCTATAGTACATTGCCTACATGTGATTTCTTTTGTCTTTCTAGTACAATAATTAGAGGTGATTAGAATGTACCTATGACCCATAGAATATGGTGAGATTACCAAATTGATGAAGTCGAGACCCCATTGTGTGAATGGTCTTACCTCTAGGACTAGTTGCAACGGGAAAATAATGTTGTGTTCTTGGGTTGTAGTGGTTTGGCATATGTAGCAAGTACGAACATGACTATGTGCATCTTTCAATATAGTCAGCCAGTAGTATCTTGCTCATAAGATTTCACGGGAAATGGAAGGACCAAATCCATGACCAGTACCGAACTTATCATGAAATTCTTTTAACACTTGTATTTCTTCTTCTTTTCCAAGGCATCTGATGTAGATCCCTTCATGATTCCTCTTATAATGTATAGACCCTTGCAGCATGTAACTGTTGCTTTTCAACTAGAGAGTATATTTTTGAACTCCTTGTAGATGAGATGGGCACTTGTTTTTCAACAAGTAGTAGACAATATCATTGTACCACTCTCTAGGAGAGACAACTTCAAGTTGATATTGTTGAACCATAAGCTCATGTATTTCTTCAGCCACTATCTCAACGATCGTTCAGGAGAGGGCCTTCCCTCTTACTAGTTTCATTAGCTGAATTTACATGTCATATTCTTGCAGAAGGATGGCCCATTTTTCTCTTCATTCTCCTAACTCACTCTATATTAGCAACATCTTCATGGTTGGGTCAGGCACAATAGCAAACACCTTGTTTGGTAGGATGTAATGTTTGGATTTCTTAACACCCCTTACCAAGGCATATGCCTACTTTTCTACATTGTGGTATCTCAATTCAGCATCTTTCAATGGGGCACTCATGAAGGAAATTGGATGCTCATTCCCTTCATCATCCTTTTGAGTCAATATGTTGGCACACGAATGGTTTGAAGTGAACAAGTAAATATAGAATGCCTTCAAATAATCAAGGTCGACTAGCACAGGCACATCAACAATTACTTTCTTGATTTATCCAAAGGCCTGCTTCACCTTCAGAGTCCATTCGAATTTAGCATCTTGTTTTAGCATGCATTGAGTAGCTTAATAATTTCAACAAAGCCAGTAATGAATTTTTTGAAGAAATATTTCAGCTCTTTCTTGCTACCCAGCAGCTGAATCTTTAGTATTGCTTGAATGCGCTCAAGATATATTGAGATTCATTTTCTCTAAAATAATGTTCCTGAGCAACTTTCCTTCAATAACTTTGAAGATGCACTTCTTTGGATTAAGGGATATCCAAAATTATTTGCACTTCTGAAAAAATTTGCACAATTCAGTGACGTGATCATCTCACTTCTTTGAAAACACCGTGAGATCATCCATATAGATGATAATGCATGTTCCAATAAGATCTTTTAAGGCTATTTCCATTGCATGTTGGAAAGTGGAACCAGCATTGATGAGTCCGAATGAAATCCTTTTGTATACAAAAGTTCCTCACTTCATGGTAAACGTTTCCTTGTGCCTATCCTCATATTGCATTGTTACTTGGTTATATCTAGAGTACCCATCTAAGAAAGACATCATTTGAGAACCATTGACAATCTATAGTACCTCGTCTAGTGAGGGCATGGGATAGTTGTCTTTCTCTGAAGCACCATTCAAATTGTGGAAGTCTACAAACAACCTAATCTCTCCATTATTTTTCCTAACCAAGACCAAATTGGCCATCCACATGGAGTGCTTGACTGGAAATATGATTTTGGCTGAAAGTAAATTCTACACTTCCTTGTAAATGATATTCTCCAATAAAGCATTAATGGTACATTGTCGTTGTCAGAATGGTCATACGCCCAACTTGAGAGGAATAGTATGTGTGATGATTGAAGTGTCATATGTCTTCAAATTCTCATAGCTCTAGGAAACTATATCATGATAATTTTGCAAACCATCCATGATCCCTTTCTTCTCTTTTGGCATGCACACTCTACCAATGAACACATTTTTAACCTCCTCAGTTGTTCCAAGTTTGTGAGTCTCACACTAGTTATTAATGGAATCCTTCTTTGCCTGCTAATCATGGTCATCGATCTGATCTAAGTCAAATATCCATTCAAGATAGACCATGCCCCTAGGAATAGTATTGGTCTTGAGGTTGATGACCCCTTCAATATCTATTTCAGCCTCTTCAGTCTCAACCTCATCAATTATTTGAATTACAAACACATTAGAATTGGTGATGAAATCCAAGATGTGCTTGTTGTTATTAAACACCTAAAAATGGGTAATGTTGTCTGGCATGAACAGAGTGGAGGTAAGCTCAATAGTGAACCTCTTGAGGCCAGACAGTGACAATGGCTGGAGGGTAGCTACTTGAGCCAAGGAATCAACAATATGGTTTTGGGAGCAAGGAATCAACTAAATACTAAATGCATCTAAGCTTTCTAAGAGGTCCCAAACTCTATGCCTATAGTTTTCTAGTCTTTTATAACAACAAGAATATAATTTCCTAACTTGTTTTACCACTAACTCTGAATCACCAAAGACTTGCAACATTCTAACTTTCTTCCTTAGGACCATTAAGAGACTATGAAGAAGTGCTTCATACTCTGTTATGTTATCTGTACAATAAAATTGAAGCCTATGAGAAGCGAAGTAAGTCTTACTAATGGGGTTGATGAGCTCAAACCCAACTCCTGCTCCTTGCTTAGATTCGTATCCATTGAAGTGTAGAGTCTAGAACTTGGAGGGTTCATTAACTTTAGGGCTGATCATGCATTCATTCCTCCTTGGTTGCATGCTTGCATCTACAATTTCTAGAGTAGCTATTTGCTCCACATTGTTGGTGGTAAGTTTCCCTATTAGCAATTCCTTTTGAGATGTGACTTGTCCTTTGATATCTTCCACTGCTATCTGACACAAACAACACTCAAATTACAAGTGGGAAGCATTATGCACTCTGCACCAACTAGTCAACAAGAGCTCTAAAAAATCCATTCTTGACCCTCAGCTAATTGATCTTGCACATATTTTTCCATGAAATCTTGGAATCCATCTAGAAGTCCCAAATTATTATCATGGTAGGATTCATCATCTAATTCTACCAGCATTTTTGTGCACTGGGACATATACGTCAAGTTAGTGGGAGGGTTGCATAACACCAAGAGTACTTCTTCAATCATTTCTTCTTCTTGAGGATTTGATTCTTCTTGGTATTCCACGGGAGAATAAATTCCCAACTCTATTTCAGCAAATAGCACCTCATTAGTGTTGTTGTACTTTGTAATCAAGAATTTTATGCATGGCTCCCAGTCTATGTAGATCTGATTTGGAAGCCCCTTCCATGGTAGCCATATGTGAGAGAAGTTAGTTGCAACATATCCATTCAATGCTCAGGTGAAATCTCACCCTAGTATTATTTCGTTTTTGTTTGGGATATCTGCTACTTGAATGCTAATAACTTGTTGCACCCTTGGATCTACAAAAATTTGCATGGGGATTCAGTTGATTTCTCTAACTATGTTCTGTAGACACCGAAATTTGGTTTAGGCCTGCGACTTCCATATTCTTCATTACTTATGTGATACCTTGGAATTTCTACTGCTCTAAATGTGTGAAATGACTAAGAAATGTGAATGACAAAATACCAAGGACACCTCAAGATTAGCCAAAAGAGTGATACAACGAAAAGGAATGTAAACAAAATGAAACACAAACAATTTTACCTCCCTTGGTGTTGATACCTCTTTGATTGGCCCTTGCTTGGATTGGTTGTGTGCTCCTTAGATGATTGCTTGAATGTCTAAATGCAAGATTGGAGGTGCAAATGATTAAAAAGATAGCTAGATGATGGTAAATGATTGAGGATTCAAATTGACAGCATGTAGTTATGAGAATGCAAAGTGTTTGGGAAAGCAAATGGGCAGCATGTAGTTGCTCAAATCAAAAGTGTTCTAAAAATGCCCTTGAGGAGGGGGTATTTATAGAGGATCTTGAATTCTCTAGAGAATTCAATGGTCAAGATTGATCCAACAAGGTCAAGATGAAGGGCTATGGTGGGTTGAGAACCCACAAGCCCTCACATCTTGACATATGGAGGGTGAAGTGGCCAAGGGGAGATGAGATGGAGATGAGTTGTCAAGAAGGTACATGAGGTGGAAAAAGGACATGCACCTTGGGGAGTGAGGAGATTTTCACAAAAAGGGATTCCTTGTCCCCAAGTGGGAGTGAAAGGGACATTTGAGGAATTTTAGAATTCCTCAAAAATCTACATGAGAAAAGGAAAGGTGGTTGGGGAAATAAGTGTGAATTAAAAATTCACATTCCTAGGAAAGTCTAAAGGATAAAAGGTGGGTTCCAAAAAGGTGGGACTTGGTCACATGTGGAGATTGTGACAAGTCCAAGGTTGGTCACATGTGGAGATTGTGACAAGTCCTAAGGTTCTAAAAGCCTTGGAAGGAAGGAATGTGAATTAAAAATTCACATATAAGAGAGGGGAATCTAGGAAGAATAAAAAGGAATTAAAAATTCCTTGGGGAATGATTAGGCTTAATTAATTAGTAATTAGAGGATAATTAGGGGCTAATTAGGATTAAAGGCCAACTTGCAAAAGTTGGAGGATGTGACACATCCTAATCAAGGATTAGGCATGTGCACATCCTTAATGAAGGATTAGGAAATGGATTAGGATTAGATGAAAATGACATGTGAGGAATTAAATAAATGTAATATTTATTTAATTTATTTGATGAAAAGATTAAGGAGGGTAAGGTATTTAATTAATTAAATACCTTAGGGATAGCATAATTAAAGATATTAATTAAATAATAGTAATATTACTTAATTAACTCGGATAAGAGGATGTTTAGATGAAAAGTGATAAATTTGGATAAATTAAGTGTCCAAATTTGGATGTCTACATTTTTCCCCTCTTTGAGATGGTGCTATGAAGTAGCATCATTTCAAAGAATATTAAAATATAGAACCTAGAAGAAGATGGTTAGATTGGAAAATATGCCCCAGTCATCCAAAGGAGTGACTAGGAAGGGACAAAGAAAATGATGAAAATTAGGGATGAAGGATGGCCCCTCGAGAGGACATGCGGGTTGAAGAGAACACATGTGTGCTCTCGAAATAGATGATTTGATACAAGGGGAGATGAGGAAGATGATGCAAGGTGATGGGTAAGAGAGTAAGTGATATGGAGATGGATGAAGCACAAATGGATTTGAGTACAAAAGGTGATGTTGCCCCAGTTAAGGTACAAGACAAAATAGGTTGATGATAGGTGGAGTGTTGTCAATGAGGGAATGAAGGATCCTGAGACAACACGAGGGTAGGGAAGGATACGTCCCACTGAGTGGTATTGATGAGGGAAGGATACATCCCAAAACACCACGAGGATAGGGAAGGATACATCCCACTGAGTGGTATTGATGAGGGAAGGATACATCCCAAAATACCACTAAAGGATAGGGAAAAATAACTCTCGATGATGATGAAAGTATTGTTGATGAGGGAAGGATACATCCCAAAACAACACCAAAGGGATAGGGAATGATAATAATGGATGATGATGATGGGTCAAGGCTAGTAACGAGACTGGGGACAAGACCAAGGATATGATTAGATGAGTCAGGCTAAATAGAATGGATGGGGATAGGATGAAGATGTGAGATAAGGATGAAGGATGAATGGATGGTGGGATACATGATAGAATGGAAAATGAAATGCAATCCTAATACAATTTTCCATCTTCGGAGCACTGATTTTTGCTATAGCATAAGACACAAGATGCCAGGGTATGAAGAACCAAGGCGAACTAGTGTCTAATGCATAAAACACACATAACAGACAAGAAGGCTATCCCAACACCCCAAAGTCACGATGACTTTGGTCGGGCTAGGTATTGGGATAACCAGAAGCACACAAGGATGCCTCAGCGTAACACAAGACCTCGGGGATCTTGGTGGGTACTACGTGGGACAACCAAGAAGACAAAAATAGACATAAAAAGATCAAGATATGCCCCTATGTTGACTAATCAAAACACGCCATAATATGATGGATCATGGCAGCCTTGACAAGTGATGATAGGGAGCTCAAATGATAAACAAAATCCAAAAGCATCAGAAGATCATAATAAATTTCAAACGTCCTTTGCCATAGGATCAAGGGGATGGATGGGATTGATGAGGTCTCTTAGGAAGGATTCATCCTGTTGAGACCAATGATGGATACTAAGCTAAAAGATTGATATGTTGTAGGATATTCAAAACTGATTGGATTTGTTGATACAAGTGGATCTTGTTTGTTAAGAACCAGCTAGATAAGGGCATACCGTGATGACACGACACAAGGGAGACAAGACATGAGACTGACACACCCTAAAGACGTAGGGGCTCTGGGGCCGATCAAAGATGAGCCTTGCCTACGTAAAATTGCAGAGCCCTCGTAGTTCAATAAAAGGCTGACAACTGACCATGATAGAGATTTCGATGGATGACCAAGCTAGGATGCAGAACAGGAGAAAAGTGGACAATATAGATCGATGATGGATGGAACCCCGGGGGTGGATCAAATGATCGACCTTGCCTACGTGAAAGCGTAGGGGCAACGTAGTTTGACAAAAGGCCACAGACAAGTGATGGATGAAAGATGATGAGATAATCCTAGATAAGGGGTTAAAATGACGGAACTGACATGACAGAACAAGATAGACCTGTTGGATTGGATTGGATTGGATTGGAGGATAGTGACTATATAAAGCTCAGCGATGGGATAGTTATCCAAATCATCAAAGATGAAGTGGGCGAATGACGTGCCATATAGATGAATGATGAAGTGATGAACGATGAGATAGAAAAGATGTGAAAAAGAAGCAGAAGTGATGATGATAAGATAGATGACATTGGATTGCGTGGGGAAAATCCTACAGCTAGATACCAATGACAAGGGATTATGGGATAAGGGGAGGGGAGAGGATGGGGGAGGAAAAGGATTTGGATGAGGAAAAGGTGACCAAATGGATAGATGAATGATTCTTGGAACTAGAAGGTGAAGGGTGGGAACAGGTGGAAGATTACTCATAATGATTGATCAAGATTATGGAATGAGAGTTTGAAATGATAGAAGGAGGTTTGATGAATGTTAGAGATGATAGGAGGTTCGATGAAGTATTGAAATGATAGATGAAGGTTTGAAGTAGATGAATGGTTACATGGAATGAGTGAATGAATTTATTAGAATAGATGAATAGGACAAAATTGAAGAAGATGGAGGGAGGGATCTTAAGACTTTGTTCAGTATCCAGAGACATTGACTACAGATGGATGAAAGCTCAAATTAGGGGTTTGGTTAAGCTCAGGTTGGGATAAGATTAAAGCTCAGATGAGGATTGGATTAAAGACTAGAATGATTGAAGGATATGATTGGATTGATTCTACACCGAGTTGGGGGGCTTAAGGGATGTAAGGTGTTGACAAGCAAATTTTTCCAAATTTGGCAATTTTCAAAAATTATCAAATTTTTCCATTTTAGGAAACTTCATGGTCGTATGTTTGAGAGTCCCAAATTTTTTCAAAAAATACCCATTGGTGAGATAGGATGAATTGCCAACTAACATCCCAAATTTGAGATATGCATTTTGAGTTATGAGTGAAAACAATTTTTTATAATGTTGGAAAAAAACACTAAATTGGGATTTTGAGGGTCAAGATGAAAGTTTGAGGCCCCGAAAATGGGTCAAAACGGGTTCCAACAACTTTCAAAAAGACCAGTTGGAAATCCACTCGTTATCTCATAACGCAACTACCCGTCAAATTTTAGCTCAAACGGACACCCGAGTCAAATGTTATGGCCTCCGGAAGTTTCGGTGTAAAAATCAAAAATTAAATTTCAAGACATGGGTTTTGTTCGGAAAATTTAAATAGGTCAGGATGGTTTGAAAAAGTGGTGAAGGAACTTCACGGTTAGGGCTACGGTGAAATTTGTCGCCCAGACATAAGTGGATGGCGCACATGCCTCGGCGTGGGCCTGATGGTAGGCGACCGACCAGGATGAAACACGCCCGGCGGGGCGGAGATACTCCCGAGACGGGCGCTACGCCCGGCGGGGCGGGGCGCCAGGCCAGGCGCTACGCCCGGCAGGCGGCGCCGGTACATACTAAATGGTGTGACAGGCGCCACCTCGGGGAGGCGGACATGAGGCAGAGCCTCCGGGGCCAGGTGCACAGGCTGACAGGCGCTACTAGGCGGAGGCGTGAGGTCATGGGCGGTGCTTGTGACAAAAGCAAGGATGGGGAGTGAACACGGAGAAAGATAAATTGAAAAGTTTTGAGAAAGTGAGGCGATGGGGTGAGGCATTGGGTTGCATGGAAGGAGGCCTATAGCCAAATACCAATGACAAGGGATTGTGAGATGGGATGAGGATAATGATGAAAGAATGGATGAAGGATGGGAGGGATTGTTTGGATGGATAAGAATATAAGGATTGGGAGATGAAGGGGATGCTAGTATAAATGGATATGAAGATAAGGATGGGGAGATGGAAGGAATGCTAGGATAGATGGATAGGGAGATGAAGGGATGCTGTGATAGATGGAAGGATTGGGAGATGGAAGAGATCCTGTGATAGATGGATAGGGACAGAAGAATTGGGAGATGGAAGAGATGCTGGGATAGATGGATACGAAGATAAGGATGGGGAGATGGAAGGGATGTTATGATAGATGGATAGGGACAGAAGGATTGGGAGATGGAAGAGCTTCTAGGATAGATGGATATGAAGATAAGGATGGGGAGATGGAAGGGATGTTGTGATAGATGATGTCTCCAAGGACTATGTCACAAAGGAAGCAGATGCCCCCACTCTAGAAATGTCATATATGATGAGGTATGAGGGATGGGAGATGAGTGGATGGGAAGATAAAGGAGATGACTAGAGGCGGATAGGATGAGTGACCAAGGAATATGATAGAGCATGGAGGAAGGGAATGTATACCAAGAGGTGTCCAAAGCATGCATAGATAGGTTCCCCTGTTTTGATCAAGATCACAAGAAGGATGGAGGAATGGGAGATAAATGGGATATGATGGTAGGATCACGGAGACCTAGGTGGGATGGAGGTTTTATGAGAGACGAATAGCAGGAAGGCGGGTGCATAGTAGGAAGCATAGTGGATGGAGGGAATGCATATCGGGGAGATTTGCCCCAAGTGCGGATGAAAGGTTCGCGCAGCGCCCGTTTGAGGTTTTCATCCTTTGTACTCATCCAAAGCGATTGGTTGCCAAGTTTTCACCATTGAATGAATTATTTCTCTTTACTATTTTTTATTTTTAACATTTTTTTTCAATTTTTTTTGGATTTTTGGACTTTTTTTTGAATTTTTGGATAGTATGCAGAAGGAGATGGATAAGGATAGGGAGGCGAATGAGTGGATTTAGAAGACGTGCAATAAGGATATGGATGAAGGACTCAAGCATCATGTTCCATTCGAGGTATTAAGAGCTCATGTTCAAACTGACTGCTGGATGTTGGTACAACCTTATTAGGCGAAATGGATTATGCTAGAGGATGAATGAGAGGGATTTGATGGGGGAGATATGTGGGGTAATGGGTGGGATGTTGGAAATGGTATGGATAGAATGAGGGGATGGATATGTGATGGGGAGATGTGTTCAGGACCAACATTGGCACATGTGGTGATGGATGTGAAAAGATAAGGGGACTAATGGATGGAGAATGTGGGGACAATGGAGGAGATGGAATAGTGAATTTCGGGACATAGGGACCCAAAATAGACTTAGGAGATGAAAGGTGGGTATGGTTAGCCTTTGGATTAGCAACTTTGGATGTTCTTACAAATTTTTCACTTGATGGCATTACATCTTTTTTCTTTGGGATCCACATGGTTTTGATCTTTGCTTTGCTGGCTCTTTATGAGCTATAGATTTGATTTTGATTTGGGATTTTATTTTTCTTTTCTTTACCATGTCTTTTAGAGGGGACATGGGAAGCGTTGGATTCATGTGGATGTTTGGATTTATGCATTTTTATGTTAGCATCCAAAGTGCATTTATTAGCAATGGGATGGGTGTGAGGGGATGGACGATGTGGAGCAATGGAGGTAGGAGTATGGGGATTATGTGTAGATGGGGGATGTTTAGGTATGTGCCTTTGTTGATCCTGATTATGGGACATGCGAAAGGGACGTTTATGATGGATGACATGGATAGGTGTTGGATGGACAAAAGGATGAGATGGAGGAGGTGATTTTGGGATATACGGACCCAAAGTAAATGGAGTGGGTGGAGGGACGTAAGGACCCAAGATGGAGGGAGCAGATGAAGGAGGAATATGGACAGTGGTTTTGAGGTGATACGATAGAGGAGGGATGGCAACATATGATTTGGTGGAGTGATGGAAAGAGCCTATATTTATTTTGGAAGAGGCTTGTTGAGGACATCTAGAGGTTGTACCAACATTTTTAGATTGCCAGTCATGAGTAGTACATCCAAGACCTTTTGGATACAAATTTTCTGTAGCTTGGATGGGCTCTATAATACCTTGCTCATGAAGGCCTAAACCTTTTCCTCGATAGTTCATTCTCTTGAGCATTCGATCTAGGACAGGATTTTTCTTATTCTGGAAGAATGATGCGAGTTCATGATTAGGTGGACGAGGAGGGTTGGTGTATATGCTTTGTTTTTCTTTTGCAAGGAGACCACCATGGAGGAATGTGAGAGGACCAAGGGGATATGCAAGCGGTGTGGGGATAGCATTTTTAGGTGATGATGGGGGATCATGAGAAGGAGATGATGGGATAGCAACATCAGGAGAGAGAGTAGGGGCCATGATAGGATCTGGATTGGTGGTAGTAGGCTCATGCGATGGAGATGGAGATGGAGTGGTGGAAGCTTGAATGACAAGGGGATCATGGGATGGAATGGATGGGGGACTTTGATCTTGAGGTGGACTAAATGGGATGGTAGGATCTTGATCTAGTGAAGGGGAGATGTTGGCATGCTTTGGATTAGACACTTGGCATATCTCATCTTGTGTGGATGGCATGATAACGGAGTCTTGTTGGGACTCTTCAAGTGGGGAAGATGGAGGGATGGAAGATTCACGAGGTTCACTGGGATGGGTTTGGGCGTCGTCGATGGGTTCAATGACTCTTGGAGTAGGAGGTGGATGTTCAATGGATTCAGTAGATGTGAAGGTAAGGGATGGGGACTTAGTAGATTCAGAAGATGTGATGGTAGGAGATGGGGGTTCAATAGATTCAGAGGATATGATGGTAGGGGATGTGATGGGTTCGATGGTTTGAGTGGTGCTAGGGGTGGTACCATCAATGATAGGTGTGGTAGGGAGAAGGGTCTCATGGCATGGTTCCATGACTTCAAGATGTGGAGTTGGGGATGGCTTCTTTGTAATGAGTCCTTGGAGAACTTCTGAAATGAGAGACTTGCATATGGTTGGCTTGGCTAGGGTGGTAGAAATGGATGAGGGATTATGTATTGGTAGACTAGGGTTAGATGGAAGAATGGGATTGAATGTAGGACTATGAGTAGATGGGGGATTAGGATTGGATGGAGGGCTAGGATTGGATGGAGGGTTAAGGTAAGGATATTGGAGTGGTGAATTAAGATAGGGGGACATGAGTTGTAGATGGAGATATTGAACTGCGGATGTGGGATTAGGATAAGTTGATGTGGATGTTGGATTAGGATACAAAGGTACGAATGTAGGATTAGAGTGAGCAGATTGGCATGGAAGATTAGGGTAGTGGGTATATGCGGATGAAGGATTTAGATAGGAGGATGTGGATGGGGGATTAGGATAGGGGTATTGAGATGGTCGACTAGGATAAGAGGATGCTGGTGTTGGATAAGAGGATGATGTAGATGAAGGGTATGATGGATATGATGGATATCCCTTGTCAAAGGTAGCAGAAGCACCGTGATTAGGCATGGATGAAGACATAACAGGATAACTCGAGGGGGTGATTGGATTTTGGAAAGTAGGTGGAGAAAGCTTACTAAAGATGATAGTGTCAATGGGATCTATGTCATAAACCTCTTGATCAACAAGACTTTTGTTATCATCATCAATGCAATTAGAGTTTCCCTTGACCACTATTGATGGAGGATAAGGATTCATGATGGTGAAAAGATAAAGAGGATGGATAAAATATTTTGGATGGGAACGGATTAAAGCTCAAATCGAGATTTTGGTCAAGCTCAAATCAGGATTGGACTAAAGCTCAGATTAGGATGATTGGATGATGTGATGGGATTGATTTTGATTTTGATGGGATTCAGTAGATGGATGATTGGATAAGGATATGATTGGATCGGATTGAATAAGATTGATTGATGATTGATTGATTTAAAGCACAAACGGATGATTACAACACCGAATCCACCTTGAGATTGAAAGTGAATTGATAGGGCCAATGGTGATGATTATCTTAGGATGGATGACAACCCCAAGTAGATGTTGATGATGATGATTGGACTCAAACACCTAGGTCAATTTGGAAAATAACTTTAGACGAATGGTTGGATCAGGTAGATGATTGGATGGACTAGATTGGTTTGATTGGAGAGGATCAGATGATTGGATGATGTTGATTGGATAGTTGTGATTGGATGAACCTAATAGGATTGGTGTGCTTGGATTGATTAGATGATTGGATGAATTTGATTAGAGGAATGGATTGGTTTGATTAGATAGGAAGAAACAAAAGGTACCACTAGATAGAGCTCAAAAAATCAAGCAATTTTGGTCTTCGAACCAAGTTGATCCGATGCACAGTTTGTAAATGACAGCCCCGGGAAGTTAGGGGCACATCCACCCCGCGATGCAGGGCGTGGCCGCCCCGGGATGGTCAAATTCTTGATAGGAGAAAATGGAAGGTACCACTAGATGGAGCTTGAAAAATTAAGCAATTTTGATCTTTGAACCAAGTTGATCTGATGCACGGTTTGTAAATGACAGCCCCGGGAAGTTAGGGGCGTATCCACCTCGCGATGCAGGACGTGGCCGCCCTGGGATGGTCAAATTCTTGATAGGAGAAAATGGAAGGTACCACTAGATAGAGCTTGAAAAATTAAGCAACTTTGGTTTTTGGATGAATGCGATCCGATGCATGGTTTGTAAATGATGGCCTCGGAAAGTTGAAGGGGCGTAGTCAGCTTTCTGCAGTAAATCAGGGGCGTAATTGCACTTCTGCAGCAAAACAGGGGCGTAGACGCCCTTCTGCAGAAAATAGGGCGTAGCCGCCCTTCTGTGGAAAACAAGGGCGTAGCCACCCTTCTGCAGTGGAACAGAGGCTTGGTTTGGTGCAAATGGCTATGGCAAGGACTTTAAAATGATAATGATAAGGCCAAATTGTTAAGAGTTCACTGGTTTCTCACAAGAAAACACTCTCAAGCAAATACAACCCTATGATTAGTGTTAAGGGTATGGCAAAAGTGGTCTTAATCTAGGATGCACAAGGTATCTAGGGAGTCTTCGATATACTCTCGATACGTGAGGCACAACCGTGAACACCAGCCCGTCACAAGCATGAGTCGGGAACCCCAGCGAGATACTGAAGGGCTCGAACCAACTCTTCACGTCTATCTAGGTATCACCCTAGCTTCGACGCTTTGCCAATTACGACGTGACTGGATTGGGGTACAACTTTCACTCTCCCCCCTTTGTATACCCCGTCGGTACGCGTGGTTGGAATCGTCCCTTAGGTTGATGAAATCCCCAAGCAGGTCCCACTATGAAAAAAGCACTAACCGCTTCCAACTACTCCCCAGGCTCACAGGAAGTGCAAGGGGAAAGTGGAAACAAGCTAATACTCCCTTAGGGTAACACAAAAAGACAAGAACAACAAGCAATGAATATTACTCCCTCTAATTAAGCTACGTTCTTAGAATAATGCCAACAGCAAGGATAATTTTAAAGAAGATTGAGCAAATGGATAGCCCTGCAAGCAAATATTAGATATTTTATCCCACTTTCTCCATCAACTTCGCAAGAATATGCTGCAAAAGGTTAGCACAAAACACATGTATCCTTGCAAGAACAACGTTAATGAGAAAAATAGCAATTAAATCCAAAATTAAAACACCAATTTTACCTTCCAGGGGGCGCAGTCGCCCTTCTACAGCAAAACAGGGGCGTAGATGCACTTCTGCAGCAAAATAGAGGTGTAGCCGCCCTTCTGCGAAAAACAGGGGCGTAGACGCCCTTCTGCGAAAAATGTTAGCAAAAAGTGCAATTCCAGCCACGTGGGCGCATACGCCCTTCTGCAAAAAATGTGTTAATAAAAAGTTGAAATTTAAGCTCAAGTGGGCGCACACGCACTTCTGCATAAAAGTGTTAGTAAAAAGTTGAAATTTGAGCCACGTGGGCGCACACGCACTTCTGCAGAAAAGTGTTAGTAAAAAAGTTGAAATTTGAGCCCAGGTGGGCACACACGCACTTCTGCAGTAAAATAGGGGCATAGATGCCCTTCTGCGGAAAATAGGGGCGTAGGCGCCTCGGAAAAACAGGCGTAGCCGCCCTTCTGCGAAAAACAAGGGTGTAGCCACTCTTCTGCTGACGGGGGCATAGCCGCTACCCTTGCTGCGACGTGTTCCTGTAAAAACTTCAACAACAACAAACGTAAAATATGGGAACCCGTTTGTGGGTCCCACCGGGCATGCCAGAAATGTGATACCTTGGAATTTCTACTGCTCTAAATATGTGAAATGACTAAGAAATGTGAATGACAAAATACCAAGGACACCTCAAGATTAGCCAAAAGAGTGATACAACGAAAAGGAATGTAAACAAAATGAAATACAAACAATTTTACCTCCCTTGGTGTTGATACCTCTTTGATTGGCCCTTGCTTGGATTGGTTGTGTGCTCCTTAGATGATTGCTTGAATGTCTAAATGCAAGATTGGAGGTGCAAATGATTAAAAAGATAGCTAGATGATGGTAAATGATTGAGGATTCAAATTGACAGCATGTAGTTATGAGAATGCAAAGTGTTTGGAAAAGCAAATGGGCAGCATGTAGTTGCTCAAATCAAAAGTGTTCTAAAAATGCCCTTGAGGAGGGGGTATTTATAGAGGATCTTGAATTCTCTAGAGAATTCAATGGTCAAGATTGATCCAACAAGGTCAAGATGAAGGGCTATGGTGGGTTGAGAACCCACAAGCCCTCACATCTTGACATGTGGAGGGTGAAGTGGCCAAGGGGAGATGAGATGGAGATGAGTTGTCAAGAAGGTACATAAGGTGGAAAAAGGACATGCACTTTGGGGAGTGAGGAGATTTCCACAAAAAAGGGATTCATTGTCCCCAAGTGGGAGTGAAAGGGACATTTGAGGAATTTTAGAATTCCTCAAAAATCTACATGAGAAAAGGAAAGGTGGTTGGGAAAATAAGTGTGAATTAAAAATTCACATTCCTAAGAAAGTCTAAAGGATAAAAGGTGGGCTCCAAAAAGGTGGGACTTGGTCAAATGTGGAGATTGTGACAAGTCCAAGGTTAGTCACATGTGGAGATTGTGACAAGTCCTAAGGTTCTAGAAGCTTTGGAAGGAAGAAATGTGAATTAAAAATTTACATATAAGAGAGGGGAATCTAGGAAGAATAAAAAAGAATTAAAAATTCTTTGGGGAATGATTAGGCTTAATTAATTAGTAATTAGAGGATAATTAGGGGCTAATTAGGATTAAAAGCCAACTTGCAAAAGTTGGAGGATGTGACACATCCTAATCAAGGATTAGGCATGTGCACATCCTTAATGAAGGATTAGGAAATGGATTAGGATTAGATGAAAATGACATGTGAGGAATTAAATAAATATAATATTTATTTAATTTATTTGATGAAAAGAGGATTAAGGAGGGTAAGGTATTTAATTATTAATTAAATCCCTTAGGGATTTAGCAGAATTAAAATATTAATTAAATAATAGTAATATTACTTAATTAACTCGGATAAGAGGATGTTTAGACGAAAAGTGATAAATTTGGATAAATTAAGTGTCCAAATTTGGATGTCTACAACTTATATTCTTCACGGTCATGATTAAATAATGTCAATTATTTAATTAGTTCATTTTAACATCAATTCTTCTATTAATTAAATAATCTTAATTATTTAATTAATTCACACTTTTCTTTATTCTGTCTGATTAATTAAATAAATGTTTTTTATTTAATTATGTTACTAATTAACATTATTCTTCTTGTTAAATTAAATAAATCATTATTTAATTTATCTTTATCATATTTTAACCATAATTAAATAAATTTTTTATTTGATTATTCATTTAAAATCCATTCATCACTTAATTAAATAAATCTTATTTATTTAATTATTCTTCGAATATGAAGTCTTGAATTAAATGAATTATTTAATTCATTAATTCTATTTTAACGCATTCCTCTATATTTTAGATAATTGTGTGAGTTATCTAAGTATTCACTTTTACTCGACTCGACATCTATTTTAATCACTCAGTTAACTCTTGATTTGATGTCTGAGTGGCTGTCTCAAGTAATCTCTTCGTTAGATCATTCAATTATCCAGTTCTAACTTATTTGCGTGTACATGCGGATTAATTAAATATTCTTATTTAATTAATTAAACCTCGTGCATGCATTCGAACAGAGAGTCGTTATAATCAATCTCCATCTTTGTCATGCAAAGATATTTCTTATGTTTTTGAATACCGAACTGAAGATTAAATCATTTATTTAATCTTTAGTCCTATTTCTAGTTTGTATCACTCATGTCACTGCTGACAGTTATCAGAATGCATGTCTAATCTGTCGATCTCAACCGTCCGTTGATCTTTCAATCTTGGCCTATTATTCGAATAATCAATTTTCTATAAATTGATTTGTCATTCTTCATTATGATCTCTCTCGCGAATTCTTATGACTTTTGAGAGCACATAATCTTGAATCTTCAATATTTTGCTAATCACTATCTTAGGCTATACTTGCAAGAATTACCAGAAATTTGAGGGCAATTATACTACACAAGCAAAATGGAGAAGGGCAATCGAGATGAATCATTTAAATACGTTTGAAATTGGTGAGATTGTTTCAGTTTAATTACGTTTTGACTTTCCTTTGTTCTTTGTTGCTTAACATTTAGATTTGCATTTAGATTTAGTATTTCATTGCATGTTTGCTTCTAATCTTGTTTCTTTGTGCATTTTCTTGGCATTACATTTGGTGAACCCGACGTGAAGAGACCATCTTCGCGAATCCGTAGATGTTTATTTTGATTTTTGTAGGTTTTTCGTACGGAACAATGCATCAGTTTGAAAAATTGATGCAATTGACTTTATGAACTGCATCTGACAGAGTAAACAACGCATCTATGTTTTCCTGAACCGCAATTTATTTCTTGAGCTACAACTAAAGAAGAAACGACTCATCTGACTGGTAATACCAAGACGCAATTGACTGGTAAACTTTATTTCTATTTTCAAAAATTTGAAATTTTCAATTGATTTTTGTGTTACTGATATCTGATTTTCAGCGTGTGGCCATTTGGAGTTAATAAGCTTTTGTAGGACGATTGATAAAGACAATATTGAAAATTACTAACGAGTTTTTCTGCAAGATGTTTGACGAAGACCCTAGTTAAATTTTGAAACAAATTGTTTGGTAGCATAGCAAATCTTTCATTTGGTTAAAATTAACAAGTGTCTACTGTGTTTGGTGCGAAAGCACAAGTCTGGTTACCCTTATGATTTGGTACATCGAAGTATCCTCTCCCCTTATGCATCCATGCGATCCTGGGTGTAAGAGAAATGGTTACCAACTCTAGAACTTGGGCCTGTTCTGGTGGGAAAAAGTACTCACCCCACGATGACTCAGACCGGTAGCACCCTGAACCCAAGGGACTTCCATCCAGTATATAAAAGTGGGTTCTTGGGGAAACCCCAAGAATCACGAGTGTGGTTCTGACGAGATGGATCTGAAAGGGGACTCACGCCGTATGGATCACACCCCACGAACGGAATGCCCGTACTAAATACCTTTTGTTTTAGAGACCAACCTATTTGTGGCCGTTGCTTGGTATAGTGCAGGGTATAGTAACATGCCCGAAGATACTCACTACTGATCCTCTTGAGTAGAGATAGCAATTCTTGGGAGGTCATTGCCCAAAGAATTCAAAATTGGTGTGCTCGAAAGACATTAATGAGCCGTGGAGGGGAGCCAATGCCACCAAATTCCTAAGCTATCTGCTCTCGAGAAGGAAAGGTGTTCATCACCAATCCGGGGTATTTTGGTGGGCTATACCAAGTATACAAACCCTAGGCCTTTGGCCTATTAGGATGTGCTTGTCTGTTATCACTTTAAATATTCTTTGAGCCCAAAATCGAAATTGAAAACACTTTGTCTTATGATTGTCTTTCATTGTCAAAATTTGAACATGGAAAATGGAGTCAGTTTAAATTTCATGTCACTAAAAATTCACAGAGATTCACAACTATTCACCAGAAAGCCGCATCTATTATCAGGAGTTGCATCTATTAATTTTCAAGTCGCATCTATCATTATCAGTCACATCTATCAAGATTAGAGTCACATCTATTAGTTTAGCTTGCATTTTCTTTTGAAAACCCGCATGCATTATATTCTGAGTCGCATCTGTCGGTTAGAGTCGCATCTGGTAAATTTTGAGTCGTATCTGTCAGTTTTGACCACAACTGTTAATTTTGAACCGCATTTGTTAAATCCTAAGACACATCTGTCTGATTATCAAAAAACTAGAATTTACAATCACTGTCTAGTCAACACGATTACACCATTTTCAGTTGGCTTCACACAAACAGTCCTTGAGTAGAAACCTGAAACGATTTGCTCAATTTTGTAACCTTTAGGTTCATTTAGTCATTACCAACAGTTGTCTTCATTTAGAGTTTAGCTTCATCTTAGGGTACATATTACCTTGCATTAGACTTCTAGAAAGGTCACTTTTACAAACTTCAGGAGTAGTCCACCATCTATACTCTAGAAAAATCATAGTATCAACAAAATTTGTCATTAAACCTAGTCTTGTCATCTTATACTTTGTCCTACATAGAGTCCTCCTAGCTCATCAGTCTAGTTAGGAAACTCAGCTTGTCTTTTGATCCTTGTCCTACATTGGTTCCTTGACTTAAACTAAATTGACACTTTGGTTAGACTTTAGGTAGTTGATCCCTTTGTCTTGGGTTTATAGAATTGATCACTTTAGGGTCTTGCTTAGACTTTGCATCTTTAGAATCTAGACTAGTGTCATCCTAGAGCATTCCTTATTCTGCATACAAAAATCCAAAAAAAAAAAACATAGACTAGAGTCATACTGTTCATAGATATAGTTTTGCATTTCCCGCATATTGAGCTTGTCTTACATGGTTGAAACTAGGTCTAAGAGAAGAGAGAGAAAGAAAACATGTCGAACCCAAATGAATTCATCAATCCATTTTCTTCAAGACCTCATAAGACTCTATTAGACAAATTCACCACTAGAAACACTCAAGGACATATTGCAGTAGAAGACATAGAGGCTACCGCACAGGACCCTGAGTTTGCCTCTTTCGTAGATTAGTACCTAGCAAATGATCGTCAATGATTTTTAGGAAAATTGCTAGCTGAAGGTGCTACTTTACCTCCAGGATTTGATATCAGCACCTTACAAACTCAACCTACACAAGGGACAAATACCACGACTGCTAGTACTATTATACCTCAGGTCAGCACCACTATGCCATCTAGCACATCTACACAGAGTACAACAGTCCATACGTCCCCATTTGGTACATCTAGCATGACATCGGGATTTAATTTCACTATAGGGGCTTCATCATCTACTCCCTTCGGTCCTCTTGTTGGGAATAAAAGGTCTAAAACCTTAGCCTCTACACCTTATTTCGGTGCCACAAGTTCACAGTCAATGACTATACCCAATGCTAGTATCGCGAGTACCATACCACAATCGATGGCCATACTAGTGCTCAAGTCACTAGTACTATACCACGGATTACACAAACAGGGGGCATTCCCTCCTTCCAATATGGCAATCAGAATCTATTCACACAGTTTCTGAGTCAGAATCTACTCTCCCAAACTGGTACTCAGAATCCATTCACATAGATTCTGAATCAGAATCCATTTTCTCAAATCAGTGGACACCAATCATTTACACAGATTCCCAATCATAACCTCTTTGCCCAAAGTGGTACTCAGAATCCATTTACACAGATCCCAGGTCAACACCAATTTATGCAGATTCCAAACCAGAACACATTTACCAACATTCAGAATCCAAATCCACCTCAGATGTCAATGTTCAATTGAAACCCATCATGAGACTTTGGATTTCAGAACACACACGTGGATCCACATAATCCCCCTAGCACATCTTTGACCCAAGTTGATGTCTTACAAACACAAATGCATGCACTACAAACGCAAATGGATAACATGTCGGTGTCGACTAAGAAATCATTTTCAACAAAGGACATATGCCCATTCCCCTTTGATAGATCATTGTACATGACCCTTTTCCCTCATGGATATGTCATACCGAATCTCCCTAAGTACAATGGCAAACGAAACCCAATTGAACACATCAGAGAATTTTCTACCATATGCATAGATGTCGCTTATGACCCCACATATCTTATGAGGCTATTTCCAAGAAGCCTTGTGGGAATTGCACTAGAATGGTTTTCGGGTCTAGATTCTGGAATTAGATCTTGGGGTGAACTGGTTGAGAAATTTGTGGAACAATTCACCTTCAACATAGATCATGAGATAAACATAGCAACCTTGTGTCACACAACACAAGATGAAGGGGAAACATTCATCGCTTTCTTCCAAAGATGGAGGACTATAGCTAGTCGTGTCCTATCGAGATACTTGAGAAACAAAAAGTTACTATGTTCCAAGAAAACCTTCATGCGAAACTCAGAAGTAACTTATAGGTCCATTGTTGTACATCTTTTTCGGAACTAGTGGAAAAAGGGGTTATAATAGAGAAGGATCTAATTGAAAAGGGCAAACTCAAGACATCAATATCCAATAGAAATCCAATTGTACAAAACACCCCCACTGATAGAAATAGATTCTGGTCTTGCAACAAAAATGTCACCAATGATGGGGTAGTTGATGCTAAAACACTACAAGCAGGACCTCTCATCACATTACAAGGACCTCATACTTTTGTCAACACGCTTAATGTTGTCAATCAACCTCCTAACGTGGTCCAAAATACTCAATGTCCACAACCAAGAAGATTTCAAAAATGAGAATTCACTCCCTTAGGGGAACCCATTGAGTTGGTGTTCAAACAACTGTTACAACATAATCTTATATAGCTGCAGGAACCAAGACAATACGATCCAGGACAATTCAAACCATCTTGGTGGGATGACAATGCCTTTTGTGATTTTCATAGAACTAAGGGGCATAACCTACAAAACTGTTGACAACTGAAGAATATCATATAGGATCTTGTCGAAAGGAGAATTATTGAAGTTAGTGGACAAAAATAGAAGTCATCAAACACTGATCATCAAGTATTTTCTGACCTACTACATGACCATGGGAAAGGAACTGTCCCCAGTTCGAGTACTAAGACCAATATGTCTGCCAACTATGCCAGTGTCAAGCATGATTATAATGGTGGAAAAACCATTAACTGCCTTCACGTCGTCAATGAGAATATCAATACCATTATTATCAATACCAATCTTGAGTGTGCGGTCAATACTCGTCGTACTAAATTCACTATTCAAGGCCCTCCATCATAGCAAACACCTCAACCTTCCAAGTTATAATATAATCTTCTTGACCAGTTGGGGAAGACACGAGCCCAAATCTCAATCTTGGAATTGTTGCGTATTTCCCCAGAGCATCGGTCTATCCTTGATAAGGCTTTACAGGATACCACGGTACCTAATGATCTAGATGTCAATCATTTCTAGGAAATGGTGGGCTACTTGACCAATAACCACCATGCCACATTTTCTAAACAAGACTATGCCACTGAAAAGATGAACCACAATGACCCTTTACATCTAGAAGTCCTTGTTGACAACACCAAAGTTAGACGAGTTTTGGTAGACGGAGGAGCAGGGTTAAATCTGTGCACCTTAAAACTAATTAAGGCTTTAGGTATCTCAGAAGCATGCGTAGACATGACCAAGAGTATTGTCATTAAAGCCTATGATGATGAAGAAAGAAAATCAAAGGGAGTTGTAATACTTCCTATCAGAATTGGTCCTACGGTAATGGAGACAAAGTTCCAGGTCTTGGATCTCACCCTTATAAAATTATGCTAGGTAGACCATGGATTCATGCTATGAAAGCAGTCCCTTCCACGTATCATCAGTGTCTTAAATTTCCTTACAATGGCACAGAAATAACCATAGACAGTGATCTAGATTCTTTCCAGTATTGCACCAATCTAAAGGAGATCCCCCAACGTCAAGTACCAATGAACCAAGAGGCTTCATCATCCAATCCATCTTCTTATGTTGACCCGTCCACACTCACTCGAACATCTGTTTCACCCTCACTTCCTACCACTCCTAGGGTTGAGGTCCAAGACAAGGGTTGTGGAGAATATTACATGAGAACTTCCTATTGTGTTAGCCATTTGATTCCTCCTAAGTCATACGGTTTACCTACATCAGATAGGAGACAATCTATGGTCACTATAGACATTCCTCCCACAACAACTTTTGCTATATAGGGAAGATGATGAAGAACCCCTTTTACTTGCTCATATTCCTACAAGTTTATATGGAAAGGGTTTCAAAATCATGCAAAGCAAAGGATATGATGGACAAAGTGGTTTAGGCTTAAACCAAGATGGCAGAATTGAACCAATATTTGTTTCTCAGTGGCCAAAAGGAGTAGGGTTAGGGTTTCAACCAATCCAGATTGGCATCCCTAGTACTCCATTACCCTTACTTGAGGAAGTATGTGCTTCAGAAGATATTAAGACATCTCATGAACCAGTGGACCAATATCATTGTGACTCCCCTGACTCTAACGATTATGAGTGGGATTCCCTATCCTCTACTTCTTCCATGGACCTCGACAAGTTATTTGGAGAACTTGACTTGATGCTAACTTCTTCGCCCAATCCTTTGAATTCCTATCCACCAAAGAAAATGACAAAAGAAGAGTTGTTTAAACATTACTATTGGGAATCACTTGATCCTACCTCTTGGCAACCTGAGCCACCTGTTTCAGATAGTCAAACCTTGGCACTAGGCCCACCTATCCATCCACCTAGACCCAAACCTAAGAGTAAAAAGAATCTGGTACAAGACTTTTGTAACCACATGAATAATTCAATCTTTACCTTGACCCCATTAGACTTTGACAACTCTGACGATGACATGCCCTTAGTTTATCCCCAACTCATTGATTGGGACCAACAAGACACACCCGTCTTAGATATGTTTGAGAACGACTAAGCAATTGCTGAGTTCCTGGATTACGAGAAGGCATACCAAACGGTGATCATAAGGCTGGTTTTACCATTGACTTGGACAATAAAGCATATTTTGGGGAATCTATTCAACCCTCCAGTCGCAAAAATGAGAAAAAGAATAAACAAGATAGAAAGGATGAGTCTCTAGGTGAAAACCGAAAGGCACCTTTAGACAATGAAAAAGTAAAAAGAAAGGACGCATCCGAAGGTGAAAACCCCTCTGAGGCACCTAAGGATGGAGGTTTGAACATTTTCCCTATTGCACAGGAAAAGTCACCCATGCTCGTGGAAGAATCAGTAGAATTCAACATAGGTACCAAAGAGAATCCTTGATTGGTTCATTTTGCAGCATCATTGACAATAGAAGAGCAGTCCAAGTTCCATAACTTCTTTGAACAGAGACAAATAAATTTTGCTTGGTCATATGCGGATATGCCAGGATTGGATCTAGCCCTTGTTCTACATCATTTTCCCTTACAACTAGGTGCCAAACTAGTGAAACAAAAATTGAGAAAAATGCACCCATAGATTGCTTTATTAGTCAAGGCGGAACTCAAGAAACTCTTAGATGTTGGTTTCATCAGATCTATCGACTATGCTGATTGGATCTCCAATCTTGTACTAGTCACTAAACCAACTGGGGGCATCTGCATCTGCACTAATTTTAGAGACATTAATAAAGCTTGTCCTAAGGATGACTTTCCTTTGCCTAACATAGACATAATAGTTGACATGATAGCAGGATATGAGATGTTGTCCCTTATGGATGGATTCTCAGGATATAACCAGATCAGAATTGCAACTGAAGACCAACATAAGATGGCTCTCACCTGTCCTTGGGCAACTTATTGCTGGAATGTTATGCCCTTTGGACTCAAGAATGCTAGAGCAACTTATCAACATGCCATGACTACTATCTTTCATGATCTAGTACACACTCTTATGGAGGATTATGTCAATGACCTTATTGCAAAATCTAAGACAAGGGCAAAACATTTATAGGTTTTAGAAAAGATATTTCAGAGGCTAGAGAAGTATAAAGTGAGACTTAATCCAAAGAAATGTGTGTTTGAAGTCAAGTCAGGAAAGCTGTTAGGTTATATTATTTCTAGATGAGGCATTGAAGTGGATCCTGCTAAGGTGAAAGCAATCATGGACATGCCACCACCCACTAATCTCAGTCAACTAAGGACATTATAGGGAAGGTTGCAATCTATCAGAAGATTTATAGTGCAACTAGCAGACAAGACACATCTGTTTCAACATTTACTAAAGAAAGGAGTCCCTTTTGCATGGACAATTAGGTGTAAAGAGGCTTTTCAACTGATTAAAGAATATTTACTCACACCACCAATCTTAATGCCACTTGTTGAAGGAAGGCCATTGATTCTTTATATTACAGCAACCCATTCATCACTCAGAGCATTGCTTACACAGAATGACGATGAAGGTCATGAAAGGGCAGTCTATTATATCAGCCGGACTTTGGTCGGTTATGAACTCAACTATAGTAACATTGAACGTGCTTGTCTTGCAGTAGTATTTGCTACCCAAAAACTGAGGCACTACATGCTAAACCATCAAATAATGTTGATTGCTAAAATAGACCCTCTGAAATATCTTCTCAACAAGGCAGCATTAACAGGGTGATTGGTTAAATAGGTTATAATACTTAGTGAGTATGATATTCGGTATGTAGAAAGAAAAGCTATTAAAGGACGGGTCATTGCTGATCAGTTAGCTAACGCACCCATACAGGCAGATCATCCATTGGTTGCAAACTTTCCTGATGAGTTCATATTTACAATTGACACAAACATAACATGGAAACTATACTTTGATGGCTCACATATAAATCATGGTTTAGGGGTTGGTATACTGTTTATTACACCACAGGGTGATTCTATCCCTAAGTCATTCAGGATTGCATTCCCATGTACTAATAACATAGCAGAGTATGAAGCTCTAGTGACAGGGTTATGTATGGTAGTCAAGTGGAAAATTAAGATTTTACAAGTATATGGGGATTCTCAACTGGTAATTAGACAGGTAAATGATGATTATGAAACAAAGGATGAGAAGCTTGCTCCATACAAGTGCATGGCTGATAGCTTTAAAGGGTACTTTGACAAGGTCAAATTTCATCAAATACCTCGTGTTTTAAACAAGGCAGCTGACACTATGGCTACAATTGCTTCACTTCTTGATATTCCTAACAATGTGCCTAAGTTTGAGTTCTTGGTAGAACAACTTTTGGTCCCAGCCTATGATATCCCAGATTTTGAAATGGTGTGTGACATTGTTGGTCCTGATTCCCCATGGTACAAAGAAATCTATGATTACCTTCATGCTGAAGTCATACCCACTGGCCTATCAAACAACCAATGTAGGACATTCCTCTGCAAGTCAGCCAAATACACCATCGTCGGAGACACCCTATATAGACGCACCTTAGATAATACCCTACTGAGATGTCTTGATTCTACTGAAGCACAAGCAACCTTGCATGGGGTGCATGAGGGTATATGTGGTTCCCATTCTAGCAGTCCTACCTTAGCCAAAAAGATTATGAGACTGGGTTATTACTGGCCTACTATGGAAAAAGACTCATATGTCTTTGTAACGAAATGCCGCCAATGCCAAGTTCATGGAGACTGATACATGCACCAGCAGAGCTTCGTCTTATAACGTCACCATGGCCCTTTGCCCAATGGGGACTCGACCTCATAGGTAAGATCCACCCCACATCATCTAATGGACACAAATTCATTATTACTACCACTAAGTACTTTACGAAGTGGATTGAAGCCATTCCTATGACATACATTACCGACACACAGATTTCTAGATTTATCTTGAACTATATCATCTATCGATATGGTGTCCCTCAGTCCATAATCACTGATAATGCCGCCCATTTAAGAACCAAGAATTCTGTCATCTATGTGAAGAGTTTCATATCCAACATCACTTCTCTACTCCATACTACCCACAAGGTAACGGCCAAGCAGAGGCATCTAACAAGACCATCATTAGAATCCTCAAGAAGACTATCAATGATGTTGGTCGTGACTGGCATTTATAGCTTAACCCTGACTTATGGGCTTATCGCACAAGTATTCGTACTCCCACTGGTGCTACCCCATATTCACTCGTATTTGGTTCTAAAGCTATTCTACCTATTGAGGTCGAGATTCCTTCCCTAAGGGTATCCCTGAAATGCCACATTGATGATGAAGAGTACCGAGTGTCGAGACTCCATGAGCTAGAATTCTTGGATGAGCGATGACAGAAGGCATTAGACCACCTCCAAGCATATCAGAACCGCCTTCGTCGTAGCTATAACAGGAAGGTGTTGAACAGAAACTTTGACATTGGTGACCTGGTTTTAATAGAGAACCCAAAGAATCAAGTAGAAAGAGAAAAACTAGGAAAGTTTGAACCTAACTGGTTAGGACCTTATGTTGTTACAGAAGCTTTTGGATCAAGATCATACCAACTCTCTACTCCTGAAGGCAAACCATTGGCCTCACTAATCAATAGTATGCATCTGAAGAATTTCTATGCATAGCTTCTAGGAGCCTTGTTCTTAATTAGCAAAAAATTACAAAAAAATCATAAAATCACAAAAATCGTTATCAAGGTGAAAACCTGGCAAACAGGTCTCTTGGTAACACCAAAAAAATTAGATAATCTAGAAAATAGTAAAGACAAATTATTCATCCAATAGTGAAAACCATTTTGGTGGCGCTTTGGATAAGTACCATGGTGAAAACCTGGCAAACAGGCGCCATGTGTAGTTAATTCTGCTCCTTTGTCTACTATTATTCTGTACATAGTCCACTTCCCTGTACATAGTTCACTTTCCTGTACATAGTCCACTTCCCTGTACATATCCCTTATCTTTTATATCCATCGCTTGTATATACCATTCATAATAAGTGGTAGTCTTTCCCATAATCTGGAACGATTGACATCGAGTGCATTTCATTTCCCCCATTGTACCCTATTCATAATCGATTGGTCCTATACTCGACTGGGGGCAAACACTTGACGTGCGTCATGTTGGTTCTTACATTGGCTATGTTGAAGACGTAAAACCATGGAAAATCCACAAACATCACAAAATGACCTAAGAAAACACAAAAACATCAGAAAACTTTCAAAGGACAAAAAAAATCAAAACATTTCGAAAATCCAAAAAAACAGAGTCAGAGTCAGTCGCACTTGTCAGTCTTTGTCGTTTGTCAAACTACGTTGCCTCTGCGACTGGACGTAGGAAAATCCATCTGCCGATGTGCCCCCGAGGCATTAGGTCAGTTTGTTTAGGTTTTTCTGTATGAAATCATGATTCAATCCATATGTCTATATGACAAGGTCATTGGTCATGTTGAACTACGAGGTCTCTGCGTGTACAATGTAGGCAAGGCCATCAATCGATGAGCCCCCGAGGCCACACTAGGTCAGTTTATTAGGGTTCATCACATTCACTTTCACACACGTCTTCTATTTGTAGTCAATCTTTTCAGTCAAGTCAAGTCGAACTACGAGGTCTCTGTGTGTACAACGTAGGCAAGGCCATTAATCGATGAGCCCCCGAGGCCGCAATAGGTCAGTCCTTTAGGGTTTGTAGTCACATGCAGTTAATTTTCCACGCATCGTCTCAAGTCATGCATTAATCTGGTGAACAAGTCAGTAATTTCTCTAAGTCATATCAAATAACTTTCCAAACAAAACAATCAAAATAGATCAACTACAGTCTGCTACAGGATGTGCCCTTCTTGGAAACAGACGTTATCAAAATAGTCAAGCTATGTCTTATTCAGGATGAGTCTTTCCTACATAATCGACAAGGTCAAACATAGCCTTAAACAAGTTATCACATCAACGGCATCTGACTCAACATCTTATACGATACATGTCTTTCTGAAACCAGGCTTTGTCATGCCTTATATAGATAGTCATAACATTGAAACTAGACTCACTGTCTTATCCGGTATGTGTATCTCCTCACATTAGGCTCTATCAATTAATCATTTTATCAATCAAACAAATCAAAAAAAAACAAGATCAAGTTTTGGCAAATATTTTTACTAGCTTTTTGACTCTATGGCTTATTTATCTTATCATTTATCTTGAATTGATGACTGGGATTCATGTTACTAGCTTTCTCAAGGATGTCCCATGAAGGATTTAGAGAAGCAACGATGTATCAGAATTCTATTTTTTTTGACTGTTGTCTATCAACTGTCTTTTAAATCTGATTTTTGAGTCATGTTACTATTTTCCTCAAGGATGTCCCATGAAGGATTTAGAGGAGCAATGACATCTCATGACCCGTCTTTTACTTTGTTTGCTGTCTATGGTTTGTCTTGACAAAAAGACTGGGGCAACTTGTGCCCTTAGTATGAGTTAATGACAATCCTTGTCTTCGACTATCTGTTATTAGCAAGTGTATGGTCTTGCACACTTTGATCTATGTCATATCATGGTGTTTTTCTCCATTTGTGTTAGTCCCGCCTAATGATGATAAAGTGCAATACCTTTGGTGATATGGCAAAATATCAAAGATTGCTAATACTAACATTTATCTTCTATCTTTCATTCTTTGTCGATCTTTCTTTCCACACTAACAATTCTTCTTTCTTGCATTATGACGGAGTCCTGTGACACAAAACATTATACATCATCCTACATCAACATACATGTTAGCGACATACATATAAACGGGCATATTTCATATCTAGATCATCATGGCATAATAGGCATTCATCATCAAACTATACATATCATAAGCATTTCATGTACAAAGCAACTATAAATACGTACATCACATAGAATCAACATTATATCATTAGCTGCATAAACATCATAAAATATATATACTCATCCATCACATAGGCATATCATATAAACATCACATGTATAAATAAAGACTGCATAATCAATAAATAGAAATGCATATCATGAGAATCACCGCCAAAATCATATATATATATATATATATATATATATATATATATATCGCTCAAATGTGTCACATCACAATGTCATAATGTATCAATAATACATGGAAGCCCATAGGCTATAAGATCAAAATACAGTGTCTCAACAAATAGTACCCCTATCCTGAGCTGCCACTGCCATCATGCCAGAAGTGTGTGGGGGAATGATGATGCGAACCCAAGGATCTTTGAGCTGAAGGAGGTCTGTCATATGGCCCTACTCTACGTGGCTGATCCACCCCCTCTGTGCTCACTGTCTGTGTGTGGGTCTTGGTCTGGGACCTGCTACTATGTGCCACTGAAAAACTGGGAGCCCGTCTCTCTGGGGGAACCTCTGCCTCATATAGGTCCTGATAGTATCTCTTCCTCTCTCCAGCTCTGACTAGCTCTCTGGCAAATGCAGCTAATGGTCCTGTGCACAATGCCCTGAGCTCTGTTAACCTCTGCTCAATCTCCTGCCATTGGGCTATAGCCTGATCCTTGTCCACCAAAGCTCTGTCCCTCTCCATCCGATAGGCATCCCTCTCGGCCATCAACACTCTCATCTGCTCCTCCAAGGATGCAACCTAGGCTCATAATGTATCCATGTCTGGATCCTCTGCCCCTCTCTCATCGTGTATGGCCCTGTCTCTCCCATCCTCCTCCTCATCTAGCTCCTCTAGGATCTGATCTCGAATCTCCCTCTCATGATCATCATCCTCCTCATTGTCCTCCTGGTAGGCACCTAACAACCCCAGAGCATCAACCTCTGCCTCCTCTCTGCCTGCCTCCTCGGCACCTACCTCCTCCTCCGCCGGGATATCTGGGATATCTGGTATGACTGCCTCTATCGGGCTGCACCTCCTCTCCACCTCTGGCAATGTCCTCCTCTCCTCCTCCCCAATATCTAGTCCTCCTCTCCTCCTCCCTCCTCCCGGATCCTCCCTCTCAAGGCTGGTCCTCCACCTCTGCCATCATCTCTTCCATCACCATGACCTCCTCTGTCTCCTTGGCCTCTCCCTCTGCCTTGCCTGCCTCATGGACCTGTCCCACGTCGCTCTACTGGCGCTAGCTACTTTGGGTCTATCAAGGGGATCGGCCTGTGTGCTACCCACCACTGGTCATACTCTGGAGTGGTCCCTGGGTCTACTAGTTCATCCCTCCATCCCCATGGAAGTGCCTGTAGCCCATCAATATCTGCCTTTGCAGTGGCCACTAGAATCTCTGGCCTCCCATAGCAGGACCTCCCATGAGGATCTGGCGAACTCTGCTCTCCCTCGAGGTACATCCTGTACCTCTCCAAACTGTCTCAGGACCCGGTCTGGCAACTACCGCTCTATAATATGCACATGAGACACTATCCATCCCACCAAGTACTGTGCCTATCTACAAAATGGCAAGTGCTCGTCCTCATCTGACCACTCCTCGCAGCCCAGGTATGGTCTCCATGTGAACTACTGCATCGTGTCTATAGCATGTCTTAAGTAGCCTGTGTCTCCAATATGATGTTATGTGGTCACCCCTACATAACAGAAGGTGTATGGAGCTCCATGAGGTAGGTATACTGTAATAGGTGGTTTGAAAATAGCGATATGCTCCCACGCCCATACCATCAGGAGCATGGTACTGCAACTCATCGACTGTGCCTCTCTGTAGGCAATATCATGTAGATGGAAGTACAACATCCCAAGCACACATGAACCCCAGGCATATACAACTCGCCGCTCGAGCATGCCCACTAACATCTCCCCCCATCCCACAGGAAACCCATGGCCTCGGTGGTCTGGTAGTACTATACTGCCTATCAATGTAGCCAATAGACAGTCCAACTGTCTATACCTCTGGGCCAATACCCACCACCTAATCTCATAATCATCAAACCCTAGCTGTCTAATGTCAGCATGGGGGTAGTACATACACATCTCAGCATCACCCCTCTGGGTATCATATGCCACCCGTGTGCCTCTAATAGGCAGTCTAAGTATCCAATATACATCCTCTAATGTCACTGTGGCCTCTCCAGTTGGTAGGTGGAAGGACGACTTCTCCGAGTGCCATCTTTCACATAATGTTGTCAACAGTCCCCGATTTGCCCGAATCTGGGGCATATCGGTCACATGCAATAAACCTAGATGCCATAGAACCTGTCGCTCGGTCGGCTGCAAGCTGTCTCTGAATCGAAACGTGGTGGGTCTCAACTCCCGTGTGTAAATCATGTCCAATATAACCTGCAATGGAATTATACATGCCTCATGTCAGCTTCAATCATCTATTCTAGTGCAAAATGACTATATTACAAAAAATGCAAATGCGTCGTTCTTTAGCACATGCGTCACTTTTTAACGCATGCGGTTCATAAACTTCACATGCATCATTATTACACAAATGTGGTTCATAAAATTCAAATGCGTTGCTTTTTTGCACATGTGTCACACTACATACATATGCGTTGAAAAATAAAGCATGCGGTGCAGTAAATTCAAATGCGTTTCTAAATCTACACATGCGGCTAATCTAAATGCAGATGCGATTCAAAATATCAAATGTGTTTCAGAAATAAACAAATTCGGTTAACCACAGAAAACTATTCAAATTGACCGACGTAAAACTATAGATGCGGTTTTCCACAAGCAAATGTGTTGTTCACGCACGTAATTGCGGTCAACAATCAAAACGACGCAGAACTAAAATCTAAAATAAATGCATTAAAATGTGCGCAAAACAAAAATTTCAAAAGGCAATTTTTAGGTCTATACCGGGGGGTCCACGCCAGCTAGTCTTTGGTATGTCCAGATCCTGTATGCGTGATGGTGAGTGGCTGGAACTGGAGACATCCTCGCTATAAAGTTAGAGCAAAATCTCAATTTTTCAACTAGGTGAGTGCAAATGAATAGGTTTTTACCCCTCTTTCCTATATATACCTAGGGCCTAGGTGTCATTTATGTCCTACTGGCCATGTTGACTACCATTTTCTATCATCCCGTACCCGACCCTCCCATTTCTGAACCAGATTCCGCCAACTCCATTGCATTTTTGCTTCTCCTATGGACTAATCGGGAGCATTTCCAAATTTTTCTGCATTTTTTGAAAATTTGTCAATTTTCTCGAGGGGGCATACCTTCACCTATTCTAATCTAGACCATTACTAGGGCATGTTTTTATCGATTTTCTTTGACACAACACCGAAATGACATTGTATCAAAGAGGGGCAAATGTAGACACCGAAATTTGGTTTAGGCCTGCGACTTCCATATTCTTCATTACTTCTATTCTTCATAGTCATGATTAAATAATGTCAATTATTTAATTAGTTCATTTTAACATCAATTCTTCTATTAATTAAATGATCTTAATTATTTAATTAATTCACACTTTTCTTTATTCTGTCTGATTAATAAATAAATATTTTGTATTTAATTATGTTACTAATTAACATTATTCTTCTTGTTAAATTAAATAAATCATTATTTAATTTATCTTTATCATATTTTAACCATAATTAAATAAATTCTTTATTTGATTATTCATTTAAAATCCCTTCATCACTTAATTAAATAAATCTTATTTATTTAATTATTCTTCGAATATCGAGTCTTGAATTAAATGTATTATTTAATTCATTAATTCTATTTTAACGCATTCCTCTATATTTTAGATAATTGTGTGAGTTATCTAAGTATTCACTTTTACTCGACTCGACATCTATTTTAATCACTCAGTTAACTCTTGATTTGATGTCTGAGTGGCTATCTCGAGTAATCTCTTCGTCAGATCATTCAATTGTCCAGTTCTAACTTATTTGCGTGTACATGCGGATTAATTAAATATTCTTATTTAATTAATTAAACCTCGTGTATGCATTCGAACAGAGAATCGTTATAATCAATCTTCATCTTTGTCATGCAAAGATATTTCTTATGTTTTCGAATACTGAACTGAAGATTAAATCATTTATTTAATCTTTAATCCTATTTCTAGTTTGTATCACTCATGTCACTGCTGACAGTTATCAGAATGCATGTCTAATCTGTCGATCTCAACCGTCCGTTGATCTTTCAATCTTGGCCTATTATTCGAATAATCAATTTTCTATAAATTGATTTGTCATTCTTCATTCTGATCTCTCTCACGAATTCTTATGACTTTTGAAAGCACATAATCTTGAATCTTTGATATTTTGCTAATCACTATCTTAGGGTATACTTGCACGAATTATGAGAAATCTGAGGGCAATTATACTACACAAGCAAAATGGAGAAGGGCAATCGAGATGAATCATGGATATATGTTTGAAATTGGTGAGATTGTTTCAGTTTAATTACATTTTGACTTTCCTTTGTTCTTTGTTGCTTAACATTTAGATTTGCATTTAGATTTAGTATTTCATTGCATGTTTGCTTCTAATCTTGTTTCTTTGTGCATTTTCTTGGCGTTACATGTTCAGTTTTATTTTGTCTAGTTGAGTCACCTTCCTTCTAGAAGGAGTGGGGACTATTCTGAATGCATTGCATACAACAAGAGGCCTAATATTGGATGATGCTCCTAAATCAAGCAAGCAATTGTGAAGGTTTTTCCCAAATATTCAAATATTGGGAAGAAAAGGTGGTGTTTCTAGCTTTCCCTGAAATAATCCCATAGGTGTATTAGCTTGAGCCACTTGATTCTTATCCTTCTCGTTGTTCTTTTCCTTAGCCTACACTTTTCTTTGTTCTTTAGCAGGTTGCTTCCTCATTTGCTGATTTGAAGGGACATCTTTCTTCCTGCCTATGATTTCTTGAATTACAGGCTCATGTTGTGTCTCTTCAAAAGAGACTTTCTTGGCTAGTATTTCTTGGGTTGACATGGAAGAATTAGTCTCATTAATCATTATAAAGAAGGAATTCCTAACTATAGAGACTTTAATCAACTCAAAGGAAAACAAGCTAATCTTAATCTTCTTGAATTCATTAGCAACATACTCAAACATTTGTTCAATTTTAGCATCAAAGGCTTTGCCCTGGGAAGAGCCTGCTGACTAGTTCTGTAGTTGGTTCAGCTATTTGTTCTTGTTAAAGTATTGGGTGGGAACATGAGGGTAGCTAGGATTATTTCTGGAATTTGGATCAGGTGAGGTGTTGAATTTTTTAGGTGGAATAGAGGTTGTAAAAGGTCCTCCTACTTTCCTACCTAAGTTGCATGGGTTGCTCTGAAACATTTGAACTTCATCTTCAAGAGACTCTTTCATCTACCAAACCATTATCTACTAAAGAAAGAGATGAGATAAAGTTTCTCCATTACTTACCTCTTTTAATTCTTAGTTCTTTGGGGAAGTAGTCTCATTCTTAGGTGCATTGCTCTCACGTCATGGGAATGGATCCTACTTGACCACAAGCATAGAAGAATCGTAAGGCTCAGATGGGACTATGTCTCGACAACTAGCACTATCAATGACATTATGGACCACTACTTGAAAGATCTCTGCAGTTGTCTAGAACTTAGGGTAGTCCAACTCTAAGTGCTATTCATCTTATGAATCTGGCACTATCTAGATAGAGTTTCCTTGGCTAAGTACACTCCACTTGTCATTTTATTTGTGTTATCCAGTGGGTCAAAAGGGGTAGGAACACGACCATTATTAGGCCTTGTATTCCACATTCAATTTTTCCTTTTTGAAGTTCTCCTTTCAAAGTTTCTAGTTGGAATTCTACCCTCTTTCATAATTCTACCCTAATGAGGCACCTACATCTCGATCATCTCTATTGTCCTAATTGAGGTTGGCCTAAATCTTGCATTGAGAAGCCTGCAACTGATTGTTCTGATTCATTAGGTGTGTCATTTCTGTAGACATGTTTTTGATCATTTTTTTCAACTCATCTAACTGATCCTTCTCTATATTACTTGGCTACGATGCTTGGTTCTAGAGGAAAACTGGATGAGCCATTGGTTGATTTTGTTCCACTTGCCAAAATTGGGTCCCTAGATGTATGCAGGTACTTGAGGCTGTTGAGGGTAGACTTGCTACTATTGTGGCTACAAGTAGTGAGGTATGGGAGGTACATGGCTCAATGGTTGTCCTGGATGAAGAACTATGGTAAAATGCAAAACTTGGTTCATAAGAGGCGTCTAATGTGCTAAAACTTGGGTGAGCCCTTGAATTTTCATTGGATGAGAAACCTATCCCAAGGAGGGCAGCAGACCTAAAATGTTTTTCCCCAAGTTAGTGCTTGCTATAACTACCACAACATAAGCATCCACCAATCTGGTAGGTGGCAGGCATATCCTTTTCACCAATGCAACAGTGAGGTTATCTAAGGCAGCATAATAAACTAGTAGGGAAGCAACATTGTTAAGGACATATGGAGCTTGTAGTCTCATGAATTCTTGGTGAAACCAATTGTTGAAGGAGCTAATTGGTTCATTGACCTCCTGGTAGAGAGACATGAACTGTTGATTATAACTCTGAAGGGCTAATCAAGATCTTGTACTTCTAAAAGAATGCATTCCTCAATAGGTCCCAAGTGGTGATGGATCCCATTGGTAAGTTGATGTACCAATAGAAGGCCTCTTCCCCCAAGGAATAAGGGAAGAGTCAACAAGCCACATATTCATGATTGATTTGCATGTCTTTCAATATTGTTTGGAATATTTTAACATGTTCTTCTACTATCCTTTGTGGGTCACGCAAATGGAACTTCATGTAGAAGCCTTCTAGATTCTTTGACATGTCATGGTAATCATTGAAGGACAATGGAGAAGGGTTGTTACCCAGCCAAGCAATGAGGGGAGGTCGGGGTTGTATCTAATGTTGGATAGGAACTTGGGGTTGGGCAAGGCCAGCAACCATTGGAACTAAAATTTGGACTTGAAGGGCAGGGATAGGGGCAGTGCCCTGGTTGTAGGAACTCGACGGTTGGAAGGAAATTTGGGATGGCTGAGTGGAGGAAGTGGAAGTAGGAAAGGAAGTATGAGTGTAGGGTAAAGGTATGGAAGGGATAGGTGAGGATAAAGGTGAAGCGAATAGAGCAGATGAAGAGGATGAAGTTTTTTCCCCTTTTTGAGTCTTCTTAGCCCTAGTAGGGGGCTGCCTAAAATTCCCCTTTGTTTGGTGTTGACCTTAGAACTCTTTGGAATATTTTAGGGGAGAACAAACCAATTCAATCTAGCTTAACACAAATTTGACCCTCCTAGTGCCAATTTTTTTGATGGTCACTTTTGCACTTCTCAAAACAAGAAATGCATAAGTGCATCATCTCTCTTGAAAGGAAATCTCCTACAAACGAGCTGCAGAAAATTACCCCAAGGTATCTCATGTGTTAGGTCATGACTTGCATGGAATGTTTCAGTGGTTTGATGTGATCTTGTTGGTAATCACAAGGCAACCTTATGTAAGTCAAGTTTCAGGGGAATAAGTCCTTCAAATGGAGTTCTTAAGGTATTGGAGTTGGTGTGCAATTGCTGCAAGTTCAAAACAACAATCTAAGACTCCACTTTCATCATTGGATTTGGCTTTACAATGATGCCTAAACTTTGTCTAAATTATTGTTTTAAGAAAGATCAAAAGGGAAGAAAAGAGAATAAATTCCTAGACCTAAAACTACTGATGAATAGTGACAATGGAGGATGCTATAGTGGACAACCTTCCTGAAACAAAGTTCCACTTAACCAAATTAGCTAACAACCTCATGAAACTAGTGCAATCTTCTAAGGTTTGTAGGTTTTCAACCATTCATTCACCATAAAGATTGAATAAAAGATAGAATTTAAGTGCAACATTCAATTCATGTTTAGACTAGCTTTACACTGCTATTTATCATGAATAAACAAAAAAAAGAATGAACAAGGGCATAAACATAGAAAAATTCTTCAATATCAAAGGAGAACATCTACTAATCTACTAAAACATGATAAACACATAGAACAAAAAATTAAATCTACTCAAATCTATTAACTATGAAGAGATGAATCATGAAACATGAAACGAAACTCAAGAATCCACCCAAAATTAATGAATATCTATTAGAATTTCAGCAGCATATATTTACAACAAATCAACTCTCCCTTTAAAATGAGAGGATACCCCCTATTTATAGTGCTCAAAAAGAAAAATGAATGGACAATATTTAATGTCATTTTGTGGCCAAGATTCACTACAAATTAGGGTTTCACCTGCCCCTAATATTTTACAATATAAAATACTTTCTTGTCCTTTAGCCTAATTTGTCTTCTAATGCTTGGCACTGTAGAACTTTTGTATTTGCCTGATTGCCATTGTTATAGCTATACTATGAGAAATTCATCATCTATGACTGGATTTTCTTCATGCTTCTTCATAGTAGCATACTCCAAGAACTTGTTGATAAATAACTGAAGCTTACTCCACTCCACTATGTCAGATTGGAGCACCTGAAAATTCAACTTTCTAGATTTGTTGGTAATCAAGTCCCAGTCCTTGTTGCATTTTGGCATGTTCTTGATCACTTTCTTCAATTGAGCAAAGGATTGAGCAGCAAAATCCATAAAATCTGACATGAGTGTATCGATGACCCATTCTCCATATTTTTATGAAAGTATGGTCTTATTTTATCAGGATCCAGCTCAATGAAAGACATGTCATGCTCTTTCATGAGCTTCAAATATTTTCCATAGGCCGCTAGATGCTCTTTGACCCAATCTATGTCAAGCTCCACTTCATGGAGCACCCATTCCAGAAATTCTTTCTTGTTATCATGGCCCAGTTTCCATGTTTCAGCAAGGCAATGGTCATCCTTTACCAGTGCTAGCTCCTTTTCCCACATTTTCTCAGGCATCTTGAGCATAGCCTCAAGCTTAGGGTATGTGATTCTATATAGCTCTGGGAAGTCAGTACATAATTTATGCATGCCTTTGAGCTGCTTCTGCACCTCCTGAAACTTATTTGTCATTCGGACAGCATGACCAATACCCATATCTCCATTGTAGATCACCTGCTGGAACTATTCTTCAACGACCCTCATCGAGTTCTTCCTCCTTTCAAGCTTTCTAATATGGTCTTTAGAAAGTAGTAGAGGAGTGATTAACAATTTGGTTGGTAGTTTCAAAGTGGAGGACCATTTTTGTATATATTCCATTAAATTTTCCACTTGTGCCTTTAATTCCTCTTTGGAGGATTGGTCTTTGTTCATTTGATGCATAATGGTGGCAAAAAATCCTTGGAGATGATCAATTTTCTGCTCCCTAGTGGTTGTTCCTAGGTCGATGGTGAAGATGTTGTAGCTAACTCCTCCTTTCACCACTAGAGTAGCTATCTACATGGTCCTTGATCTTGATGCATCCATTGTAATATGGGATCTAACCCTTGGTTTATTCTCCTTCTTCGTTCCTATTTGGGCTTGGGCTAAGATGGCCTCTAGCCTCTCTTTGTGATCCATAAGGATGGGGGCCTTCTTCTACAATTATTTTTCAAGCCATTCAGGCCTCTGAGACCCTTTTCTTGTGGTTCATGATCACCTTCCTCTCTTTAGATATGTTATATCTCTGTCTCCTCGTGACCCAAGACCTCTTGTTATGTTGTTTCTTCCTTTTCTTCATTTGAGTCATGGATGAATATAGGCATTTCCTTTCTTGACTTGGTGATGGCTATGTTTTCCTTGGGGTTGTCCTCCCCTTTAGATGCCTTTTCTTCTTCTTCTTTCCCATGCTCTTTGTGACATTCTAATTATAGGATTCTTCTTGCTTTAGCCTCTTCTTCAGGCTTATCTTCTTCTTTATTCTCCTCCTTTTTCCCTTCTTCTTCCTCTGTGGGAGACATCTCTTCATT
Source organism: Sequoia sempervirens (assembly GCA_007258455.2). Classification (NCBI taxonomy): domain Eukaryota; kingdom Viridiplantae; phylum Streptophyta; class Pinopsida; order Cupressales; family Cupressaceae; genus Sequoia; species Sequoia sempervirens. The sequence goes on from VDFB02271358.1 coordinate 531,563,673, forward strand.
ATGATCGAGGCTTTCTTGTTCTTCCTTGGTTGGAGGTTCTATGGTTACCACCATTTCCTCATCTATATCTTTCTTTTCATTAAATCACTCTCTCCTCTTCCTCTCCAACATATTTTAGTTTTTTGGCCAGTTCCTCCTCCAATTCTTGGTCAGAGGTTTCCATAATGCACTTTTCTCCAGGTTCTTGAACATCTTCCTTGGAGGGTTGTTTTTCGTCTTCTTCATGCACCACCTCATCAATGAGTAACTTTTGGTGCTTGGGATGCTCATGGTAGTTATCACCTTCCTCATCCATTTCTTTTGTTTCCTACATCTCTTGTCTTTCTAATTCCTCATAAATTTGCATTGTTTCCTCTATTTTAGGTGGTTCTATTGGAGGAAGGGCAGGGAGACCAGCAACAACTTGAGCTAGGGAAGCTTGTATTGTCAGGTTCATTGGCACTCCAAAGAGCTCCATTGGTATGTTTTTCATATGTTTGGAAAAAATTTCTAGGAGAGTAAGGGTAGGCATTGTTGTTATGGAGGTCAATGAAACTATAGTGGATGGAGAAATGAAGGAAAAAGAGAGTGGAGAAGTGGTGGCTGAAGAAGAATTCCTCACCATAATGGGTGTGGTTGGTGAGGTGGGGGTTGGGTGAACTGAAATGTCCACCGTGGGTAGAGAGGAAGCGATCAATGCTTAGGATTTTGGTGGAGGAGTGATGGTAGTAGCAGTAGCGGAGGCAGGAAGAGTAGAGGCAGTAGGTGGAGACTTTGGTTGCTCGGTCTCTTCTTCCTCTCCTTCATGGAGTGGGTCCTCCTAAATTATGGGCATCTCAGTGAATTTGCTCAATTTATTTACTTTCTTAGAGGTCTTTTCCTCTAATGCCTTTCTGGAGTATACCTTATGCTTCAGTTGGCATTCTGCTACTTCTTTCCTCTTCTTTGACCTAGTAGTGGAAGGATATTTTTAACTTTGTCTAGATGGGGCAACAATAGTCCCACTATCAGTCTCGCTCTCAAACTTGTCCTCGAGCTCGTCATAGGTTAGAGTTTCCCCTTGGAGCTTTAGCCAGGAAATTTTTCCCATCAATGCATTACTTTTTCCTGGCCTCTATTGGTTTAGTTAAAATATCGAGGTCACTAACCTCTTCCTCATCCTAGTAAATTAGGGGCAGCGAGATGTTGGAAATGGCATCAAACCTTCGATCTATGATAGTGTTTTCTTCCTCCACAACATGATCCAACACCGAGAACAAGTTAATTATTTTAACAAAGTATGTCATCATGTGCATATAGTGCCTCATGCAGACCTCTTTATCATCCATGTAATTTTCCTAGAAGTCTTCAACACTATGTAAATGGGCATACTCTTTCCTAACCACCTTCGATCCATCTAAGGTTGAGTGGTGTAGAGCTCCTGGTTATATTCATTTATGTCTTTCTCAAAGTATTCCACACATTGGGATGCAGGGATTGCATACATACCTTGGTCGAATGTGAGAGGATAGGGAATGCCAAGCATGTGCTTGTCACTCAAAAGAGTATGTGCATATTGTAGCTATCTGGAGACATTGAGCAATAGCAACTAGTCATTTGGGTACTAGGGCAGCTTATATGGCCTCTCAGAGAAGCCCTTGGTTCTAATGAAGGTAAACTTAGGAAATTGGATAAAGAGGAATTTGAATTGGCAAATGAAGGAATTGGTAGTATGAGTGACTCTCCTTTTGAAGTCTCCTCTGAGTAGCTTGATAATGTGCCTGATAAAGGAATCATTCATCCTGTAGTAATCTTTCTTGAAATTTTTGTATTGAAGTTACGAGTGTCTATCATAGACCTTTAGTTCTCTCCCTGAAGTCTAGCTTTGTACCACAAATAGACCTCTATATGGCACAGGAACAACCAGCAAGTAGACCAAGTAAGATTTCATATAAAACTGATAAGTTTTCTTAACTGCTACAAACTGTTCATGCAAACAATTGTTGATCACTCCCACCTAGTGGAACCTAGTCTTCCCTTTGATAATTTATTCTATAAAATAAAACATTCATTCTTGGAAGTAACTCAAATTCTAAATACCCATGACTCTATTTAAGAAGGTTACCAAATCATGGTAATCCTAAAGGAAATCACTCCTAAATAGCTCCTAGGGCACCTTGTTTTCACTACCCCTCTTCTGTTTCAACCAGTATTGATTAATTGGTTTCTTGTATCTAAGAGGGTCAGCTTTCCATGTTCTCTCAAAATATTCTCTACTTGTTTCCTCCATTGCATCAAAGGTGGGGATGTGGAAAGTTTTCCCTATAGACTTGGACGACAAGTTAGCCAATACTCTTCCATCTCTATCCACAATTCTCTTGGTATTTTCTTGGTAGGCCTCCTTACACGCCATTACTAGCTCAAAAGTGATAAGGGCAGGTGGGAAACCAATTGCCTTATCCAATCCACTTTTCCTAATTCTCTTTGCATTCTTTGTAATGGGATTGGAAATGACTCTTTATCAGAACTCATCAATGTCAATGTGCCCCAAGTTGGTGTCCAAGTCTGTATCTTGGAATTATGTGGTAACTTTGGTGTTGATCTCCAATCCCTAAAATTTGTATTTCATTTGCTCTTTATCCTCCATTCCCCTTAGTGATTTGGTAGTTTGCTTGCCCTTCTCTTACTCTATGAATGCCCCTGAAGGTCCTGTAGCTGATTCCATATATCCTGCAAGAAAAGGAGTAATAAGCATATTCATGTGCAAAAGCATAGGGAGTGTTAGCAAAACCTACAAAATCAATGTTAGATTGAGTAATTTATCATTCAAGGATCATAACATTCCTTCCAGATCATTATTTTCCTTTTGTTGAAGGGAGATATGGCAATGTGGGCATGGGGATGTGGACTTCCCTGGGCTGGCAGTCATTTTGGAGGAAGTTCCAAATAGATGACAAACAGAGTATGATGGCCAACATGGATCCACATGTGTTATTTTTTCTGAGTTGAGATGGGGCCTACCAAGAGCATAAGTCATTTTTTCACGTGGGATTGATCATTCTTGAGCTTTTAGAAGCTCTAACCTAGTAATTTTGGCATGCAGGTCTAAGGGTTATCGGTGTAGGAGGCATCTCAGTTGTTTAGGAGCTTCGTCATTGGAAACAATGCTGGCAAGTAGAATCCCGCATATGGCATCCAAAAATGCGAGGTCTATGGCTAGGGAGGGTGGCATCAATTCGTTTCTTAAGTTCAATCTTGTTCAACAACATGTGGGTGAGGAACCACATGTAGATGATAGATGTCAGTCGCTCAAAATGACAGAGATGAGATGGTGGTCCACAAGTAGCAGTCAGTAGCATTAGGTCAACAAGGTTCCTTGGCATAGGTTACTCATTCATTATTGGTTGGAAGGAGGAAGTGAGTTTGGGCTCCACATAGCAATTGGTAGGCTTGGCTTGGCAGTCTAAAGGTGGTGAAAGTGGGACGACAACCTGCATATAGCCACCCATATCAGAATGCTCACAAGCAATTTTTTTTCCTTAATGGTTTTCAATAAACACTCAGGGTAGAGTGGGTTCTAGGGCCCACAGATCGGAAATGCATAGACCACTAGCTATTTAAAATGATGGATGAAGGGACGCAGGGACCCAAAATGGAGGGTCCATAATTAGCAAAATTAGTTCTTTTGTTCTTTGGGCTCGATAGATATGGCTGGTGTGGAGTCTACAAGGTGGACGCACGGTCAGCCAAGGCCATTTGGAATGGAAAACACCAAAAAGTGGCTCATGGATAGAAGTCCACAATGGACAACCTGTAGGATTCTACACTTAGTCATTTTGGTTTAAAAGGTTGGATGGATTTAGTGGGTGTGGGACTTGCCTGGCGGGAGGAACCTAGAACCTCGCCATTTTGGGAATGACCATTGAGCGGTGATGAAATGATGATGGAGGCCTGCATCCAAAGGTCCACAAGAAGAATTAGGCATTAATTTTGGTCAACAGACACATATCGTGGGACCCACAAGTTGGGAGGCCAAAGTTAGATATCATTCTGAAAATGGCAAAGCATACGTGGAAACTCGTATTCTCGGACCCACATATTTGAAAGGACTCTATCTAAGTTGTGATTTTCATTGGAGTTCAAAAGTTGATGGCAAAGTGGGGGCATATATCCACAAGAGCGGGTCTAAGAAAGGTGAAGGTATTTGTTTGAATTTTGTTGTTGGATGGTTAAGGCACGACGGTGAACACCTTGCCGGCCACAGGGGCTTGATGGATTTGGTTAAAGAATGATGGTGGAGGGTGAAAGTTCTGCATGGATCTTTGGGAAATATTTCAAAATAGTTTCAAGTTTTTGAAACATGGGTTTTTTTTGCTGCTCGGTCTTCTTTCTAGTTTTAAGGTTTTCTAGCTTAAGATTTTAATGACTTTGCTAAAATTGATGAAAAATGTACAACTAAGATGGTGGTGAAAAACTTACCTGGGAAACCCAATGATATTCATGAAGACACTAAAAATGATGATGCTTGAACAATGACAAGATCTAGCAGGCGTGTGGGTAGTAGAAGCGGAAGGCTCTGACAAGTTTTTAGAAAGTATGTTGGTGAAAATGACCCATTGAAAGTGCATATTTATAGACTTTTCAACATTAAATACTTGTCATAGATGTAGGTATAGAGGTAGCCAGAGTTGGTGAGCACGTAGTTCAAAAGAGCCGGTGGTGGGAACAGCAAGGTTCATAGGGTGAATGACACCTAAGCATTAGTCATTTGTTAGGTTAGCAAAGGAAACAACGGAGGTTACAAATCTCATAGCATAGGAGGATGAGCTAGCTTGGCTACCATAGGGATGACAACAAACAAAAACAATTTTGACAAGGGTGGCCTACATGTGCAGACCTACAGAGCATGAAGGATGATAGTTCTGAAGTCTAAAGGAAAACTACCAAAGGAACTCTGCAAAGGCCAAAGACTTGAAAATTTAAAGGGTGGTAAAACATGGTCAACTCAAGATGGTACCTCTAGGACTTCTTGACCTTGTAAGTCTCAAAATAGGGGGCACACAAAATGAGGAAAAGGAAAAAGTGACCCAGTGAAGTGAAAAGGGATGGTCCCCATTCTAAGTAGGGCATATGTGTGATAAGCACAACAAGGCTCAATCCAAAAAGGTGTGTATTCAGAGTAACATCTAGGAAACTACTAGGATATATAGTATTGAGAAGAGGCATAAAATTAGATACTGTAAAGTTAAAAGCCATGTTAGAAATGCCTCCTCCAAAGACATTGAAGCAACTCATAAGTCTATAGGGGAAGCTACAATCCATCAAGCGATTCATCATGTAATTGATAGACAAGTGTCACCCCTTTACGCATCTCCTACACAAACACATCACATTCAAGTGGGATGGTAGATGTGATCAAGCATTCCAACAAGTCAAAGAGTATCTACTCACTCCTCCAATACTAATGCCACCTATTCCAAATAAAGAAATAATACTCTATGTGTCTACAACAAAAGAAGCATTAGGAGCCCTCTTAGCATAGCTAGATGATAATAACTATGTATGATGATTTACACTTAGCTAAATAAATACAATACAAACAAGTTTAGTCATTCAAATAAGCACAAATATCATCCCCTATGGAATTCCTGATAAAAAAAGGACATGAAAACATGAAAAAAAAGCACACAACTTCATCATCACCATTTAAGTTAATCATAGTAGGAGGTTGAATGATAATATCTAAAGAAGACATTAACTACTATCGCAGTATAGGAACTTGTTGTTGTGACAAAGGGGGGGACTCATCACGTATTGCTTTAGTCAAGTTAGGATTTGTATTTTCTTTGTTTTTTGTTTCATTTAACCTTTGAGCAAGAGCACGACATCTATGCCTATGGTCTCTAACATTTCTATTTATTTTAGTATGACTTTCAAGTTGTGTTTGTGTAGGAGTGGGTTTATCAACCAGGTTTCTTTTCTTCCCTAAGGGATGAATGAAAGGAACCATAGGATGTTGTTCAACCACTTTCTCTTTACCTTTGTAAACTTGTTTTATTTTAGGAAGCGTGATGGGATTTTTTTCATTATCTCTTGGTCATTTGTGGGAAGTAGGTAAGGGATTTTTCTTAGGTTGGTCTTGGTTATTTGGAATGTCTTTAGGTTCGATCATGGTTTTTTCAAGGATGGTAGGCTAAGTCATAGGTTGAGGTATGTTTTTAATTGATAGTTTTGTTATGCATTTTACCTTAAACTTTTGGTAGGATTTGAAAAAGAAGCATTCTCGAGGTTTAATAGGTTCCATGGGCTTAAGCGAAAAGAAATCTAATGAAAAGTTTCCACGAGAAGACAAAGGATTAAAGCCACAATGGTGCACAATGAAAATTCCATTGTCAAAGGGAATCTTTAAGCATTTATGCACAACTGATGGGATGACTTCCATGGAGTGTAGCCATCGGTAACCAAGCTTCACACAAAATTGATCTGACATTGAGATGATGGAGAATGAGACATCTAATGTTTTTGGTTCTATTTGTAAAGGGAGGGTGATCAATCCCATTATAGGGCAAGAAAAACCATTATCCATCTTTATCCATGCTTTTGGTTTGTCATATGTTTCTTGATAGAGTTCATGCACAAATATGAATTCCTCAGTTATCACATTATCTCCATAGACATAATCAATTAATATCCCATTAGTGGGCTTGTCATTGATTCAGTCGATTATGTAAAGAGGACCATCTAGTGCATTTCTAATGATATATTTAGATGAGAAAGCAATTTCAAGAGGCTTCTTAGTTCATCCCTTATGAGGTTGATTTTTGATCAATGAAATTAAGCATTTTTTAATAGTATCCATATCCATAGGACTAGTATCCATAGGATCTTGTTCAATACTATCCATTTTTTCATCATCTATGTTGACATTCATCACATCATTCTTTAAATTTTCACTAGCTTTGAAAAATGAAATATTATGATTTGGCATGGGGTTGGTTAAAACTCCTAATCCTAATAAGCCTTTACCTCCAAACTTTAGATCAAATTCTTATTTTCATTATCACTGATAAAATGGACATGACACATAACATTGCAAGCGTCTTAAACATCTTGTGGAAGACCTCATTGATTCTAGTCGACTTTCAGTTGGCAGTGTTAATGATCAAGAAAATAATTTTGTTGCCCCTCCTAACCATGATAATATTTCATGGGAGGCAAGGTGATCATTTTCTATTCTAAAATTTGCGACATTGTACTATGGAGGGTACTAGGTAAGGGAGTGAATTACCTAGCCAAATCCCCAAATGTGAAAGGAGATGTCTTCCTTATAGCAGCCACTTGGGTATTAACATGTTTAGCCACTTTTTGAGGGGGATTCAGTTGAATTAATCCTTTATTCTATTTTCTAAAAGGTTGATAATTGTTTTGGTTTGCAGATTTAGACTTTTTGGGTTGGCTAGAGGTGGGTTTTGTTTCACAACTACTAACCAAATTTTCATAATCATGAAAGGCAGTACACAAGTGTACGAAGGAGAGGAACTTCATCATGACAAGCTTATCTTGTATCTTAGTTTGAAAGTTTTCAATGAACATCCTTTGAAGGTGAGGATCGGGAATGTTTACATTGATTTGGGAATAAAGAGATTGGTAGCATGAAATAAAGTCAGTAATATTTTCATCATCTTTTTTCTTACATCTCATCAAATCAGATAGGTTCATCTTAGGATTCATATGGTTTATAAATGCCTCAATGAGTTCATTGAATGAAAAAATTGAGTTGTTTAATTACAAAGAAAACCATTCTAAGGCAGTATCCTTCAAGGATCTAGGGAAAATCCTAGCCAAGAGCTTATCCTCAAGAATAAAGTAACTAAATAAGGCAGTATAAATGAAAACATGGTTAGAAGGATCTCCCTTCCCCCCATATTTATTGAATCTAGGAACCTCTATACCTTGTGGCATCGGTGTTCTCAAATCTCTAAGGATAAGGGATTTCTTCTGACATAATATGTAGGTTGGTGATTTTGATTTTGGTTTATGGTTGAAACTTGCTTTTGAAGGGATGAAACGGTTTGAAAAAGTTGGTTTATGAGAGGATCATAGTTTGCATTTTGAGATGGAAGTGAATAAGGTGGAGGTGTGTATGTGTTCGAGGGATGAGTGAATGGAATGCTTATAGGAGGTAAAGTGGTAGGAGATATGATGTGCAATGCCTCAAAGGTACTAGGGATGTTAGCGGAAATACCCAAGGAAGGAATCACATTACTAGTAGGTTGCATTGTTATTGTAACTTGAGGGTTGGTATATGTAGGAATAGAGACAATGGTTGTGGAGGGAGGAATTTTGGTTCCTCCTTAACTTGTGAAATTGTTCAAAGGTAAAGGAAAACTAGTGGTTGAGGTAAGATGTTTCCCTAGAAAAATCTGAATTATGTTATGCAAAAGATCTATTCCATCTTCACTATCAATCATGTGATGTATGTTATCTATGATAGGGATAGTAGTGGTTGAAATTATTTCAGTGCTTATTTTATTTTTTAGGTTTTCTAAGTCCATTAATTTTTATTATGTTTTCTTACGAAATACTAGCAACCATTGTTTCAACATTTGTCACACTACTTGAAGGTAAAGAGTTGTTAAAGGTATGGTCCATACCTAGTGAACTAGTGTCAACACTAGTAGTGAAAGAGTTAGAAAACCCAAGATCCATGATGATTGTGCTATCACGAGATGACATGTGTCTCAAACTTCATCTCAATATAGTATTAGCAATAGGACACCATGTAGAAAATATCATACAAGGTACAATCAAGAAAATGAAATATGCAATGAACACAAGATAAATGTTATGCTCTAATTTTTATTCAAATGAAACTAAGCTAAATGCAATGAAATGAAAGTAATAGAAACTCTTTAAACTAAAACAGATAACTAACAATAGTAAACAAAAACACAAAAATAGAGTTTTTAATGCTAAAAAAATGTAGTTTCAAATTTGAAATGAGATGAAATCACCCAGACGATGTATGAATCCCAATCAATGTTTTTCAAAGGTTTAAATGCTAAATAATAGTCACCACAAAATACCCAAAAATCAAGAAAAACCACCTGTACTAGGACTAAATCTTCCAGAGGGGTGTATGAGTCCCAGATCAGGGTTTTTGCACCATTTTAAACAAGTTATGTGTAAATGTTATGTTTTTTGGTTTATATGATGTCTAAAATCAATGCAAATGCATATTTTAGATGAAATTAAGCTATGAAAGATGCAAAAATGAAACCTATATGCACTTTCACTAATGCAGGAATTAAAAACCCTAAATGTAATTTAACTAATGCAAACCCTAATGCAATGTTAATGCAAGCTAGATCTAGGATTCTGATGCACTCCAAATCAAAATTAATATATTCTAAATGTAGGTTCACCAAAATGAAACAACAGAAACAAATTTTTCCACCTTTTAGGAGATGGAACACATGCACAGGGTCCTATTTTTCTCAAGTTTCACTCAAGGAAACCCTAGAGATCTCAATCCAAGGATGGAATGAAGGAAAGAGATCTGCTAGAGGTTTTCCTAGGGTATGATTAATGACTAAAGAGGGGTTCACCACCAACCTATGGCTTCGAAAGACAAATTACATGCAAGATCTAATTATGAAATTCAATGATATGCAAGACTATAATAAATGACATAGAAATAAATGCAAAACAAAATAACAAACTAGGAAATAAGAGATGTGCACCTAGAAATTTGTAGCAACTTGAATGAAGATTCAAAATTTTGTAAATGTTGATTTTAATGTACACTAGGACTCATATGCCAGGATGGGCGATTTAGTCCCAAATTATGGTTTTTTGGCAGGAACATAAATCTAATGATGACAAGTCTAGATCTTCATAAATCTACAAAATTACTTGTATTAGGGCATGTGCAGGATCATGGTATGCCAAACAGGCCCTTAAGTGGCAAAAAATTTAGAAAAATCAGTGTTAGGCAACTTGACGTAAATATTTGAATAAGTTATCTATATTATTTAAAAAATATGTAAGAATAGAATTTGTAGAAAATTGAATGTAGTTTCTTAAATACTAGGTTTATTTAAAAATAAATAAAATCTATTTGGTGAAAATTTGAAATTTCAATGCAGTAGTACTTAAATTTCAGGGAAAAAATAAGAAGTAGGTGTCTACCACCCTAACCATAATAAAATGATAATATTTTTTGTAAGATTTTATATATAAGTAGAGGACTCATGTCGGATGTGATGAATATTTTTTGTAATTTTTTTAAGTAAATAATTAATTATGAATTTTTATTACAACTTTAGAAAATATAAAACTCGTCTGCTTGGTCAAAAATTCATGAAATTTAATTTTTATTTTTAATCCTATAGTATGTAAAGCATATAATGTGCATGTTTTGGATTCAAAAAATATGATACCGTTTGAAAGTTATAGATGTTTTTCAATCAGCCTATCGATCAGGACTTTAGTCGTAAGTCTAATAGAAAATGAATAATAATTATTTATTAAATTCAAATTAAATCATAATTTATATTTTTGGAAAGCTGAGAATCTCCTCTAAAAACCCTTTTTGTTTCATTAATTTTGGGTGAAAAAAAAGTCGTCAGCCACATACCCTACAAATATTGCCACTTTTTGGCATACCATGATCCTGCACATACCCATTAGGACATATACACTAGAAGTGGCATAATAGTCTTGCTTATCTTTTTTGGAGGATCAAAGTCTAAATCTACTCTTCAACCTCTGCTCTATCTTCTCAACCTAATTACTTATTTGAATAGCTCAATTCTACTTTGTAGGTGTCTTTTAGTGGTCTTCTACACAAGCTAACAACTTTGACAACTTTGCAAATTTGAAAACTTCTTCCAATCTTGCTCTTCAATGTGTCTTCAACCTAGATCCACAAATTTCACACCAAAGAAAGGGGAAAATGTTGTTTTGTTAGTAGAAAGGGGTTTGGCTTGGTCAAACCCTGTTTTGGTAATCAAACCTTGTAATGAAATAAAATGGAAAGGAGTAATGATGAATGAACAAAATGAAATGTTGCAACACACCAAACCCTAGAAATAAAATGTTGCAAACATGTATGAGATGGCTCTAATGGATGTAGATATTGACTCTTGCTTGAAAGTTATAGGTCTTGAATTGAATTCTTGCTTCAATCATGAAACCCTACATCACAAATGTTAGCTCAAAAACAAACATGATGCAAGATGGCTTTGACATGATGCTTAATACTTGAATAATGCTCCAAAATGCTTGATAATCAGCTCTTGAAGGCTCTTGAATGCTCTTGAAAACTCTTCAATGCTCTTGTGAACTCAAATTTTCTATAAGGATGCTTATTCAACTTGCTAGGTGAAAAATGAGTAAAATAACCTTGTATTTATACTTGTTTATGCCGAATTTACTAAAATTACAACACTACAAGCCAACATCAAATCTAGGAGAATAAAATCCCACCAATAATTTGAATTGAATTTAGGTCTTTATGCTAAGGACTCATACGCAAAAAGTGGAATATGAGTCCCATTAGGCTAAGATTGGGAAAACAATTTCAAGAAATGCTTAGATCATGTGAAATCTAGATCGAGGACCCATAAACTTAGGTGGGATCCATATGAAGGTGGCGTATAAGTCCTAGATCAGGGCCATCGATTGGATTAGATTATCCTTGGAAAGATACCTTGTGAATGCAAAATAAAATAAGGCATACAATTAATAATGAATACAGATTAGTGTGAAAGTGTTAGGATACACTTAAATAAGGAAAAACTAAGTCCATTTAGTTTAGAAGGGCCCAAGACCTAATGTGAATGTGCTAAACACATTACAACACTAAATCAAGGAAACATTATCCTCAATTTAATAAGTAGGGCTTAAACAAGCATGAAAATGTAGAGAGATACTTTTTCTGTTGCCACAACTAGGATGATAGAATATGATATAAATGAGAGAAAAAACATTTATTTATTATTTTTCCATGAGGAAGATCAAGGCTCAAGACACAATGTCTAATGGATGGATATGATTGAATTACAGTGAGGATATTGATTGAGGGCTTAGCCTTGTCACAAGTGTCACAAGATGGAGGCATGAAAATGCTATATGTCATAGGTGTGAGAGCTAGGTGTGCTCACACATGTGTGAGCACACACTTAGGGAGGATCATGAAAGAGACAAGAAAAAGATGTAGGATGGTTACCTTTTGACATGTATTATACTTAATTAAATATATATTAAATTATTTAATTAAAGGTAGATCGAGGGGTAAAGTTAAATGATGGATTAAATAAATAATAAATATTAGTTTAATTGGCTAAGATAGGGTAAAGTCTAATGTGCTTGGGTATAGAAATATTTAGATGTCTACATATAAGTTGGTCTATTGATGTCATGTCATGTTTTCATCCAAAGTAGATATTTGTAGTTCTATACTTGTGTTTTACCTAATTTTATTCATAGTGTATTTTTCTTCTTGAGTATACTTTTTCTTCCAACTCCACTCTTCCTTCTTGTTAGAATTTTAAAATCTTCCTTATTGGCATGCATGTTGCTCAACCCTTGACACCTCATCCTATAGTTTGAGTCTTATGTTATGGATGGCCCCAATCCTTGATATTTCTTCTTATATTTTTATTCCCCTCCCGAATTCCCAACACGTGTCATATTGTTTCCAATAGTCTATTTTTGTGCCACCAGTCTCAAAATAAAATATTTCTCACACATGATTATTGTTCAAATTTGAAGATGCGAGTATATGCAGTGGATGACATATTCTATTTTTTAAGGATATAAAAGAGTAAATGTTTCATCTAATATCATTAGCTACACTAAATCAATTTTGAGCACTTATGCTCAAGCATGTGGATATAAGGATAAAAACTCATTGATCCATTAGAGATTAGAGATCAAAATCACTTTGATTTCAAGGATGCCACTCCCTTTGGATAGAATATGATCTCAATTAGATGTTTCATCAAAGATTCATTGCTTGTAGATTCGGCCATGTATTATTTTGGTGTTGTTTATCATTTATCATGGGTATGCTCATAGTAGTGTATTGTTGTTATTTCTAATGAAGTTATAATATATTTTGAATGTATTTCTAGATTTTAAATTATAATAAGGAAATAATAAAGAGTTACATTTGTTATTTGTTGGGGTACTATTTAGAATGCAATGGTAATAATGTGATGTAAATAATGATTTAATATAAGTTTGATAAGATTTGAGTTCAATATTAAAATAATATTATTTGTCCCCAAATAATTAACATTTGGAAAAAATTAAAAATCAATTTAAAGTTAAAATTACATAGTTATTTTGGATCATGATATTACAATTCACACAAATTGTAAAATAAAATAGAAACTTCAAAAGGTGAAAGCTAAATAATAGAATGATACTTTTTTGCAAAAAACAATTAAAAAATAGAAACCCACAAAGGGAGGATGAAAAAAAATGATGAAAATAGGAAGTTAGAAATTCCAAAGGCTAAAAAAACCAAGAAAATATAAAAAAGATAAAAAGATAAAACTTAAAATAGTTTAAAATGAAAGATTTTGGCTAGGGATAGAAGCAATGATCGAGAAAAGGATCATGCACCACATTTTATAGATGCATCAAAATAGGTATAGATACACTAGACTGTGCAAGGAGTTGAAAATGAAAATAAACCTACAAACATAAGGATCAAGTTGTATACAAAATATTGACACAACATGAAAACAATAGAAATATAAGACCCTCCAAAAAATATTCGAAAATGTGAAAAATCTTGCAAAATTAGTAAGAAATAATGTGAGATCTTGCAGGTCAATAAATTTATAAAATACTATGGATGTTCTAAAGGTTAGACACATGTGTTAAAACATGAATAGTTGTACTAAAATCATAGCTACACATTGAACCATCAACCAACCACTCAAAGCTACAAAGATATCTTAAAAGGGACATGGGTCCCACAAAACATAAGCCTTATTACACTTCACTAATGTAGTGAACTAGATAAATATTTTGATCTAGATGAATTTGAGGAAAGTATGGATGTAGAAGGTCAGGTGTTGATTGAATAAATAGAAAGAAAAAAAATGGAACCAAAAAAAATGATGAGTAATGTTGGTGTTTTTTAACCCTTAATTCTAAGGAAAAACACAATGCCTAAACCAATGGATCAAAAGGTTAAGAAAAATTTCTTACACTATCAACAAATTAGGGACAAGAAAGGCCAATGAACAAGGCTATAATCAACCTTCTGAATTTTGAGCTCCACAAAACTCGGGAGGGTGTTCGTATTCAAAGATTTGCACATTTAATTGAACTTGCACTAAACAACACATTGCAGATTTCTATCATGTGGATGGATTCTCAAATAAATGTATAAAGGATGCACATACATTTCAGTACATTCATACATAATCCCTTTGCACCTTCAATCAACACTAAGACTAGATAGATTAAGAGACATCTTCAATTCAACTACACAAAGAAGTTACAAGAGAATCATTCTCAATCATAACCCATATGTTCTTTAATCTCCATGAAGATACAAAAAACCTAATAAATTAGACTTGAAAATGGAAAAGATTCATTGATATTTTAAAAGGTGATTCCTTCTAGGGTTTGCACAAAAGAAAACACTAGACCAGTGCCTTGTCCATAACATAGTCAAAATGAAATACCCATCTAGTAATAGCCCAAACACAAAACCAATGACCATTAAGCTATTACTTCCTTACAATAATGAGGTCTCTTTAGGACATATCTACAACATTCTTACTGATCCTGATTGCATACAATATATTTAATATTTGACTGAAAACACATTTAATATGTTCTTTGAACAAAATTCATCAATCCAAACATTTATTGTAGTGAATGTTCAACAAAAACCATTATAATCCTTGATTACTTTGATTAAAAATATAATGCATACATTCTAAAGACATTACAGTATGAAATTGTTCATGATTTACAAATTGTTTTGCTTGCCATTAACAGAAATGAATTACACCATTGGAACTCTAAAATTTAAAGAACCTCTAAACTAGAGATAACCTTGTATAGAAATTGCAATATCTTCAACTTGGAGAAAACTGGAACCCCCTCAAGTGAAACCAGAAATTACATCTTAAGAGAAAAGAGAAGGGAAGATAGAAGCCCTAAGATTAATCCACAGTTGACACATGGCATTTTTAGTCCCCTTGATCTACAACTTGATTTGCATTTAGAAGATGCTTCTACTCTCCATTTTCCCTCCTTATTTGCAACTAAAGTTCTTGTCCTCTTTGTTTTTCTTCATTTCCAAATCTTGTGCATCTTTTTATCCTATCTATAAAAGGTAATTTATTATCTCTATTTTCACTTGCAAGTGAAAAATATCGCTCTTGGGTAAAATCCCACTTACTAGCAGTTGAAACTTTCATTTACCATACATTATAACTGATTAGACTTATCAGAAAATCATAATTTCCCCTACTTCTTAATCAAACATTGCATTTAGGGTCATTTCTTTGTTTCCTGACACTCCACAAAAGGTTGAAATTCTACAAAAATACTCCCAAGGCATAAGGAATACATTGGGAGATCTTCTCGATGAAGCAACAATTGTATTGAACCTCTACACACTATGCAAAATTGCCCCAAAAGAAAAAAATGTGATTACAGCCATTTGTAGCTCCATCCACAATAAAATTCTTCTCCTTACAGTGAAAAGTGTATTGACAATACTCCATAAAATGCTTTTAAACATTTATTTCTACTCACAAGCTCCAATCTTCCCTTCCCTGCTTCCCCACTTCCATTCTTTGTTGGCAGCATTTGCAACTATGGGCTTTGGGAAAGCTTTTATGAGGCAACTTTATTTATTTTTAAAGCTTTAAAAAATTTCATGGCAAATATTTAATTACCCAACCAAATCAAAAGCTATTGCAGATATTTTAATTCTAAAAAAACTTCCCACCAATCCTTGCTTCCCCATTGGTTTCCAATGATGTGAGCAAATATAGTTGTGGGTTGGCAGGGATAATATATTTAATGAAGTTTAACCTTAGAAAGTTTTGCAAAATATTTACCCTCCTTCCAAAATGGAAATGAAGCACTTTTACAAATATTTTACTTTCTAGAAGCTTTCTCACCAATCCTTGCCTCCCTGTTACCAACTGTTGTCATTAGCAAGAGGTTCACGGGTTGTTGGGGAAAGATTTACAAAGCAAATAAACTTTTGCAAAGGTTTAATAATTGACAATGTTTAAAAATATTTTCAATGCTTTAACTTCAACTACAAGCTCTAGCTTTCTTTCCCCACTTCCTCGCAGGGAAGCATGGTTTAAAATAAAGTTAAACTTCATAAAATTTTGACAAAACTTTAAAATATTTAATGTTTCCCTAAAATGCCCATATTTCACATGCATTTCATTTGAATAATATTTAAAATATGTAAAGTATTTTAAGTATTAGCTTTTGTAACATTAGGAAAATGTTAATTTTTTAATTTTGCCTGCCACCCAAATGAGGAAAATTCACTGCAAGAAAACATGGACACCTAAAGCAGTGATTTTTTGTGAGCAACCATAATAAATTATTTAAAACATGGGTTTTAAATTAGATTTTTCCCAGCCATTAGAATTTTGGTACCTCCTTTGTAAACTAACCTATAAGACGTGTTTGCCACAACTAAAAAGCATTAAAATAGTGAATCATATGGCCTCCGTTTTTAATGAAAATGGAGTTGGAGATGTTCTATACCAAAATGAGAAATGGGTTTCCCTTAGAATTGAAAAATTTGAAACTTTTTAGAACAATTTTAGCTCGGTCGCAATCAGAAGATAATTAAATAACCCATCAAAACTCATCCTGGAGGTTTGAAACTTAGCAAACATGTTACCATATGTACCAAAAATAATTCTACCAAAAGGATTTGCAAGATGACTTCCAAGTTGCAAAATATTACTCGACAAATTGGGCCTCCTGGGCATATTCAGTAGGATGCAGACCTAGGCTCTGTCGACATATTGAAGAGATATAGGCACTTCAAATTTGTAAGATTTGAAGGTTCCATTAGTGGGTCATATTTGGGGATGCATGCCCTTTGCGGGAATGGCGAGATTCTAGATCTCTGGAGAGTAGATCAAGAGTCAAATCCATTGGGTGCTCTAGAATTGTCCCATATGTTCCATTTTTTCAAACCTCATTTGATGGCCCCAAGCCACCAAATGAAAAAGGGAAGTCAATATTACCCCTTCCAAACACCAATCTATTAAAGGAGCTGATCTCCCTCAATCCATACTTTCCTCTATCGCACCACAACAACATGAGTAAGATCTTTCCTACAAAAACAAGTGTCAGGCTACCTTTGAACAAGTGAGAACTTCCTCCATGTTTAGCTTTACTATCACATTACAACCAAATCACATAGGCCACATCACTACCACTCATTTCATTTTTTGATCATGTGGCAAGTGACAAAATATGAGGACAATGATGAAGACTACATGAAGACACAGTCTTATCACATTTACTAACACCCTCATAATGGTTAGACTCATAAAAGATATCATGCCTTAGAAATAGTGTACAATCCTCTTGTGTATTAAGCAAAGAATGCTCACACATTTGTAACTACTTCAACTGAATTGCATCATAGGAAATTTTATCATCATCCCAACAACACAACCCAAACACATTATCATATGGCTCAAGGTTCTGAAAACAAGACTTATCAACATCCACAAGTCCATTGTCCACATTCAAATCATAGCATTCAGAAAAGGCATCAACATCCCAAACAATGTCTTCCACTTTAGGTTCATAAACAAGATTATTAACATTCATCATGTTATCACTCAAAAAGTCTTCAAGTGCAAGTTCATATGACTCAGAATCTTTGTTTACAATAAAACCCTCATAGTGAGTGTTTAAAACACATTCACTATTGCAAGGAGTATCATACTCAACATTACCTCATGTTGCATCAACATGACTATTTGAAGCATACTACTCATGAGGAAAACTATTATTTGTAGATCTAAAAAATAGGTCCTCATATGCATCCATGTTATTGACACAATCGGATTCTTCAAGTGCAAACTCATCATAAAAAATTTCATTAGTTGTACTAAAATTTGTCTCTACATTTCCACTTTCATGTACAACTACATCTATGCTATCCTCATGCAAACATTCAGTGATAAATTCAAAGCCAACAAAAGGAGTATAAGAAGGTAAAGCATCACACAAAAAAGGGGTTCCTTGTTCATAACTTACATTACCAACATATGCATGCTCCTCATAATCAACTACTTGAACTGATTCATCCCTTGTATGCATATCTCCTTCCTTGTTCATACTACTGTAACAATCAATAGGGTCATATCCTTCATTGTCAAACTGAAAATCATCATTTGTTTCTTCATTACAGTTGCTTGTGGATGATTTCTCAAACTGAAATTCATTGCACACTTTGTCATTTGAATCTAAAACACTGGCATTCACAAAATCATTCCTCAAATCAATAGGCTACTTTTGTTTGGAAATTGTTGGATGGTGTGATGTGGTGTTGATACGTGGTTGTTATTGATGTCAACACTATTAGCATTTGATGTTCTAAGTGTTGTATATGTCGAGGATATTAAGAAAATTATAAGTGAATGTGTTTTAGGTTCCTAGTGGAACTATGTTGAACTATGTAGGTCATGAAGGCATTACGTTATGTACGTAAAAGGTTAGTTGTTGTGAATCAAAGGGTTTAATGTTGAGTATGTCTAGATCATCTACAAGAAGTTTTAGAGGTCTACATGAATTTGTGTGCAAGTTGTGGTTTGACAGTGTTTTGTTGGTCTTTGTCAAATTTTTTGAGTGAAGATTGTATCTTCCTAGTTATCTCGGTTGTTGCAGATGTCTCTCTACTATTTCTTGGTGTTTTCAAATGTCTCTAGTTCATCCTCTATCTTTGTGGTACATCCACATGATCCAATGAAGCTCATGATTGAAAATGTTTTCTTGCACATGTTCAGTTTTTCTTCTTCTTGGCCAACATGTTGATGCTAGCGTGTTGTGGATGTTTGAGGCATGATTAATTGGAGTATTCTTATTTTGGAGAAGTGAATTTGGGTCCCCACTATGTTGTGGCTGACCTTGGTGGGTGTGCATTGAAAATTTAATTGTAAATTTGAGCTGAAATTGAAAATATATTCTTTTCCTCTGGCTGACTTTGTTATGGTAAAATCTTTATGGCAGATATATAAGAAGCAATTTTGTGGATAGTATGAGGAGTATGCAAAGTGTGGTTATTGTGTAGAGTATGTGTTGTGTGTTCTTGTTTGCATGAGTGAGAATATCATTGAAGAGAAAGTGTGTAGAAGGTTGAGCAAAGTATGTAGAAGTGCTATGCCTAATTGGAACTGTAATCAGGCTTGGATAGAAGTCATTCTCTTAGTTCAAATTTTTGGATGGTTTTAATCTGAATATTTCTATAAGACAATGAGTCTTCTATTTGTAATTGAGCAGTGAGCTCTAGGTAGTGAGGTTGAATTCATGTGCATTCTCCTTATTATTTTCCTTTATGCTTTTAACAGAGTTTAATCTTGTGGACTGACATCCACCATGGTTTTTCCCCTAACAGGATTTCCACGTAAAAATCTTGGTGTTCTTTGTCTCTCTAATGTGTTAATTTCTTATGGTTAATTGTTTATTCATCGGAGATGACATTAAAGTTAACTTAAGTTTATAAATTTTAAATTTTTGTGACAACTAATTCACCCCCCCTCTCAATTGTTTGTCCTTTCTTCTTCCAACAATTGGTATCAGAGTGGGTTCCTCTAAAGAAAAGTCTAACAGCTTGAGGTGATTCGAGATGGCAACATCCAAGAAAGACAACCCTAGATTTGATGGCACCAACTACTCACTATGGAAATTTGGGATGCAATTTCATTTATAGTGCATTGGGGATGCTATCTGGAAGATTACAAAGAATCTATACACTATTCCTACGAATGAACCCTCCACTCCTAATGAGATCTGGATAAAGATGGATTGTATGAAGGAGATACATAGGTAAAGATGGCTAAGCTACAAAGTCTGAAAGGTAAGTATGAAAACCTAGAGATGGGTGAAGATAAAAATATTACTTCTTTTATGCAAAGAGTAAATTAGATAGTGCTAGGTATTAAATGTGTCAGTGGTTCAGTAAGTGAAGATGAAATTGTGGCTAAGATACTCAAATCCTTGCCTCCCTCCTACAAGTCAAAAGTTAATGCTATTGAAGAGTTTATGTCTATAAAAAAGATGACAAGAGACACATTGATAGGAAAGCTCAAGTGTTGCTTTTGAAATAAGTGAATTTGGTGAATCCACACCGAAAACTAAATCTACATTCAAAGCTATTGTATTTGGAAGATATAGGCAAAGTTAATTCCTGGAGAGAGCTCCAGAAGGGCATCCAAATATGATGAAGAAATGAAATAGATCAAAGACCAAGATAGAGAAGTTCAAGAACTGGAAGCACTCGTTGCCAAAAAAGAAGGAAGAGGAAAAGGTAAGTATGAAGATGTATTACCTATTAAATGTTTTTCATGCAGTAAAATAGGTCACTTTGCATCAAGATGTCCTGAAAGAGTTCCTAGGTCTAAACCTAGAAAACCTAGATTTTAGAAGAAATGCTACTTTGTTGAAGAAGCAGTAATAGATGATGAGTCTAATAAAGATGCTATAAATGAGGATGATCGGGCTTTTATTGCTACAATTGAAAATAAGCCTAAACCTACTAAATCCATTGAAGAAAAGAAAGCTCTTGCAACCTATGTTGAGGAGAAAGATGAATGGGTCATTGATAGTGGATGCTCACATCATATGACCAATAACAAAAGCAAGTTTGTGAATCTAGAAGAGTATTATGGTGGGTTTGTGAGATTTGGAGATAATTATGCTTGTGTGATTCGAGGTAGAGGTTCTATTAGCCCTAGTGGTAAAGAAATTATTGATGATGTTCTCTATGTTGAAGGCCTGAAGCATAACTTGTTAATTGTTGGATAGATGGTGCACAAGGGATATGATCTATAGTTCAAGGATAGAAAATGCTAGATTCATGGAAAATTTGGAAACATGGTTGCCACTGGTGTGCAAACTAAAGGTAACATCTTTCATTTGAATACTGCTAATGGTAGTTGCTTAATTTCTCAAGTAGATGAAAGTTGGTTATGGCATAGGAGATTGTGTCATGTAAACTTTGACATCATTAAGATAAGTTCTACTCAAGCAGTAAGAGATCTTCATAAATTAGTGAAGCCTACTAATGTAATTTGTCAACAATGTCAAATGGGTAAACAAACTAGAGTCTCCTTTCGAAGCAAGCAATTTCACTCAAATAATGTGTTAGAACTGCTACATATTGATTTGTGTGGTCCCTCTAGAGTTAAGAGCATTCATGGAGAAAGATATTTTATGCTTGTCATTGATGACTACTCTAGAATGATTTGGGTTTCCTTTTTGAGAGAGAAAAGTGAAGCATTAGATAAGTTCAAAAGCTTTAAGGCCATGGAAAAAAATGAAAAAGGTCTAAAGATCAAACGCCTAAGATCTGACAGAGGTGGAGAATTCCTTTCAAAATAATTCAATACTTACTGTGAAGAGCATGGAATTAAAATACAACTATCTACTCCTCGAACCCCTCAACAAAATGGAGTTGCAAAAAGAAAGAATAGAAAAATTCTAGATGCTGCCAAAACAATGATGGTGGAAGGAAATTTTCCTTAGATGTACTGGAGTGAATTGGTAAGTACTGTTGTATATACCTTGAATAGAGTAAATGTGAATGGTAATTCTGGTAAGACTTCTTATGAACTATGGTTTGGTCATAAGCCTACTGTGAAACACTTCAAAGTCTTTGGAAGAAAATGATATATCAAAAGAGATGATGACATAGGAAATTTTAATGTTAAAAGTGATGAAGGAATCTTCCTAGGTTACTCCACAAAGAGCAAGGCATACAGATGCTACAACAAAATACTGAGAAAAGTAATTGAGAGTGAAAATGTCAAGGTTGATAAGGATTCAGTCAGGTCATCTAGAAGATGTAGCTATGATTCAAATGAAGACATCATGAGCCAAGGGAAGAATTCACAATCACCAAATCTACTTCAAATTATTCCATGTGTTTTGATGAAGCAACCACAAGTTGTTTCGGTAAAACAAGTCAATCAAGAAGCGCAATCAAGTGCAACTACACAAGAAAGTTCTAAAAACACAGAAGTCTGAGAGAGTCCTAAAACTCCAAGGTATGTAAAGTTGAATCATTCTGAAATTCAAATCATAGGAGATAAGAGAAAAGGAGTGCAAACTAGAAAGAAAATTGTTGAAGAATACTGTCTGATTTCCAAGATTGAACCTAAGAATGTCACAGAAGCCTGTCAAGATGAACATTGGCTGGAAGCTATGAAAGAAGAATTGTCACAAATTGAAAATAATGACACATGGACATTGGTTCTTAGGTCCAAAGACAAGAATTTTATTGGCACTAAGTGGGTATTCAGAAACAAGCTAAATGAAGATGGTGAAGTTGTCTAGAATAAGGCAAGACTGGTATGTAAAGGTTACTCTCAAATGGAAGGTATAGATTTTGAAGAGACCTTTGCCCCTGTTCGTAGAATTGAAGTAGTAAGACTATTGCTTGCTTATGCTACTTACAAGAACTACAAAATTTACCAAATGAATGTAAAGTTTGTATTTCTAATTGGGGAACTTGAAGAAGAAGTGTATATTGAACAACCAAATGGATTTTAGCTAACAGATGTGGAAGACATGATTTTTAGTTTGAAGAAAGCCTTGTATGGACTCAAACAAGCCCCCAGAGCCTAGTATGCCAGATTGGACAAATACCTACTGAAGCTTGGATTCTCAAAAGGTACTATTGATAGTAACTTATATTTCAAGATAGATCATGATAAGGAGTTAATCATAGAAGTTTTTGTTGATGATATCATCTTTAGTGGAGATGATAATTTATGCATGAAGTTTGCTGATGAAATGAAGAATGAATTTGAGATGAGCATGATTGGTGAAATGAAGTTCTTTATGGGATTGCAAGTTTCACAATTGGATCAAGGGATTTTCATATCTCAGTCCAATAATGTGAAAGGACTGTTAAAGAAGTTTGGAATGGATGATTCCAAACTAGCTGGTACACCCATGGTGACTGGATGTAAGTTGCAACAAAATTATGATTCTCCTAAGGTGAATCAAACCAGATACAGATCAATGATTGGAGGATTACTCTACTTGACATAGAGAAGGCCAGATATTATGCATGTTGTATGTATGGTTGCAATATTTTAAGTTGATCCCAAAGAATCACATGTAACTGTTGTCAAAAGAATTTTCAGATACTTGAAGGGAACTGCTAATTTTGGACTTTGGTATTCAAAGCATGATGATCTTACGTTGTGTGCATACACAGATGCTGATTGGGTTGATGATGTGGATGATAGAAAAATTACTAGTGGTCATGCTTTCTTCCTAGGGAAGAAGTTGGTATCTTGGTTAAGCAAGAAGCAAATTTATATTTCTCTATCCACTGTTGAAGCAACATATGTTGTTGCTGCAAATAATTGTACTTAGGTGCTATGAATGAAACAAATGTTGAAAGATATTAAGGTGATATATGAAGAACCTATTGCAATATACTATGACAACTCAAGTGCAATAAATACATGAAGGAATCCAGTACTACACTCAAATACTAAGCATATATCAATCAATTTTCACTTCTTAAGGGAGAAAGTGAATGAGAAGGAAGTCAGACTAGACTATGTGCCTACAAAATAACAAATTGTAGATATCTTTACAAAGCTATTTTCAAAAGATACTTTTGAGTATCTCAAAGGAATGTTATGGGTGGTTACCCCTCCTGACAAGAGCTAAAAGATGCACTTACTTGCATCAATTCGTGAGCTACATTGCTATATTCTAATCCAAATTGATGTTTTTGTGGCTGCTACTCAAGGGGAGTAGTCAAATGTGCAGAGATATGGTTCAAAGCATGTGTTTAGAAAGTTCATGGTTACCTTTTCCATTGATGTCAAAGGGGGAGAAGTATTACGTGAAAAATATAAATATCTAAGGGGGAGAAGTGTAGAATGAAAAATATTTCCAAGCATAAGAGAAATCGTGTAGTGTGTTGGGTTGATGGTATTTTTCACATCATGTGTTTCCATCAATGCCAAAGGGGGATATTGTTGGAAAATTTTTGGATGGTGTGATGTGGTACTGATATGTGGTTTTCATTGATTTCAACACTATTGGCATTTGATGTTCTAAGTGTTGTATATGTCAAGGATATTGAGAAAATTATAAGTGAATATGTTCCAGGTTCCTAGTGGAATTGTGCTAAATTGTGCAGGTCATGAAGGCATTACATTATGTAGGTAAAGGTTACTTGTTTTGGATCAAAGGTTTTAATGTCGAGTATGTCTAGATCATCTACCAGAAGTTTTAGAGGTCCACATGAATTCATGTGCAAGTTGTGGTCTAACAGTGTTTTGTTGGTCTTTGTCAAAGTTTCAGAGTGAAGATTGTATGTTCCTGGTTATCTTGGTTATCGTGGATGTCTCTCTACTATTTCTTGGTGTTTTCATATGTCTCTAGTTCATCCTCTATCTTTGTGGTATGTCCACATGATTCGGTGAAGCTTGTGATTGAAAATATTTTCTTGCACATGTTTGGTTTTTCTTGTTCTTGGCCAACATGTTGATGCTAGCATGTTGTGGATGTTCAAAGCATGATTAATTGGAGCATTTTTGTTTTGGAGAAGTGAATTTGGGTCCCCACTATGTTGTGGCTGACCTTGGTGGGTGCACATTGAAAATTTAATTGTGAATTTGAGCCGACATTGAAAATATATTCTTTTCCTTTGGCTGAATTTGTTATGGTAAAATCTTTATGGCGGATATATAAGAAGAAATTGTGTAGATAGTATGAGTATGTGAAGTTTGGTTAGTGTGCTAAGTATGCGTTGTGTACTCTTGTGTGCATTAGTGTGAATATCATTAAAGAGAAAGTGTGTATAAGGTTGAGCGACATATGCAGAAGTATTGTGCCTAATTGGAACTGTAATCAAGCTTGGAAAGAATCCATTTTCTCAATTCAAATTTTTAGATGGTTTTAATCTGAATCTTTCTATAAGATAGTGAGTCTTCTATTTGTAATGAAGCAGTGAGCTCTACAAAGTGAGACTGAATGCTTGTGCATTCTCCTTATTATTTTCCTTTATACTTTTAATAGAGTATAATCTTGTGGACTGACATCCACTGTAGTTTTTCCCCTAACAGGGTTTCCACATAAAAAAATTAGGTGTTTTTTTCTCTCTGACATGTTAATTACTTATGGTTAATTGTCTATTCATCAGATCTGAGATTAAAGTTAAGTTAAGTTTTTAAAGTTTAAATTTATGTGACAACTGATTCACCCCCCCTCTCAGTTGTCCGTCCTTACTTCTACCAACACCTTTGTCTCATTATAATGAAAATTTTATCAATGCTACACTCCCTTGTAGAATTGACATGACCAATTGTATCATTACACTGTTGATCACACATTTCTTCTTCAAATAAGATATTCAGTTCATATCTATCATCTTGTTCTTGTAAGCCTTTAAATGTATTGTCATCATCTTCATTGGAATACTCTTCACTTGAGGAGATCAATTCTACCTCCTCTTCTTGAAAGGAATCACAATCACTAGGGTTGTAAATAGAATTGTAATGCCTTTGATCACCTAGACAAGAATGCATTTCAACTGGTTGTAAACTTCCATTTACAACACCAATGTTGTCATCATGAAGACATGAAATTTTAGAATCACCACAAACATCTATTGCACTTTCATAGTCCATAGATGAGAAAATGCTTTTAGTATCATTTGCATCATTGCAACCTTCATTTCATATAGAAAATTGGCTCTATATTTCCATATTTTCAAAGAAAATAGGGGTGACATCACATGTCTCATTCATCTCATCATGTCTTATGTTTTGGTCATTATGGCTACAATCTTCATTTACATTTATCTTCTCTATGGGTTTATCAAAAACAAAATCCTCATCAATACATGATGCATTATTATTGGGTGAAGCCAAAATAGTGGTTTACAATTGAAGTGAGGGAGGAAAACTCACAAAAAATGAATGCATGGAAAAAAACTTGATTTTAGGGGTTCGTACGAACCTATTGGTTCGACCGAACCCATTAAGGGTTCGCTAGAACCTTTGTTCGGGTGAACACTTTTAATGCTTTCCCACCAAAAAATCCAACAAAACCCCTTATAATAGGGGTTTGAACCTTGGTTCATTCGAACCCCTATGGGTTTTCTTGAACCCCCCTTATTCATCATCCCCCCTGAGACACAAAAAAAACCCTAAATTGTGGTACTTCGAAGCTCGGGTTGAGCATGAAAATGGATGAATCTTCACAAACCCAATTGGAATCAGGTATTCCTCAAAACGAGCTATCCAATGAATATAATTTTAATATGTTTTGGTTTTATTATGTATTTGTTTTTTTGGTTTTATTAAACATAGGTTTTTAATCAAAAATGAAGGTCTTTGTTCTGCACATATGGAAAAATAACAGATTATCAAAAAATATTGAAAAATATGAGTGCACCAGATATTGAAGTCCTTGATCCAACAAAAAAAATGAATTTCGATATATACAAAACAAGTTATGTGTTATACAGTCACGCTATGTCTGAATTGTAATTGGTTTGACTTCAAAACTTGATTAAGAAAAAATATTCAATAAAAAATTGTCTAACCAAGTGGAAGCACTAGATATCAAAGTTACGAATCTAAATTCAAAAGAATTATAATTTTATCCTTCATGGAAAAAAAATTATGTGTTATACACTGTGTCACTTTTTAAAAATGTTATTTTTTAAAAAAAATTAGTTTTCATGGGAGATGGAAAAAGAAGTGCAACCTGATTCTAAAATTTTTGAAGAAAATATTTTTAGAATCTACAAACAAAATGTGAGGAGACTCTAGTTTGCATCATCTTCAAATTCTTCACGGTTTAGCTGCTATAGGTGCCTAAATGTGAAGATTTAGTTAAAAATAATAATTTCAGTGTCTAGTTTGGCCAAAATTTGTAAACCATTATTGTGGGATCACCCTATTGTCTTTTTCTTTACCATCTGCATCCATTGGAATAAGTCTAGAAAAAGAACCATCACATAATTGAGTTGGGAAATTGCTTCCATATTGCTCCATCATTTCTCCAATCAATTAACTCTATTGATATATTCATTTTAGGCTAAGGGCTTCAAGTGACTTAGCATAGTACTCAAACCTGGCTCACAATTTTCACAGAATAAATCAATGCAAAATGATTCATTAGGTCTTTCTGATTCTGGTATATAAGACAAAAATTTCATAAATCTATCATAAAAATTATAGGAGTATTCATCATCAAATCTTTTTGCATCACAAAATACATCAATATATGACACAAGTTACACCTTATTTTTAGGTTTCTCTTCAAATTCTTCTTGGGTATGCAGATTTCTCTTATTAGATGAGCATCCATTATTTACTTCACCAAACTGATCCATGAATAGCAACTCAAGCTCTTTCCATGAACATATGGAATGTATTAGAAAACTAGAAAACCAACATTTAGCAATACCTTCTTAATTTTTTTACAAAAAACTTCATGATGTCATCCTCTTATTCAATTTGATAGTCTTTCATAATATCAATAAAACCCTATACATGTTGTGATGCCAAATTGTTAAGATCTCTAAACTTAGGCAAATATTCATTAATTCTTCTTGGGACAGAATGTCGATAACCTTGGATTTGATTGAAATCTAGAGGGTCATATCTTTCACTAGTGAACACCTTTCTTTGAGGAAATTAAATTGTGTTTTAGGCATGACATTATAGAGCTTGTAAAGGGAGAACTAGGACAGTCATACATATTTGCAAATAAAATTTATTCCCTCTACAACTTTTCAATTCTCAATATCCCTTTATTATAGTGCTCAATTTCACTAAATAAGGGAACCAAAGTTTTCTAGGACTTTCAAACATGGTCTTCATATACGGGTGAAGCCACAATAGTAGTTTACAGTTGAAGTGAGGAAGGAAAACTCACAAAAAATGAATGCATGGCAAAAAAAATTGATTTTAGGGGTTCGTACGAACCTATAATGGTTCGACCAAACCCATTAGGGTTTCGCTAGAACCTAGGTTTGGGTGAACCCTCCTAATACTTTCCTGCCAAAAAATCCATCAAACCCCCTTATAGAAGGGGGGTTCAATGAACCCTGGTTCGAGTGAACCCTAGGGGTTCACTCGGACCCCTTTTATTCCTCATCCATCCCTGAGACACAAAAAACCTAAATTTTGGCACTTCAGAGCTCGGGTTGAGGATCAAAATGGAGGAATCCTCACAAACCCAACTTGAATCAGGTAGTCCTTAGAATGAGCTATCCAACGAATATAATTTAAATATGTTTTGGTTTTATTATGTATTTGTTTTTTTAGTTTTATTAAACATAGGTTTTTCATTGGAAATGAAGGTCTCTATTCTGAACATGTGGAAAAATAGAAAATTATCAAAAAAAAATTGAGAAATATGAGTGCACCAACTATTGAAGTCCTTGATCCAAAAAAAAATTAAAATTGAATTTTGATATCTACAAAAAAAGTTATACGTTATACGGTCGTGCTATGTCTCAATTGTAATTGGTTTGACTTCAAAACTTGATTAAAGAAAAATATTCAATAAAAAACTGTCTAACCAAGTGGAAGCACTAGATATCAAAGTTAGAAATCTAAATTCGAAAGAATTAGAATTTTATCCTTCATGGAAAAAAAGTTATGCATTATATGGTGTGCGTCACTTTTTAAAAATGTTATTTTTTGAAAAAACCAAGGTTTCGTGGGCGATGGAAAAAGAAGTGCAATCTGCTTCCAAAAATTTTGAAAAAAATATTTTTGGAATCTATAGACAAAATGTGACGAGACTCTAGTTTTCATCATCTTCAAATTCTTCATGGTTTAGCCACTATAGGTGTCTGAATGTGAAGATTTCGTTTAAAAAAACAATTTAAGTGTCTAGTTTGGCCAAAAAGTGTAAACCACTATTGTGGAATCACCCATACATATTTATTCTTCATGAAAACCAAAACATAAGAATACTTGGATATGTTGCAATTGTTGTAAATTCTTGTTCCTGACTAGAAATATTTGTAGATCTGAAACTTTCTTCACATCTTCATCAAATTCTTTTGACAGTCACCACTTCTTTTCACAAAGGACTGAACTTCAAGCAATATGAAGCTCTTTAAAAGATGAATTTCATTTTGGGTCTTCTTCAACAGTAGAGTCACACATAAATTATTTTAAATCTACTAAAATAAAAACTCTTCCAGGTATGAAAATTTCTAAACCAAATGTTTAGATACACCAAATTCTTTACTCTATGCAAATGGATACTCTTCTAATGTTCCCCAACAGAGTCGCCAATTTGTTGGTGTTTTTTCCTGTAACCTCCAATTCTAAGGAAAAACACAAAGCCTAAACCAAGAGATCAAGAGGTTAAGACAAAGGTCTTACACTATCAACAAATTAGGGACAAGAAAGGCCAATGAACAAGGCTATAATCAACCTTCTACACTTTGAGCTCCATAAAACTCAAGAGGGTGTTCCTATTCAAAGATTTGCACATTTAATGGAACTTGCACTAAACAACACATTGCAGATTTCTAACATGTGGATGGTTCTCAGATAAATGTATAAAGGATGTTATACATTTCATTACGGGTAAGTGCACCAAGATGGTTCCCAAAAAGGGGGCTTAAGTGGCCACTTTTTTTCTGAAATTGGGAAATGTTGACCTTGGACGTGAAATTGAGGATAGTTACACTCAAAATTTTGAGATGGAACAAAAACAAGGATCGAAGTGCTCTAAGTCTACTTTCTAAACTACTAATTTATTTTGAAAATGGTTGGGATTAAGGGGTTCAAAAGAGAGGCATACACAAATTGGTGTTGTTTTTGTCAAAAAAGCATAACATAGCAACTCTTGTACGACCTAAGCACAGTGAATTTTTTTATAGTATTTTTTAAATCACTATAGTCAAAAGTTAGCTAACAGCATCTAGTTTATGCACAATTTTTTTGATAATTTTTTAATGAATATTTGATTTTTTACTAATTTTCTAAGTGGGCACTTCCTAAAAAGCAGAACTTTGGCCATGCTCACCCTAATTTTTTTTGAAAATAATTGATTTTTTTTCTTTTCTTTTTTTAAATTTGTAGAATGGAGTATAGTTTCTAAAAATGTAATTTATTTTAAATTTTCATGAACGGTTAATTTATAACAAAAAAAACACCAAACACTACTTTTTGGAAAAAAAAAGACATACAAACAAAATAAATTATGGATGAAAGGGTTAACATTGTCAAA
Source organism: Sequoia sempervirens (assembly GCA_007258455.2). Classification (NCBI taxonomy): domain Eukaryota; kingdom Viridiplantae; phylum Streptophyta; class Pinopsida; order Cupressales; family Cupressaceae; genus Sequoia; species Sequoia sempervirens. The sequence goes on from VDFB02271358.1 coordinate 531,594,123, forward strand.
AAGTGAAAAAAATTGCATCGTTGGATAGCTAAGAGAGAACCTAACATTACCCATGTTTTTCATTTTGTCGATATTTAACTAGATGCAATCTTGATGGTGAGCATGGACCCGATTATGTGAAAAATTGTAGAATTTGTAAAAACACATCTATGGCCTTGTTGGGAATACCCTCCAACCTTTGGGTTGGTATTCCAAGGCAAATAATTTCACTTTTTTCTTTTTTTTTTAACTTGAAATAATGCGAGCGCGTTATAACGCGCTCGCATTATAACACGAGCACGTTTTGTAAAAAGAAATTCAAAAGTGGCTAGAAAATTGGTACCTAACTTCATGCACCCGCTCTTACATTAAAACATAATCCCTTTGCACCTTCAATCAACACTAATACTAGATAAACTAAGAGACATCTTCAATTCAAATGCAAAAAGAAGTTACAAGAGAATCATTCTCAATCATAACCCCTATGTTCTTTAATCTCCATGAAGATACAAAAAACTTAATAAATTAGACTTGAAAATGGAAAATTCATTGATATTTTAAATGGTGATTCCTTCTAGGGTTTGCACAAAAGAAAACACTAGACTAGTGTCTTGTCCATAGCAAAGTCAAAATAAAATACCCATCTAGTAATAGCCCAAACACAAAATCGGTGACCATTAAGCCATTAGTGCCTTACAATACTAAGGTCTCTTTAGGACATATTTGCAACATTCTTACTAATCTTAAACGCAATACAATATACTCAACATTTGACTGAAATCATATTTAATTTGTTCCTTGAACAAAAACCATCAATCCAAACATTTATTGCAACAAATGTGCAAAAAAAATCATTATCATCCTTGATTATTTTGATTAAAAATATAATGCATACATTTTTGGAGACATTACAGTATGACATTGTTCATAATTTACAAACTTATTTTCTTTCCATTAACATAAATAAATTTCACCATTGGAACTCTGAAATTTAAAGAACTTCTAACCTAGAGAGAACCCTGTATAGGAACTACAATATCTTCAACCTAAAGAAAACTGGAATCCCCTCAAGTGAAACCACAAATTACATCTTAAGAGAAAAGACAAGAGAAGATAGAAGCCATAAGATTAATCCATAGTTGACACACGACATTTTTAGTTCCCTTGATCTACAACCTGATTTGTATTTAAAATATGCTTTTACTCTCCATTTTCCCTACTTATTTGCAACTAAAGTTCTTGTCCTCTTTTCTTTTTTTCATTTGCAAATGTTGGTGTGAATACATTTCTTGTACCTAGCTAATTCATTCACTAGGTAACTAGGGGATATATTCACATGCTAAGTTTACTTAGGATATAAGATTCTTTCTAGAAGTCTTAGATTTTTTAGATCTTATCTAGTGAGTATTGCTTGATTCCTAGGTGATTAGTTTGTTAGTTGTCTAATGTCATAGGATTAAGTCACTTGTCATGATTTTATCTAATCCTATCTCTCAACATTGTCTTTATAAGCAAGGCATCTCATGTACATTTTCATTAATCAATTGAAGCTTATTCAATCATATTCAACCATTCTTCAATCTTGCATTGTGAAGCAAACTTTCTTTCCATTCTCTCTCTTGTGGAAGTGGTTTTGGTCTAGCAATTGTTCCTAGGGGTGTTTGGGAGTCACCATTTACCCCCACATGGTATTAGAGCTCTCCACGTGTTGCAGATTACTTCCTAGATCCAAGGGTATTATGTTGGATTGAAGTTTTTTTGCTAGGTGCAGATTGGGGTTTCAAGGACCTCACGATTGAGATCAGGTGGCCACACAAATGAATTTTGACTGTAAATTTGTTGATTTTGGATAAAGCTATTTTTGAGGTAAATTTTTTTTCTAGAACAACCTCCCAAACAGTACTATTTTTTCCAATTTCACAAAAAATAAAATTGTAAAATATTTTTTTGCGATCTTTTATTGAAAATTTTGAGACAATTTGTTATTTTATTGAGAAAAAATTCTTTGTAATTTTTGTATAAATTTGGGCATATGTTTTGCAAAAATTTGTGGCAAAATATGGATTGACATCTATTCTTTTCAGAGTTCGCGAGTCAAATCATCCCTGCAAATCAATAATTGGCCATTGCACATCGGCATGTGTTTCCATTGGCATACATTGGAGGGTACGTGTTCATTTACTATCGTGGGTACCTTCCTCTCAGCACATACGACATACATCCATAGGCTACATCACTGGTCAACTTTGTAAGGGAATCTTGGTTAGTGTATTTGATTGCAGCAAATTTGGCATATTTACCCCTGTGTCAGATCTTTCAATCAGACGGTATAGGCATCAACTCACAGTCCTGGTCATGTCCTTCATTCCACAGATCTGTGATTGGCATATGAGCTTGTTATATCTATGATCGGTCACATTGCACGACATCCTCCATCGGTGGTTAACCTTCAGAATATTCAACCTTCTCTATCAGCAATTCACTAGGGCTTATCACAATGGTGTCATCACCTGCAAACTCCAGTCACCCTCGTCACATCAAACCGGTGTGCATCCATCAAATCGGCTAGCAGTTTCATTGCAGGGTTGTCAGGGTTGTTTTTTTTACTATACATTTTGTCAGGTTAAAGCTTATATATATATATCATTGAAACTTTTTCCTCTTGATTTTAATTTTGTGAGTCCTTTTTTATTTCTCTTTTTGTTCTTGGTCCTTATTGTTGTTGTTTGTGCATATATATATACAAGTTTATGTGGCTTTTTTCCGTTGGTTTTTTATTTGTCTTGGAGTTTCTCTTAGTGGTATTTATTTCTAGGTTTTTACTATTTGACCTTGTTTTTCTTTTATAATTCATTTGTGTTTTAGTTTTTCTTTTTCTTGCATTTGATTGTTACTCGGTTTCTTTTGTTTTGGCTTTCAGTCAAGTTGCATAGGTACCCCTTGGCCTTTCTATTACTTTTCTTGTTTTTTTGTTTTATTCTTTCTCTCAGCTTCTTTTTTGTTTATTCATTTTTAAATTCTTTTTAGTCCTTTTTTCTTTTTTCTTTATTTTCTTCTTTTTTCATTTCTTGTCTTGTCTATTTGTCCTTTTATTGTTTATTGGGTTGTCTCAATTATTTATTTTATTTATTTATTTTGGTTCTAATTTTCTTTTCTTTTTCAATGTCTTGGTTTGCCTTGACCCGCGTGCATCCTTCCTCCTATACTCTTGGTCTGCAATTGTTCATTTTTCTTCTAGTGCTCTCTACTCTACTTTCATCCTAATGATGGATCACAAAGTGTGATCCGAAACATTGATGCAAAAAATTCACACACAATTGAATCCATAAATCACTTGAATGATAAACATTATGGATTGTGGAAACTTGATATCACTTATTAAAACTTTGATTAAAGTTTTTTGTGGCCAACTATAATATTGTTAGGATCAGTTTTGTTTTGATATATTTAAATTAGCCTACCACATAGTTTGTAAAGGTCGACACTTTGTTGTAACCAATATTTTATGTCGTCTACCAACAAGGTCATATGTATGATCGAGAGCTATATCTTTTTAGCCCCTGAGCATTTTTTTTGTGCCTATTTAGTATTGCCAAGTCTTGTATTTTCCCCCAAGTTCATTTTATAGGCCTTTTTTTCATTTTCTCATAACTTTCTCTAACGGAAGAAATTTTTTTGAAATGAAATATCATCAGAAAGCTAGAAGTCTCAATTTTTCAATGGTATGGGTACTTTGTAGATTTTTTGTAGTTTTGTGTCATCTTTTCCAAGTTGAAGTTAGATCATCATTTTCTGCCTACAAGCTCATATCTTTTTGCTCGAAACTCCAATTTTCATGAAATTTGCAGCATCACGAAGGTATTCAGGAGCACTTCAATTCTATTCATGCACTTTTTGCAGATTTGTTTCTAGATTTTCATAATTTTAGTTTGAAGCTAATTTGATAGCTTTGGATGCATTGTTGTAATTTTTTTGGGGACAAAGGGGTTAATTGATTGTATTGTGAGGGAAATCTGTTGTTCCTCTCTTGTAATATCTAATTGTATCATGGATTTTCCAAAAGTTGTATCTCTAACTCCATATAACTATCATGAGTGGAGATCACAAATGGAGTTATTATTGTTAAAATTTTCATTGCAAAGGATCACATTTGGTCAATATCCAGAACCCATAGGAGCTGAAGAGAGAAGGAAATGGCTTGATAGAAGGGATGAAACTTTTGTTACTCTTCTTTTGTCCATTTCTCCAGATCTTAGATATCATGTTGCTTCTTGCACACATCCTAATCAATTTTGGACTACTTTAGAGAGTCACTTTGGTAAGCTAGATAACATGAGGAAATTTAAGTTGGAGAATGAACTAATGGGTCTTAATCATTCAGATTTTGACAATATCCAAGACTTCTTTTCTAAAATTGCAGTTATCTAATTGTGGGGTCACTAAAGAGGATGAACAATTGATTCTTTCTATTCTTTCTAAACTTGGTCTTGATTATTCAATGTTTTTTTCTACATTCTATGATACAATGGATTCCCTTGACAATGCATACAAAAGGCCTTCTCTTGATGAATTTTTAGCTCAAATCACAAGGGAACAAGCAAAGTTGGTACACATGGGCACATTGGGGTCTTCTACATCTCATGATCTTCTTGCAAAGGATACAAAGGCTTCAAGTGGAAAAGGTAAGAAGAAAAATAAGGCTCCCAATTCTAATGAGTAAGGTAAATATTCTCCTTCACATAGCACTCTTGAGTCTACATCCTCTTCAAAAGAGGAATCATCTAAAAATAAGTTCAAATGTGCATATTGTAAAAGGTTAGGACATGATGAGCATAGATGCTATGATAAGAAGAGTGATGAACTCACACGCCTTCTTCAAAAGAATAACATTCAGCTACCCTCATCAATGTCTTCTACTTCTTCTTCAACATCACAATTGATATCCCCCTCATCAACATCACAGTCATAGAATACAACATCTACTTCTGGGCTACACAAAATGAAAGGACAATCACCCTTGGCCTCTACAAGTCCTGAATCTCATAGATGGCTTCTTGATTCAAGGGATTCTCATCATATGGAATCTTCTATGGACATGTTCTCTTCCTTTGAGCCTTGTAATTCACCTCATATATTGATGGGTAACACTACCTATATAAAGGTAAGCAGGAATAATTCTATTGATATGAGGGAAGGGACTTTCAATGATGTACTTTTGTTCCTTCCTTGTCCACAAATATCCTTTCCATTTATCAAATTTCTCATGGGGTTCAAGGTAAAATAGTTGAATTCACTCTAGATAGGGTGTACATAAGGGACTTGGAGACTAGGGATATTGTTGCTATCAGGATGGTTGATCATTCATCTCATGTGTATTCCTTTTCACATTTTTCTTTAGAAGGTGATAATGTCCCTTTGATTGCATCACACACTCCATTGAGTGTGAACCATGTTAGTGAGGAAAATTTTGGTCATCCACACCTTGGTATTCTAGAGACTAGTGTTGAGCTTCCTACTCAACCTCCTGCTCCTTTGACCATTATTGCTTCTATTCAACAGGATGATCATATTTTTTTAGATCTTTCCTTGTGGGATGAGTATTTTACAAGTATCTCTAACTTGTTCATAAAGTCTCATACTACAAATTTGGAGGACACACTTGAGGGTATTTCTCTCCTCTTTGATGACAGTTTCAGCACAACTGTTACCCCATCTTCTTTGTCTTTGGAGATTGACATTCATGAGTCTCCTCCTTCACTTGATTTCTCATGTTTCTTAGTTGAGTTTGACCATGATTATGTTGTGACGTATTCAATCTTGGAGGCTCCCCATCAGTTTTCAAAGGCATACATGAGCATTCATTCTTCCTCCTAGTTTTACATGGAGTGGCTTCTTCATCAACTTGTGGATTTGTTTCTTCCTAAGGGAAGATGTGTTTCTTGCAAACATTGGGTCATCTTTTGTTTCTAGACATTCTTCATTAGCATTGGAGCTTCTTCATTATGGGGGGATATCGTGTCTCTCTATTTCCCTCTTATGGGGGGTCATTGATTGTATATACATAATGGATGTAGTCCTTGGGGGTATCATTGAGTCCTCCATACATCATTTTTGTTTTATTTTATTTTTATCACTTTTGGAGAGGATTTTTGTCCCACTGGGTTTTCTCCTTTTCTCCGCTTGTGAGAGATTGATTGATTGATTATTTACATTTCCATTTGCATTATAAATGGGTACCTAACATGGCCTAGTAGCCAGGACCCATAGTCATCATTTGCATAATAATCTTCTCCCTAAGTTGCACTTAAGGGGGAGTGTTGGTGTGAAAAAAAAAAGTTACCTATCTAATTCATTCACTAGGTAACTATGGGACATATTCAAATGTTAAGTTTACTTAGGATATAAGATTATTTCCAAAAGTCTTAGTTGGATTTTCTAGAACTTATCTTATCTAGCTAGTATTTCTTGATTCCTAGGTGATTAGTTTGTTAGTTGTCTCATGTCATAGAATTAAGACACTTGTCATGATCTTCTCTAATCCTATCTCTCAACCTTTCCTTTATAAGCAAGGTATCTCATGTACATTTTCATTCAATCAATTGAAGCTTTCTTGCCATTCTCTCTCTTGTGGAAGTGGTTTTGGTCTAGCAAATATTCCTGGGGGTGTTGGGGAGTCACCATTTACTCCCACAATAGATCCCATGCATCTTTTTACCCTGTCTATAAAAAGTCATGTATTGGCTCTATTTTGACTTGCAAGTGAAAAATATCACTCTTGGGTAAAAACCCACTTACTCACAAATGAAACTTCATTTACCATACATTTTAATTTATCATACTTATTAGAAAATCATAATTTCCGCTACTTCTTAATCAAATATTGCATTTGGGGTCATTTCATTGTTTCCTGACACTCCACAGAAGCTTTAAATGCTGCAAAAATGCTCCCAAGGAATAAGGAATGCATTGGGAGATCTTCTAAATGAAGCAACAACCATATTGAACCTCCAAAAAAGTTTCCCCAAAAGAAAAAAATGTGATTAGAGCCATTTGTAGTTCCATCCACAATAAAATTCTTCTCCTCAGTGAAAAATGTATTGACAATGCTCCACAAAATTCTTTTGAACATTGATTTCTACCCACAAGCTCAAATCTTCCCTTCCCCACTTCCATTTTTTGCTGAGAACATTTGTAGTTGTGGGCTACCGAGAAAGCTTTTCTAAGACAACTTTATTTATAATTTGTATTAAAGCTTTAAATTTTTTCATGGAAAACATTTAATTACCCAACTAAATCAAAAGCTATTGCAGATATTTTAATTCCAAAAACTTCCCACCAATCCCTGCTTCCCCATTGGTTTCCTTGACGTGATCAAATGCAGTTGCAAGCTGGCAGGGAGAGCATATTTAATAAAGTTTAACATTAGAAATTTTTGCAAAATATTTACCCTCCTTCAAAAATGGAAATGAAGCACTTTGAAAAATATTTTAATTCTTGAAAGCTTTCTCACCAATCCCTACCTCCTTGATACCAACTGCTGATGTCAGCAATAGCTTCCATGGATTGCCAGGGAAAGATTTACAAAGAAAATAAACTTTTGCAAAGGTTTAATAATTGACAATGTTTAAATATATTTTTAGTGCTTTGACTTCAACCACAAGCTCTAGCTTATTTCCCCCTTCCCTGCAAGAAAATGTTTCCGAATAAAGTTAAAAATTTATAAAACTTTGACAAAGCTTTGAAATATTTAATTTTGCCCTTAAATTCCCACATTTCACATGCATATCATTTGAATAATATTTTAAATATGTAAATTATTTTAAATATTAACTTTTGCAACATTAGGAAAATGTTAATTTTTTAATTTTACCTACTGCCCAAATGAGGAAAATTCACAGCGAGAAAATCAGGACACCTGGAGCCACGATTTTTTGTGAGCAACCATAATTAAAATTTTGGTACCTCCTTTGTAAACTGACATGTAGGACATGTTTTCCACAACTAAAAAGCATTAAAATAATGCATCATATGTCCTACATTTTTTATGAAAATGGAGCTAGAGATGTTTTAGAACAAAATGAGAAATGGGATGCCCTTAGAATTGCAAAATTTGAAACTTTTGGGAACACCAATTTTAGCTCAGTCACTATCAAAAAAAATAAAATTAAATAACCCATCAAAACTCATCTTGGAGGTCTGAAACTGAGCAAGCATGTTACAATATGTACCAAAAAACATTCTACCAAAGGTATTTGCAAGATAACCTCTAAGTTACAAAATATTAATCAATAAAGTGGGCCTCTAGGGCATATTCAACATGATGTAGACCTAGGCTCTATCGACATATTAAAGAGATAAAGGTACTTCAAATTTGTTCCATCAAGTAGATATGAGCTAGATGTGCAAGGAAGGGAGAATAAATAGACTAGGGAGGAGTATATAAAGGATAAATGTGAGTTGCAGGAAATTGTAGTCAGCATTATCACCAAGGAATACATAAATCCCTTGCAATAGGATACAACATCTCTTGTCCAAGAAGCATAACTAGTAACTTGGGACACCATCCTCTCTAAAGAGTATAAAAATTCCTTATATGAATAAGAAAGTATGATGGTTGAGAAAGAAGAGGAGTAATTAGGGAAATGTAATAAAAATATAGAAAGATAAATGATGGAATGTGAATTGGTGATGGATGCACCCAAGCACAATCTACTTGAAGAATAAAAATCAAGGTTGCAAGAATGTGAAAAATAAGTCAAAAAATCAACATTGGCTATTGAAGGTAAAAATATTTCCCAATGATTTATAGCAAGGTCTTGCATTAGGAAAGTTTTCTTTCTAAATAAGTTAATAAGAAATTAACAGTACATGTTGAAGATAAAATAATTATTGATTTTCTTTATCAAAAGGATAGTTGTGATAAAAATTTATCACAATAAAGTCATTTTTTTAAAAAATAAAAGAGGGTAAAAACTTTATTGATCAGAATAGCATTACAAAGTCCGAAGAAAGAAGTCACAAGGGGCCCAACAAAGCAGGAATTAATTCGCATCGAAGAAGCACCTCATATCCTCAGCAACCCACTTCTCAAGAACAAGGGCCATGTCTTCAGGAAGGTTGCCCCAATCATCCACATACCAAGAATCAGTCCTCTCTGATGCCCATCTAGCTAGCCCATCAGCCACCCTATTCTACTCCCGCGGAATATGGCAGAAAACAATGGACTCCAAAGTAGAGCACATAGAAACAATTTGTTTGACAACCACAGCTAGCTCCCAATTTTCATCCTCCAAATTTCACTTATTCAACATATCAATAACCACCTGAGAATCAACTTCACAAGCAATCTATTTGCCATCCCAGACCAACCACATGCTCAATTTCCAAGAGGATAGCACTCGCCTCCATAAGATTATTAGTCTGCAGACCACGATACACAAAAAATAAAAAACCACCACTCCAAGGCTATCTCTACAACAACCACCAACCCCAGCATGCCCAGGATTACCCCTAGATGACCCATCTATATTGATTTTTAGCTCCCCCAGAGCAGGCGGACACCAAAATCCCTCACGAGCATCCCTCTCACACCCACACCTATGATGCACTCTGCTCAAAATACTCTTGTCCCCAGTGACAAGACCCAGGGCATTAACAACACCCAAGTCCCTAGGAACGATCGACACAGACAAGTCACACTTTGCAGTCAAAGTCTCTTGCAGAGCCCCAAGAATTCGCCTCCAAAGTTGCCCCATGAGCAATTTTTTATCCAAGAAGATTCTTCTATTACGCTCCAACCAAATTTTCCAAACAATCAAACTAGGACCAATGCTCCAAGCAATTTTAAGAAAGGAGGTTGTGGCAGGAGAAGGTCCCTGTCTCTTCCAAAAATCCTCTAGAGAAGAGACATGGCAACACAGTAAGCTCCAAAGATTCCACCAGTGATGCCAGATAGTCTTAACAAAAGAACACTGAAAAAAGAGATGTGATAAGCATTCTTCGTGCTGGCCACATAGAATGCACATGGAGGGGCCCTGGAACCCTCATTTCCAAAGATTGTCCCAAGTAAGACATTTACCTTGGAGTACGAGCCAAGAAAAAAATTACACTTAGGCCAAGAAAATTTATTCCAAACATGCTTCCACCAAGAAACCTGGGAGCTCCCAAAAGCCTGTTTATCCAAAACCTAATAGCCAGAGGCAACCAAAAGTTTTCCTTTCAAATCTGGACCCCAAGCAAGCACATCACTCCCATGGAGAGAATTGCAGGCACGACCCAATAAAATCTTAGCAAGCTCTTGATGATCCTCCACCGCACCACCAGGAGGCCAATTTGAGGGGTCCTTCCACCTAGACACAGAAATCTGACCTAATGATTGTTGAGATTTGAAGTCTACCACATGACACCAACGTGCCTCCACGAAAATCTAGCACAAGTCATGGAGGTGGGGATGAGAGGAAACAATGGGTGGATGTCCATCCCAGGAATCATGCTAGAAGAGAGCCTCCCAACCCCCATTACAAATCCAAAAAAGTCCCTACTTAACAAGCTTGGCACCCCATTTAAGAGTACTCTAGATCATAGAACCATTCCCCTCCATACTGAATCTTACAACCTCCCTACTTTCCACCGCCCCCAAATATTTGAAGGTCAAAATTTTAGCCCACCACATGTGTTGTTGTGAGTACCAATGCCAATACAACTTAGCAGCCAAGGCCTGCCAATTCCAATCTGTCGATCATAGACCAAGACCCCCCCTCTTGCTTTGGCCTACAAATAGCATCCCACTTCACCAAACTCCATTTTCTATGAAGATTGCCAGCCCACAAAAATTGACGAGACAATTTCTCAAAATCTTTAATAAAATTGGAAGGAGTAGAAAGAACAAAGCATCTATAAAGAGGGAGAGCCTGGACCACCGACTTTAGAAGAGTCACTCTACCAACTGAAGAAAGCCACCTGCAAGTCCAATGAATGACCAATCTTCAAAATTTATCCAAAGTCTCTTGCCAAAACCTTTTGGGAAGAGAATGAGCTGTAAGAGGGATTCCAAGATAGGAAAAAGGAAGCGAGCCAATCTGGAAATGAAGAATACCAACAATTCTCCTTTGAATAACCTTAGGAGTATGGAAGAAATAGATGAAGGACTTCCCCTCATTAATGCATTGCCCAGAAGCAGCCAAGTAACTATCCAACACACTGCACCAGTTGAGGGCCCCCTCAACCTTTTCCCAACCCATCAAGGCAGTATCATCAACAAACTAAAGGTGAGACTGAGGGGGAAAATCGTCACCCCATATCCATCCCTGAAGCAAGCCACTAGCAACTTGAGCACGAATGAGCCTTCCCAAGCCTTCCACAAGAAGGATGAAAAAGGAGACAGGGGATCTCCCTATCTGAGGCCTCTAGAAGCACCAAACAAACAAGTGGGCTCACCATTGATAAGCACCAAAAAGGAAGAAGAGGTGACACAACTCCTGACCCATTCAATCCAACCCTCAGCAAAGCCAAAATCTCTAAGAACTTTAAATAGAAAGTTCCATTTAACACGATCATATGCTTTAGCCATGTCCAACTTGATAAACATAGATTTTTCTTTTGAGGATTCCATATAATGGATGGTATTAGCAGCAATAACAACCCCATCCAAGATATGTCTGCCCACAACAAAACCCCCTGCTCCTTAGAGATTAACCCACCAAGACAAGGTTTCAGCCTTTCCGCAATCAACTTAGTAATAATTTTATACACAACATTACATATCACAATAGGCCTAAAAAGATCCAAAGAATTAGCCCCCTCCTTCTTTGGAATAAGAGCTTAAAAATTAGCATTCAGGGACTTCAACATTTCTTTATGCAAAAAGGATTCCTGAACAACCTCTAAGAGGTCCAATTTAACCACTTCCCAGAACTCCTAAAAAATTTCAACTAGGAATCCATCAGGCCCAAGGGCTTTACCTTTCTTCATCTGGAACACAATATTCTCAAGCTCCAACAAGGTAATAGGAGCAAGAAATGAATCATTCATTTCATTAGTCACCAGTTGTGGGATACAATCTAGAATCCTTGATTCATCCTCCCCCGCAGGAGGCGAATCCTCAAAGAACAAGGTAGAGAAATATCGAATGCATTCAGTAGAAATAGAAGCAGAAGAGGACAAAGTTTCCCCATCAAGTAACAAGAGAGAAGAAATAGCATTACCTTTTATTCAATCTTTAACTGAGTTATGGAAGAAAGAGGTGTTCCGATCACCATCTTGAAGCCATTCAATACGGGACTTCTGTTTCCAAAAAATCTCTTCTCTTAACTCCCATTCCTCAAACTCTTTTGTTGCAGCAATCTCTAATGAACTCAACTCCTCTGAGAGGCCTTGGTCATGAATCTTCCTGGTAATTAGGTCTAGATTATCCTGAGCTTTCTAGTTTTCCTGAAACAAATTACCAAAATGCTACCTATTCCATCTTTTCAACCTGAATTTAACATACTGGAGCATCTTTGATAAAGAGTACATAGTAGTGCCATGTGCAAGCTTCCCAAGATCCCACCATCCAAGGAGAAAATCACGGAGAGATTCATCCCTAAGCCACATGAGTTGGAACTTAAAGGTCTGTCTAGCACACCATTGAGGCACCTCAGCCACCAACTTAATTGGCCAATGGCCAAAACCTCGACCATCCAATATTTCAGAGCTAGTCATCCACCTGTCCCCCAACCAAAAACTAGATGCCAAAAATCTATCAAGTCTTTTTAAAATAGAAGCATCTCCAGTTCTTCTATTATTCCAAATTAAAAGACCATTTCCTGGCCTAATATCAACAAGATTCAAAGCAGAGATATTGTCTCAGAGCAACAACGCAGAAGCCTCCAGCCTTGCAATACCACCCCACTTCTCTGCAAGCTCCGTGATAGAATTAAAATCGCCTCCAATAATATAAGGATGGTAAGGAAATAAGCTATGAACTAAATGAATGTTGGACCACAAGAGTTTCTTACCCTGCAACTCTATAGGCGCATACACATTGGAGAAGAGAGCAATTTCCTCTAACATAAAAAAAGAAACCACCATGGAAAGGGAGGACCTAAAAGACACCCACCATTGGGGGAAGATCTTCTGTGGATTCCATAAGCACGCCACCCCTCCAGAAGACCCCTGAGCACCAGTGCATTGGCACTCACCATTTCCCCATAACTTAGGAACTAAATCCATCATGCCCTCCACAGAGAGCTTAGTCTCATGTAGAAAAAGAACATCAGGTGAATGCCTCCTAATCAAATCCCGAACAAATTTTTTTCTAGGGCCACTGTTCAAGCCCCGTACATTTTGAGAGAGAACTATCATTTCAAAGGGCATGAAAAATGTGAATCTAGAGTCTTGACTGACCTGGACTCCACCAAAGTCTCCCCTATCATCTTAATCTTTTCCACATCCTTCTTCCTTCCCAGCTTGGAAATTTTCTCTAGCCCCCCTTCTTGAGATCCTTTTGCAAAACACCCAACTGGGAGGACAACTTAATATTCTTCTTACCCACCTGAGAACTCACTTTCTAGAAGAGGTGAGCCTTATCCGCACTATCTTTCACTCCCTCAGCACTACCACCCAACTCATCCTGAACCCCCATTTGCCAATCTATCACCAAGTCTAAAGTCCCATCAACATGTGGAGCCATAATTGCCTCTGAATTAAGCTTTTCCTGTACAAGATTTTTCCCAACCTCCTCTAAGCATGGCACTCCCGTACCCCCTCCTATTGGGGAGCACGCATTGCCTCAACTGAAGGGCCATGCTGATCAATATTCAAAGTCCCATGATCTAGATCCAAAAATCTTGTGTTCACCTCCTGCTAGCTAAGATCTTCCAACACCTCGAACCTATTGAAGGTGTCCTCCTCTTGCCTATCCTTCAGAGTCTGTTTATGTCCTTTATTTTTGTTTCAACCTTTAATAGGAGTAAAACCATCTTCCCTGCCACCAAAACCCTAAATGGGATCCTTGCCCTTATCCACTCTATGCGGATTAATTGAAGGCTGAGGAGATTGAGCCTCCAAATGCTTGGCCTTTGGACATCTGTGCTAGAGGTGACCATACTCATGACAGAAATGACAACGAAAAGGTAGCGTTTCATAATCTAGTTGCTGCACCCATAAATATTCTCCTGCACTCACTTCTAAAGAGTCTGGCAATGGCTTACTTAAGTCTATTTCCACACAAAACTGGGCAAAAGTCATTACCTTCTTGAATTGTGTTCGTTGTGATGAACCCACGGGTTTCCCCAACTTCGAGGCTAATAAGTACAACACATCCTCATGCCAGCATTCCACAGGGAGCCTTGGAAGACGAACCCAAATTGGAACCTGATTCGGAAGCTCCTCTATTGGGTTGAAGCCAGCATGCCATGTCTTAATAAACAAGCCCACCTGGTTGTAAAAGTATGGCCCCCTTCAAAAACCCTATTCTGATCCGCCATGCATTCAAATGTGACCATGAAATAGTTATTCACCAAGAGGCAGATCTCCATCTCCCCTTCTGGCATCCATGTCCTTTGAGCCCATATGTCCAAGAATTGCAACGAAATTTTCAAACCCAAGAATTTGCAATAAAGAGAATGTCTTGAATAGTAATCAATATCTTCAGCCAACATCTCCATTGGAATGACTACATTCGGCCTCTCCTTACACCTTTCAAGGCACCCATTAATCTTTAGAATTCTAGGCCCACCTACCGAGCCCGTCTCAACATTTTCAGGTTCCACCAAGAAAAGATTATTATCAAAAAATTTAGAGCCCTATAGAGAGGGCTTCGAATCAAATGTCAAATGGAAGTCCATTTTGGGGCAAGCCCCAGAAGATTCCCCGTGTGAAATTGAAGAAAAAACCTTAGACAAACATGCAGGCCCACAAAAACCCAAGGAACAAAAGGATCAACCAAGGGTTATGGCACCACGCAACCCCACACCCCCAGATGGGGGCACCCAAATCACCTCCTCCTGACGAATCCCCAGTCACCTCAACCCCCTACCCACAACCCACCTCCACTCTTCCACACACCACCCTACACCAAACCCCTGCTGCTTCCAAATGCAGACCACATACAAGCACAAACCCCCATCCTTACCCCACCAAGGAGCCCGACGCCCACACACACCATGCAGTGACAGACCCCAACACCTATCCGCGGCCAACCATCACCAAAGAAGACAAAAGGGACGCAGCCATTTGGAAAAGAGGCACCACTGATCACCCTTGCAACCACTGAGCACCCCACAATGCAAAAAACAACCCCCCTTCTCCATCGCACAAGGAAATTCATTGGAATGAGCCAGGGCACGAATGCCCTAGCTCGGCTTGTAGAGCCATCGATGCCATCTCTACTTTTTCTAATTTTTCCTTCTTATGATCACAATAAAGTCATATAATATCATCTCAAAATCATTTTAATTTTAATAATAACTCTAACAGTGATGAAAAAATGAATGAGATCCAAAGTTGAAAGGAAATCCTTTATCTTGGCTACATGTTTGCTTAAGCATGATAATATTTAGCATATATTTCATACATAAAGAACTCCACACTAAAGTTGTTGTGAAGCACTCATAGGTTGAAGGTTTTGATGATTTCAATTTCATGGTTGCTAATAGACTTATCATTCCACATGACTAAAAATGCAAGCAACTCATTATTACCATTTGTAAACTTCTCTACACATTCATCAAATTAGGCAGCTTAAGTCTAAGTTTAAAGGAAATATTGTGTAGTCAGCAAGAAACATAGTAGTGAGGGACCCGCATAATAACTCATTATATGGTAAGAAAAATATTATTTATTTTGGAACACATATATCTTCAAATCAACATAGCATGGTATTCAATAATATGTTCCTAAGATCATTATCAAATAGAAAACTCCAAAATGCTAGTAAGTTAGTTGATAGTTTAAATATTGATGCTTGGGAGTTAGTACCAATACAATTACCCATGGAATAAAATCAAAATATGATGATCTAGAACCTTCCTATGATGGATAACTCAAGTGAAGCATGCAAGAAATAAATAGAATTAAAATTACATTAGCTCAACATGAAATAAGGATTTTCATCTTGTTAATTTTTCACAAAGGTCTGTAAATCTACATAAATATAAAGAGCAATTTTTGGTAACAACAAATAGGGGTGCAAGTTCTAACTTATTTGGATAATGAAAAAGGCTCATCAAAGAGCATAATCTAAGTTGTGGGAAGTTCCAAATGACAAATGAAGTAAGTGTTGTTGAGGATAAACATATAATCATTATTTTAGATCTATAGATAGTGAAGAATACCTTGGAACACATGAAATTCAAATATTTTCACTTGATTAAAGACCAAGATATGGTCATCCTAATTATAGAGATGGGCCTAAACGTATTAAAGTAAAATGATGAAATTTTGTATGAACTCACCTTTGAGTTTAAAGCAATGAAGGACACCTTAGAAAAAAACTAAAGATCACTCCTAGAGGTAGAAGAAAAACTTGAGATACCAACAAAGGGTAGGGAGTAAGAAACTAAAGCAAGGGATGAGTAAATTGAATAGATGGTCAAAGAGCTTGATAGGATTTTAGAGGAATTTGATTTAGATCTTCCAATAATACCATGATTTGCAAGGACGAAATTGGGATTATTTTGGATAGTTAGGTATATAATTAAAGTCAACAAAAAAAAGTAGATAGCTCGGATGACACAATTGGCTAAGTAAAAAATGTGATTTTAGAGAACAATTGAATAGATTTGGGCCATCAAGGAGAATATTTTAAATATGACAACAAAAATATTTTTCAACCCCTAGTTTCCATTGGATTGTGAATAACCCCATATCCATGATGTGTACACAAGGATATATTCTTCTTTAGTTTATCAATTTATATTAACATTAGAGTACCACATTAAAAGACAACTACATCACTAGAAGGAATAAGGATAAGAAAATGCCTTTGAATGGCATACAATAGTTGCCAACAACATAGAAGAATATTTACATGATGAAATGAATGTGACATGTGGTTGCATTTTGTATTTAAGAATATAATCCTTATAGTATGTAGGTCTAAAATGAAGTAATGAATATCAAAAATATTGCATAAAATGCTCATAATAGAACACTCCAAATCCTAAAAAAACTATAGGAAAAATGGAGATAATATCATGTCAACATGCTTCAAGGAGGGCCTTGTCACATAGATCACCAAGGACATCACCCACCAACAAAAATGATAAGAACATAACTTTTTAGTAATTTTGTTATAGCCTTTGTTTATTACTCATCAAGATTTGGAACTTGTATTCATATATTTCATTTGGAATCTCCCCAAGGAATATGGTAAAGCACATTTATGTTGTTGTGGATAAGATGAGTAAATCACATGAGCTTCCTAAAATAATTGTTGATAACATAGGTAGAAAATTTTATAATAGTTGTTGGTAGGCATTATCTCATTTGATAAGTGCAAAGGTCGCTCATGGAATAGGCTATCAACTACAAGCTATTGTGCCAACAAAAAAAGTAAACAAGTGGGTTGGAGAATACTTGAGGGAATATGCCTCAAAACATAAATCAACACAAGTTAAATGGCTACACTCAGGAGAGTATTTTTGTAGTAGGCCACGATATCCATCCCCTGGAATATTTTCATGCATGACAATGTGTGTTTATGAGTCACCATATTGCATCAATTTAGTCATCACATGGGTTGTAGACTATTGCTTATAAGGGTAATGGATGTCATTACTATTGCAAGGATGAAAATTTTGGGATGTGAAGCCATAAAAAATCAATTAGATCATGAGAAGAAGCTACCAATAGAGGGTATTGTTTAAGAAAAAGAAAGAGTTTTAGAAAATATAAATTTGCATTTCTTGAGGGAAAGCAATTATGAGTAGCGAAACAATTTTATGTACTATTTTTGTAATAATCTAGGTTGTAGACCAAAATTTCCATTCCTTTCTTTTGCATCTCCATTGGTTTCATTTTTTTTGAAATTTCTTCATCTTTTGTCATCAAGTGTTTTTATAAGGTCCCCAAAGTCTTTGAGGATGAAGGAATGATCAATATTCTAAGTATATGTCAATTGTTAGAGTTTTAGAGTTCATCATTGACACATGCTTTCTCATCTAATTCCAACCTTCTCTTGGTTCTTTTTAAACTTTTATACTTCTTCATCTTGTCATGCCCTCCATCCTTCCCCCACTCTTCCTTTGTATTTTTTGAACTTTTTGACATGTTCTTGCTAGCATGCTCATTTCTCTACCCCCAATACCTCAACCTATGGTATGATTCTTGTGATATCTTTGATCCCTGATCCTTGATATTCCCACCTTTATTTCTATTCTCTCCACAATACCCCAATATGTGTTGTAATTCCATTATTGATTAGTTTTGGTGTCATCACTTTCAAAAGTGGTGCATTTCCCACCTATAATCATTGTTCAAATTTGGAGTTAAAATTTACATCGTGTCTGACCTATTATTTTTACATGGATATAAATGGGTGAATGCATCCATTTAGAGGGTGTCATCTACACTTAATCAAATACCTCCGGGAATCCCTTTTGAGCACTTGTGCTTGAGTGTGTGTATCTAAGGATGAAAACCCACATATCTATAAGATGTTAGAGGATGAAACCCCTTTGATTTAAAAGGTCAAAGGATGCCACCCATTAGGTTGGAGGAAAATATCACTCAAATATTGCATTTGAGCTTCATTGTTTGCAGATTCAACTACATTATATTGGTGTTATTTTTTTTTTTCGTGAGTAAATTATGCTTAGTACATAGTTTATTATTATGTATGTTGAAGTTATAATTTATTTTACATGTATTTTCATATTCTATTGTAATAAGGATTGGGAGTTGCATATGTTATTTTCTAGGTTACTATTTAGGATGTAATGGTAACAAGATGATGTGAATAGTGATTAAATCTATTCTTATAAGATCTAAGTTAAATATTAAAACTTGATATATTTTTTCCAAATACTTAATATTTTAAAAAGGTTTAAAATTAATTTAAAGTCTGAGTTACATTTAATTATTTTCAATCAAAATATTACATGATGGTTGTGGGGGTGATATCCTTTGAAGAAATTTTTAATAGTAAAAACCTACTTTTCCTAAAGAGAAAAATTTGGTGATTCATTAAAATCCCTAGATCTTATGGTGGTGGTTATGTTGAATATATTATATATCTTTGTAGCCCTAAAAGGTATATGATTGTAACAATAGTTACATTAAGATTGTAATTTTTATTTTATTTTTATTCAAGGGGTAAACGCTTTTGACCAGAGCTATGAACCAGTTACAACAATTCAACAATAACACCCCAACGGGGTTTGAACCTTGGTGGCAAGAACAACAATGCCACCAATAAACCATCACACCATGCCAATACCGGCAAGATTGTAATTTTTATTAACAATACAAAAAATGATACTTTTCCCTTATGAATGTTTCCCTAGCATATTGATAGGATTTTACCATATAAATCTGTGTCGTTGATCAGATTTTTTTTTTGTTATTATCTTTATTTTCTTCACAACTAATTTGTGCTCCAATATGTAAGATTTTGGAGCTTTAAGTTTATCATTTAGTCCTGGATTTTTAATAAACTTGGCTAATCATTATTGGAAGTGTGCAAATGATTAACTAATTAACTAATTAACTAATTATTTTTAGCCAACTAATGATTTGAGAAGAACAATATGAATTAAATAAATGGGTTGCATTGTTTAATACATTTGAAATGAGAAAAATGGGAATTATGAAGTTAAATAAATAAATGTTGGATTTATTTATTTAAAGATGAACATTAGAAAAGAGGCAAAATGATTGATTAATTAAATGAATTTTTTAGGTTTATTTAATCAATGCTAGAGGAAGAGCTAACTAAAATTATTTAATTAATTTTAGCAGAAAAATTTAAATAATTAAATAAATAAATACATTTTATTTAATTATTTTAAAATTTGGTGATGCAAAGGAAATTGATGAAAACATAAATTGCGAGAGGTGATTTTAGGTGCTTGCAATATACATGCCTACAAAATCAAAAAATACTTAATAGTCTTATGCATTATTAATAAAATAAGTTATGCATACTTACAACACCTATACATGTTTTAATGCACAACTAACATGGATCCAATGCATAAAAGTGCAACCATTTTTTGCTACCATGTGCAATATTGCCAAACATATTTCTTAGAATCATTTATAATCAAAATTAATGACATACTACTAATAATGTTTCAACACTCTGAAGAAATCTTCTATGATCTTCAATAAAAACAATCACTTTGAACTACATGGTCACATATTATGCATGTAAACAAAATTCATTTTTGTATATTATGTAGATAATACACCTAATTGGGCTTAAACATATATGAATATTTAAATTTTCCTTAAGATAATTAATATCCACTAACTCATTACTACCTAAAATATAGAAATGTAGGTTTCCTTTACTCATGATCCAAATAGGAGGATGTTGGATTACACATAAATTATAGTCTGCTTCAACTTTAACAAATTATATATGACCAATATTCCTATATAGGCCCTTTTATCCCATAATATCCATCTTGTTTAGTGCAAAAAGATATTTTATATCTATTTATATGTTTTTATATTCAAGATGAGAATTTGTATTTTCTAAATCTCCCTCAAATTTTACTTATAGTAAGGTCTAACATGTGTTAAACATGAAGCCATTAATTTTTTTTTCATATACACATTAGTGTCACAAATTCCAATATAGTAAGAAGGAGATCCATTGACATGTCTAATATGGTTTGTTCGAGATAAGTTCAACAAATTAATATAATATTGATTATTATTACTAATTATACTATTATTCCATTTTGTATGTATGATAATAATATAAACAAGACTATATTGTAAAAAAAGTGACGCAAGCATCGAGTTCCTACTAGAGAGCATAAAGCATTTAGATTCAGAGGATAGAGCAGAGGAAAATGTAGTGAAAAAACTTAGAATTTCTATTGCTTTTAGTTTTGTTTGAATTAGATCAATGAGACATTGATAAGGTCACAATTGTCTGATAGATCTATAAGCAACGTCAAGTTATGTCTTATATGACATAAGAGTGTTGCAAGAAAGCCCTGATAGCTTGTATATGCATGAGAGCAATGATTTTTGACTTCATTTTTATTGTAAGGAGGTTTCTTGAAACTTTATATTCTCTAATTTGTATTCTTGGTACTACAATTGTTTATAACTTTTTCAGTATAACCCAAAATTTATAAAATATTTAAAGCATTCAATTGAAGGAAAAAGTGTATAGGGAACATTTATTAGGCAACACAAAATACCTTGAGTAGAATGTAAATGTTGTATGCAGATAAAAGGTCTTCTACTTCGAGGAATGTTATGTGTATGTATATGTACATGTATACAGATTACAAAATTTTAGTTTGAGATAAGTTTCCTATATCGTAAGCAAATGTATTGATGTTTTTGCAGCATATAACTAAATGTAGCCCAAAATCATTGGACTGGCCCTTTGCTAAAGAAAAATTCTTTATTGACAACTCGAGAGGTTAATTTTACAAGGTGGGGAAGATTCTACATACAACTCTATTGCACACACATTAACTTGGCCATTATTTAAAATTTTGAAGTATTTGGTGTTGCATACCAAGGTAGAACATAAAAAAAATAAGGAAAAGATAGACCTCAAAGCACTTATAAATCCCTAGAAGATCATTACAATTTATTCTAGCTCCCAAAGTGGTACATGTTGATCTCCAATTGATACAATAGTGGATATACAACAATATAGTATAATTAAAGTAACTATAGTTTCCAATATTTTTCTAATAAAAAAGAAAAATATTCTCATAAGATTGATTAAATGTAGAATTACTAAAATTTATCTAAATACAAAAAATAATGCACATGTCAATGTTCATGTCAAACATTATATGTTTATTTGTATATCATTAGCTTCTAAATGATACATGTAAATAATGTCTTTTTTTGCAAGTTGTCCTATATTGTTAGCATTGGTGCGACAATTTTCTCAAAATGAAAAACTCTAAACATGCAATTGTGTGCTCACATAAACTAGATGAACCATCAGTTTTATTGATCTGGCTCAAAAAGGCTACATAGATAAATTTAACATATATATTTCAATTAAAAAACCAAATAATCCATGAATTAAATATTTTTGATAAAATCCCCAAACATAAATCCTAATAAATACCAAGCCTAACTACAATATAAACATCACCAATCTATCTAAGATCACCCTAAACATAACAAATCCAATATATATTAAAAAAACAATTTTCACACACCAACATCCAATACCAACAACCTATGCTCTTTAGTTCTCATTACACAACTAAATTAGACAAAAAAATTAAAAGAAAATAGACCCATGATTTAGAAAAGACTAATAAAATCCCCAAACATTTATATTATACCCTCCATGTATTGGGAGTTGCACAAGGAACCAAGAAACAACACATTCCCCATACAAACTCTAAGCAACAACCACTTGCAACAATACATGCTCTTCAATCCAGCCTTGTAAACTTGCAAACATGCCACATCCCCCATCCTCTCCTATAGATATTTTTGTGCCAACAGTCTATCTGGGAAACAAAAAAAATATTAGGTTAAATGTCCAACCCACATAATGAGTTTTAACATATGAATTATGACAAAATTCAAGAAATTGGGAGCTCGTAAAATAATATAATTCATAGAGGAATTTTGTCAAACAATTGACAGAAATACCTAGATTACAAACCATACCTTGAAGAAAGGCTGTGAGATTAAAAAAAACTACTTTATATATTTTCTTGACCTAAAAAAGAACATCATGATGGCGTCTAGTTATCGAATGGTGAGTGTGAAGCATGTTGGTTCAAAGAAGAAAGTGAATGGTTAGGGCTAGAAATAGGTTTATGATTATGTTTTGGGTGATAGTTATTCTTAGGGTTAGAATAAATTTAAGATTACAATTATAGTTTAAACTATGCCTATGATTAGGGTTATCTAAACTAGGTTATAAATCTTCAAAGAAAATGGGATTAGCATGCTTGTGCAATCTTTTAAAAGGTGAAGCACTCGGAGACTTAGGACATTATGTAACGGAAAAAAAAAAATATGACCTCAACATTTAAAATAGATAAATTTATGTAGATTGTTTAAAAAGCAATATTTATGCTTAGGATTAAATAATTCATGAGGGTAGACATGGATAACAAAGCTAACATATAAGAGAGACTAAAAAAATTTAAGAATTCCAACAAGATCCTAGAATTTTTGTTCACTTATACATGTATTGGCACATCAACAAGATATTCAAGATGTATTGTTTGTGTGTATGAATGAGAAATTCATGAACATAATTAGATGGTGTGGACGGTAAAAAATGTTGAGGGTCACAAGATAGACTTGATCCAACAGTCCCCAAGGGGTTCATGAACAACTATCAAATGGGATAGGGAATATACTTGTAGGAGTAAAATCAAGGCAGTAAATGTTAAATATTCAATATGTAGAACTAAGAAGATCAAACAAAAATAAGATTTGTGAATGTAAATCTAGTGGGCTATTCAGTTCAAATCAACTGCTTAGCATCGAGTTTCTGCCAATGAATGTGGAGACTGTTGGTTGAGAGCACAAGCTCGATGAACTTCATTTTATGTGTTTTGTCAAGTAACTAATTACTAAAAAGAGCCACCAAGAAAAATGCAGGCTTGAAAAGTAATCAAAGACAATTTTACAACAATTTTCATGCATTTGTAAGTTTTCAAGAAGAGGGCATACTGGTAAGAAAATTTGTTAATCTTTCATCTCTTGGACCAGTAGGTTGCTAGTACATTAGTTGACCTTTGTAGTATTAGTGATAATTAAGATGGTCACAAGGTCGAATACCACTGATTCTCTCAAAAAAGGAAATACCAAAGGGACAATATCAAGTAAAGTAATTTTTTCCTATAATGAAAGATAATTGCAAGTATTGTGTTCTTTTACAATGTTTATAGCTTTGAACAAATGTTGAAAACTAGATATTCAAATTTTGGACCTATGAAATTCAAGTGCAATAAGCTTTTCAGAATAGCATAATGCAACTCAAGTTTATCAGGGAAACATTGGAGAAACTTAAAGAATATGGAGAAAAGTAAAGAATGTATATCTAATATAAAAATTGCACTTATCACTTTCTAGGTAAACTTATTTGGGAAATTTGGACTATCTTGCTTTTCCCTATTTTTTCTTAGTGTTCATGGTATGTTTGCTTCTACTAACATTTTTTTTTTTGTGCCTTGTTCTCACCCTTAATGCTCTGAAACACTTCTTCCTAAATTTTGTCACATTAAATACACAAATTTAATCTCTAGAAAGATACTATGTTATTCATGATAACACTGTCATTGTATAGTTGTACCACTCCAAGTGCTCTCCAATTCATTTATGTTCTAGACCTCAACAAAACTTACTGGGTGGGATTTTCCAGCATTAAATTTTCCCCAAATATATTTCATTTACAAGTCTAAGTAGATAATCCTTTTTTTAATGTTGAGAAATCTAGGCATCCATCAAATCTTCTATCAAATCTATGATTAATGAAGACATGGCTAAATTTGATCTCTTACTCCATTAATTTTTTTAGAGGATTGCATTTCATTCCTCTTGCACTCACACTTACACATACATTAAATTCATTGAAGATAATATTATATATATAGCCAAAGCTCAATAAGATGACATCATATCAAATACACAGTGTAGACAAGTTAGACATAGGAATCATAATTGAGCACATAAAATTTCAATATGGCATTTCTACAAATGATAACCAATATTACATAGCAATAGTCATAATATTTGGTTCAACATAGAACATAAAGTGCACATTTTACCAAATTAAAAGTCAAGCATAGCTCGCATCAAAACACAAGTGCTAAAAGAAAATCAACATGTGGGTGGGCCTTATAATCTTCCTGTAGACACCTTAAATTATCACCCTATAGCTATTGTGGGGAATATTATCAAGTGTTGTGGAGTGATTATAAGTATTATTTATCACTTCTATGAAACTGAATCAGAAACATAAAAAATGTGTAGACATCTAGAAAATAACAACGTCAAAAATTCCATCTCCACATGTTAAAGAGAACTAGAAGCCTATGGTTACAAAAGAAACCACATGCCTTATATATGCTTCCATGTTCTGCATACATGTCAAATGTGGAGTAATCTAGGAGGTAGCAATTTGTAGAAAAGTTTGTGTCTTGTTCATACTTCCTCATTTCACATGCATGCCCATAAAAGCATTTTTCAAAACTAATGTCAAGAATGTTGTACTTGTTACATATTGGGTGTTTGCACCATCTCTAACATAGATCATTCCTCTTGTAGGAACAAAAATGAAGTGACAATGAGAATTAATCTTTCTGTAATTTTGGAAATTAGCCCATAGGTAAGAAAAGTAGTAGTAACTTGGAGTCAGAAAAAAGATTGAATGAGGGACTCTCTAGAATAACTGAACATAGAAAACTTTGTGCAAGGTTTTTATACCCCTCAAAGATGGAGTTCCCAGAGAAATACACCTTCCATTATTTTACCATTGTTAGATGAATTGAAGATGAATAAACCATCAAAAAAGGTTAGTATGCATGAATTCAACTTCGTTAGATAGAAGAACTTGAATTATTGCATCTTTGAGATCCAATCTGAATTCAGATACAGGGTAATAAAATGAGTTTTAGGGTATGTATTGAAAGAAATGATTTTCCCCAATAGCTTTGTATAGCAATGATGCTGCCCATATAAGCTCATCCTACAAGGATAGTGATAAGATGCTATAATTAACCTTTACTTCAACACAAAATCATACCATAGTTTTTTGTGTAAGAACATGAAGATACATGTATACTTGATAGCCTTAGTAAGAACAATATAAAGGGAATCCTTTGTAGTACTTTCCCTGGTACTGATCAACAAAACTAAAGAATTTTAGTGATAACCAGAATTTAATCATTATCTTTGAGAGATCTCAATTATTTTAAGAATTTTGTACATGTATGATGATTTGGGTATTGAAAGGAACATAAGATTATACTGACGTATATTTATTGAGGAGGTTAAGGGAATAAGGCAAGTCAATGTATTTGGAAATAATGGAAGAAGCAGCCAATGATGCAACAACTTTTGTCACTATTTCTAACCCCAGATTTGATTGATCAATTTTGTAGATATTCCTTGGAGTGTCCATTATTTTTGGATTTTCACATAATTGATGATCTGTAGATGGATCCCCTACCTGAAATCAAAAGTAATGTTAAGCTTAAACTTTATAGATATTAGTGATATACCTTCTTGTTAAAGTTACCTTTCATAATTACCTTGAAATAATTCTAGGGTATAATCAAGTCATAAAATTCTACTTAGTTTCCTTTTCATTACCACCCTATGATATGTTTTTGGCACAATCAAGTTTATTAATTTTTTATTTGCATATTTATTGTTCCTTTTTATCTCTAAATCCTTTTTCCTCTCTGCAATGATCATCAACTAATAGGTAGGATTGTTATCCCTATGATAGTTTTTGGTATAGCGCTCTGGTTCTACTTTTGGGCTCTTGGATAGACATCAATTCCAAGCACTATAGATGCATATCTAATGGAGGAGGCATGTTTTATCAATTATTTAATATTTTATGATAAGATTATGCCTTAAGTTACATATGTAAAAAAATTCCCTCTACTTGGTCTTCTGATAAATTTTCCTTATATTTCTTGGATTAGAGTTGTAGGAAGAATGTGACAACCTGCCACTTGCTTCAATTTTCATTCAACTGAGCCAATGGATCCTAGTTAGGATTTTTGAATTAGGGTTTGCAAACCTTGATCTTGTCAAATTTGACAAAAGAAACTTTTTTCTTTTTTCTTCTCTTTTTTTTCTAGGGTTTAGTCTACAGAAAAAAAAAAGAGTAAAATTTCCACAGTTATTCCACTATATTTTGGGCACCGATGTCATGGACTGAAGTGCTAGTGTTTATCTTTTTTCTTGAAACCTAATTAATGGAAATAAATAAATTCACATTTCTTGCTTGCCTTTGCAATTATATATGGAAAAGAATGGACTGCCAATCCTCATCATCTTCCTCTGCACATGGATCCTCCTCCTTTGTCCCCTCAAAAATCACTACCACCGCCATTTTTTTCCACCTCCTCCTTTGCCCCTTCCTCAAAAGGAATACTTATTGTTGTTTATCAAATCATCCAATGACATGTATAGAGCATTTTCCATATCTTCAACAAATTTCAACTACTAAACTCTTTGAATCTGAACAAAAAACTAATTTCACCAGCGAATTAGAAATAAAATGAAAAAAACATCCAAAGATCTTCTTGTTGTTTGGTTCAAAACCCTAAACCATGGATTTGAAGCCCTAAACCTTGGAATTGAAACCCTAAACCATAGGATTTTATAATTATGTTTTATTTGCTTAAGAGATTTTATTTTATTGACCCACTAGGACTAATATTGGATGCAATTGAAGAGTTGTTCCTTGTCATGGGAGCCAACAACCTAGATACACTAGAAAATGGCTTCTACTTAAAAAGAGTTGAAGAAGAACCTAGAAACTCTAATGGAGATAGCTTGCCTCTTTGGCTTGAGCCCACTCCCTCAACAAACTTTCCCTTTGGATACTTTGAACCATCTGCATCCTTCATTGGCGTCTCGGTGTGTTGTTGTCATGAAGGTTTTTGCAGGTTTCCAATAGCTTCCAGCAACTTCTTATATGTATTTAATCTAATGTATTAACTATAATGTTTAGAAAAAATTATTATTATAACTTAATTTCTCAAATTTTTTTAAATGAAAAATGAATTATAGAACTAGTCAAACCAATAGAAAAATAGATAAATAATCATTTTTAAATATAAAAATTATGTTCTAAAATACAAACTATAGAAAGAGATAGAAATACATTTAAATTATGTAATATGATTGGTCAGAACAAGTAAAAATATAAAAATCAAATGATTGCAATAGTAACCTGCCTATTGGCAGGAACCAAAAATATAGAACACTCAATTCAAAAGGCATGCCATGTTATACACACATATTCATTTATATTTTCATGATTTAATTGAATCACCTAATATTAATTCTGACACAACTAAATTTTATTAATGTGTAAATGAATCAAATTAATTTGTGCATGTATATTTTAAGTATATCTCAATAATTTAGATATTAATTATGTTAAGAAGCATGAGCTGCATTGATAACAAGAGAAAATCATTTCATATTGTAAAAATATATTTAAAACTAACATTAATGAAAAATTATATAAATAAAATAAAATAACTCTTTAGTAAATAAATCAAGTGCCACATAGTGGCTAGTAATTGCCTTAATAGTATTGTAATTATTGTTTTTTAGATTTAATAAAAATTAAATGTAAGTTTTATTAATGTGAATAGAAAAATGTAAATTTGGTTAATTATAGTGTTCTAGTATTGTGAACTAGTTATTTTAATGATCTAACCCTAATTCTAACTCATACCCTAACTCTACTTATATCCTAACCTAACCCTAACCCTATCCCTAACTCTTATCCTAACAATAAATTTTAAACCATTATCTTAATCTTATACCTATCTCTAACCCTAACTATGATCGTAACACTATCCCTAATTATAAACCTAATTTTTATCACTAACTTTTAAATAAATAACATATTTAATAAATGTTATATTACGAATTATTATATATTAAATAAATTTTATAAATAAAATAAATATAATATACACTAAAAAGCATTAAAAGTTAAATATTACATGTTGGCAATGTTTCTTCTCTTATTATTAATATAAATTGTTATATATTATATTAAATTATCATATTTCATTTGTAGTAGACACAAGTGCAACTATATCTCTTTATTCAAATCAGTAATTGCTAAATATTAACGAATCGATTATTATAAATGATGTGATTTTTCAAAGTCCATGAATGATAGATTAAATACTTCTAGATTAAAATATGTATACTTTTTTTAATTGACATTTTGAACCACACTAAATGAATTTGTAGACACCTAAATTTGGACACTTAATTTATCCAAATTTATCCCTTTTCATCTAAACATCCCCTTATCTGCATTAATTAAGTAATATCACTATTATTTAATTAATAACTCTAAAGTTGTTCTAATCCCTAAGGTATCTAGTTAAATAATTATATACCTTCCCCCTTTCATCAAATGAATTAAATAAATATGGCATTTATTTAATTCCTCATATGTCACATCCTCCATCATTTTTATCTAATCCTTATCCATCTTCTAATCTCATCATTAGAGATGTGCACATGCCTAATCCTTGAGTAGGATGTGTCACATCCTCCAACTTTTGCAAGTGGACCTCTAATCTCTCTTAGCCACCTAACCCTCCTCTAATCCTTCATTAACTAGTCTAATCAACCTCTCAAGGAATTTTTAATTCATTTTATCCTTCTAAGGAATATTAAAATCCTTTTTCTCTTCCCCATGTGATCTTTGACTTGTCACATCAAGTCACATGTGAACTCTTCCCCTTTTCCCATGCACCTTCTAGAATCTTTGACTTGTCACATCAAGTCACATGTGACAAGTGCTTACCTTTTTAGGAACCTTGTCTTATCCAAGGTACTTTGTACCTCTCCCTTTGTAACCTTGTCTTATCCACAAGATTCCCCAATCGTGTGAATTTTAAATTCATTTTTTATTCCTCCAAGGAATCTTCTCATTCCCCAAGGTACTTGCAAAGTACTTGTCCTTCTTCCACTTCATGTGCCCTCCTTCCACCTAATTTACACATCGCCATCCCTAAGCCATCTCACATTCCACATGTCAAGATGTGATGGCTTGTGAGTCCTCAACTCACCATAGCCCTTCATCTTGACCTTGTTGGATGAATCTCAACCATTGAATCGAGAGAATTCAACTTTCTCTATAAATACCCCCTCTTTTCCTTCATTTGGGGGGGTTGATCATAGTGCTAACAAAACTCTTGCAAAATTTTTATTTGAGCCATACTTAGCCAAAAACTTGTATTCTTTGAATTCATCATAGTATTTTCATCCATTTCCATCCATATTACATAGCATTTGTGCATCTTTTGCTATCAAGAGGAACATACATCACATCAACAATCCAAGGGCCAACCAAAGAAGCAACTTAACAAGGTATTATCATTCTATCTATTTTGTTGAGTTTAACTTTTAGATCTATCTTGAGGTGTCAAGTGATTTTATTATTTTTTGTACATTTCTTGTTGCTTCTTGTTTTTGGGACTATTTTTACGCCTGGTCACATTTTTGGCACGCTCGATGGGACCCACAAATGGGTCATGTTCTTTCACATTTTCTATTTTTTTCACTGTTTGCAGGTGCAAATTGTAGAGGGGTGTACCTAACCTTCAGGGGCAAACTTGACCCAATAGACAGGCAAACTTGACCTCTAGAAAGACCTAAAATTTGTAGTTTTCATAGAGGGGAGAACTTGACCTATCCAAGGGTGTACCTGACCTATCTGGGGGCATACCTGACCTATTCGGGGGCATACTTGACCTCCAGGGGAAAACTTGACCTATCTAAGGGTGAACCTAACCTATCTATGGGTGTACCTCACCTTTCCAAGGGCGTACTTGACCTCTAGGGGCATACGTGACCCAATAGATAGGTGAACCTGGCCAAAAACAACTTTTTTCATAAGGTAAAAAGTGAAATTTAAGAACTTTTTTTAAGTGTTTCTAACCCCCTAATGTGTCCTATTTGTGTCTATGCAAACATCTAATCAGCATTTGGCAAGGAACAAGAAGAAAAATCACTAACAAGTTTCCTTCCAGGGCTATTTATTTATCAATTGTTGCTTGTTGTTTCTTGATAACTTAGGCACATAGCTTAACTAGGGGTGTCAATTTACATTGTGTTGTGCTTGTTAGTAAGTTATTTGACGTATCCAATCCCCTTGTGCCATTTGGTGATCTTGGGTGACGAGAAATTGTAGCTTACCAAGTACTTTGAGTCAACCTTTTGCTTTTATTAGCGAGACCTGCTTGGGGATTTCATCACCCCAAGGGACAATTCCAACCATGCATATCGGCAGGGTATATAAAGGGGGGAGAGAAATTTTTTTACATCAATCCAATTGTGTATTAATGGGCGAAGCGTCAAGATGATGTGAAGAGTTGGTCTGATCCTTTAGTATCTCACTAAGGTTTCTGACTCACGCTTGTGATAGGTTGGTGCTCACGGTTTGGGTCTCATGTATTGGGTGTATATTAAGGACTCCCTAGCAACCATGTTCATCCTAGAATAAAAGACTCTATTGGTCATACCCATTTCTACTAGACTTAGGATTGTGTTGTCTAAATTGTCTTCTTTGTGTGAAACTAGTGATTTTTTGTTTAGTTGAGTTAGTCTTATTCTATGAATGTTGTTTGCTATGTTTTGGGTCCTTTGCCTTAGTCTTTTTGTCCAAAAGACATGTTCAGATTTGTCCACAAGTGTACCTAACCTCTAGGGGTGAACCTAACCTCTTGCAGGGGCATACCTGACCTCTAAACAAGCCCCTTTTCAGCCTGTTTCAATCAATTTTGATCAATCTTCAGTCCATAGGCATACCTAACCTCTTGCACAGGCATACTTGACCTGTCTAGGGGCGTACTTGACCTCCAGGGGTGAACTTGACCTATTTAGGGGCAAACCTGACCTATCAAGGGTCGTACCTGACTTGTCTAGGGGCGAACTTGACCTATCCAAGGGTGAACTTGTCTTTTCCAAGGGAAAACCTACCAAGCCAGGGGTGAACCTGCCTAGCCAGGGGCGAACTTTCCCTTCAAATAGCCGATTTCACCCTTCGTTTAGTCATTTTGAGCACCCATTTTCCCATCATCAACACATTTTTCATAATTCATCGTTTCATCGACCAAATCAAATAAATGCTACTTAGAACATCATTAGATTCCATATCCATCATCAAATCATCCATCCCAATCACCTAGACTTCATTTCAAGAGTTTTGATTTTTATGTTGAAACTTCTAGAGGCCATAACTTTTGAATCAAGTGTCTGTTTGGGTCAAAATTTTATGGGCGGTTTCATTATGAGGTTGTATGTGGATTCTCAACTAACCTTGAGTCAATTGGACCCCACTTCGCCACATTTTCGAGGCCTCAAACTTTCATCTTAACCCTCAAAATTGCAATTTAGTATTTTTTTTTAGTTTTTGAAAAATCATTTTCGTTAATAACTTGGAATGCATGTCTCAGATTTGGGATGTTAATTGTAAATTCATATAATCTTAGTTTTGGGTATTTTTTTAGGAAAAAATTGGACTCTCAAAAGTATTTCTGTGAAGTTTCCTAAAATGGCAAAATTTGACAATTTTTGAAAATTGCAAATCTGGAAAAATCTAATTGTCAGCACCTTACGCCTTTAAACCCCTGAACTCATTGTAGAATCAATCCCATCACATCCTCCAATCATCCTAATCTAAGCTTCAATCTAATTCTAATATGAGCTCTAATCTAGTCCCAATATGAGCTTAACCAAAATCCTAATCTGAGCTTTAGTCCATCTATAGCCAAGATCTTTGGATGTTGAAACAAATCTTAAGATCCCTCCCTCCATCTTCTTCAATTTCATCCTATTCATACTTTCATCCATTTCGAGATTCATTCTCCCCATCCAAGAATTCGTTCATCCATTCTAATTAATCGTTTACTTATTTCAACCCTTCATCCATCCATTTTGAACATTTGTTCCCTCTTTTTTGATCATTCATTTACTCATTCCAAGTGAACATTCATATATTTTGAACCTTCATCTATCATTTTGAACTCTCGTTCTTTTGCTTCGATCATTCGTTTACTCATTCCGAGTAAGTGTTCATCCATTTCAAACCTCCTATCATTTTGAACTCTCATTCAATAGTCTCGATCAATCGTTTACTCATTTTGAGTAATCTTTCATCTATTCCAAACCTTCATCTTCTCGTTCTGAGAATCATTCATCTTTTGTGAGCATTCGTTTACTCATTTCAAGTATTTATTCATCTATTATGATCAATCGTTTACTCATTTTGAGTATTTGTTCACCCATTTTTATCATATGTTCCTCCAATCAAATCATCTGTTTTCCCCATCCAAATCTCCTGAACTTCATTTCTAGTTATTATCCAAATTGACCTAAGTGTCTGATATGATCATCATCATCAACATCTACTTAGGATTGTTATCCATCCTAAGTTAATCATCATCGTCGGCCCAATCAATCCACTTTCAATCTCAAAGTGGATTTGGTGCTGCAATCATCTATTTATCCTTTAATCCGATCAATTAGTATCCTAAGTCACCTAGGGTAATCTCTGAATAGGGTTTTCCAATCTCTTTCAGTATCCTATCCGATCCATCAGTCGATCTAATAAATCATCGATCGATCTTATCCATTCCAATCCAATCACATCCCTATCCAATCACCTTCGACCCAATCAATCTACTTCCATTTCAAAGCAAATTTGATGTCGAGATCATCCTTTGGTAATCAAATTCGATCATCAAAATCAATCCAATTGTATCATCCAATCATCCTAATTTGAGCTTTAATCCAATTCCAATTTGAGCTTGACCTAAATCTTGATTTGAGCTTTAGTCCATTTCCATCCAAAATCTTTGATCCATCCTCTTTTTCCTTTCATCATCACGATCCTTATCCTCCATCAATAGTAGTCAAGGGAAACCCTAATTACATTGACGACAATAATGAAAGTCTTGCTAATCAAGAAGAATATGACATAGATCCCCTTGACACTATCATTTCTAGTAAGCTTTCTCCATCCTCTTTCCAAAATCCAATCACCCCTTCAAGTTATCTTGTTATGTCTTCATCCATGCCTAATCATGCTCCTTATGCTACCTTTGATAAGGGATATCCATCATAGCCATCATATCCTTCATATACATCATCCTCTTATCCAACACCTGCATCCTCTTATCCTAATCTACCATCACAATACCCCTATCTTAATCCCCCATCCACATCATTCTATCTCAATCCTTCATCTGCATATACCCACTACCCTAATCTTCCATACCAATCTGCTCACCCTAATCCTACATTCACACCTTCCTATCCTAGTCCAACACACCCATCAACTTACCCTAATCCAACATCTGCATCTCCCTGTACTAATCCAACACCTACGTCTTCCCATCCTAATCCACCATCCCAATACCTTTATTGCAATCCCCCAGTTGTATCCTCTTGTCCTAGTCCACCGTCCATGTCCTATCTTAATTCATCATTCCAATATCCCTACCTCAATCCTCCATCTAATATTAATCCCCCATCTACTCCTAGTCCTACATCCAACCCCATTCCTCTATCTAATCCTAGTCCACTAATCCATAATCCCATTCCTCCACCAATCCCTAATCCTTCATCCACCCCTAACTCACCATCTCCACCTAGAGTGTGCAAATTTCTCACTCCATAAGTTCTCCAAGGACTTATAACAAAGAATACATCCCCCACTCCACACCTTGAAGTCGTGGAACCATTCCATCCCAATCCATCATCCATGGTCACTAGTGATGAGACCTCTCTCCAGCCCACACCTATCATTGATGCTACCACCCCTAGCACCACTCAAACTATCAAAACCATCACATCCTCTAAATCCATCAAACCCCCATCTCCTACGTCAAAATCCATCAAACCCATCAATGATAACCAAATCCAATCCACTCCCCCTACTCCTAGATCCATCCAATCCATCGAAGACACCCAAATCCAATCCACTTCTCCTACCCCTAGTATCATTGAAATCCATTCCCATGACCTTCATTAATCCTCCATCCTTTCATCTTCCCTACTTGAATAGTCCCTCCAACACTATGTCATCTTGCCTTCCACACATGATGAGTCATGCCAAGAGCCTGATCCAAAGCATAACAACATATCCCTTTCTCCAGATCAAGATCCTACAATCCCATTTAGTCTACCTCAAGATCACAGTCCCCCATCCATTCCATCCAATGATCCCCTTGTCACTCAATATTTTGTCACTCCATCACATGAGCTCCTATCACCTATTGTTACAAATCTTGATCCTATCATATTTCCTAATCCCTCTCTTGACTCCTTATCACTCACTCATCCTGATTCAGATGTTGCTATCCCATCATCTCCATCTCATGATCCTCCATTGTCGCCTAAACCTACTATCCCCACTCCACTTATATATCCCCTTGGTACCCTCACATTCTTCCATGGTGGTCTCCTTGAAGAAGAAAAACACAGCGTATATACCACCCATCATCCCCTACCTATTGATGGACTCACATCATGTTTTCAGAATAACAAAAATCCTATCATGGATTGAATGCTCAAGAACATGAACTATCAAGGAAAAGGTTTAGGCCTTCATGAGCAAGGTATTTTAGAGCCCATCCAAGTCAAAGAACAAATTTGTATGCAAGGTCTTGGACCTATTTCCCAAGACTCACAATCTAAAGATGTTGGTACAACCTCTAGATTCCCTCAACGAGCCTCTTCCAAAAGAAATATAGGCTCTTCCCATTGCTCCACCACATCATATGTGGCCATCCCTCCTCCTCTATCATATCACATCAAAACCATTGTCCATATTCCTCCCTCATCTACTCCATCCATTTTGGGTCCTTATGTCCCTCCATCCACTATGTCTATTTTGGAACCTTATATCCCAACATCACCTCCTCCATCTCATCCTATTCATCCTTTCATCCATCCAACACCTATCCATGTCGCCCATCATAAACATCCCACTCTCATACCCCATAATTAGGATCAACAAAGGTACATACCTCCACATCCTCCATCTACACGCAACCCCCTTAATCCTACCTCCATCACTCCACATCATCCATCTCCTTGCACCCATCCCATTGCTACTAAAAGCACTTTGGATGCTAAAACAATAATGCATAAATACATACATCCACATGTTCATCTACAGCTCCCCATGTCCCCTCTAAAAGACATGGTGAAGAGAAGAAAAATTAAATCCAGAATCCAAATCAAATCCATAGGCTAGAAAGGCCAACCAAAGCAAAAATCAAAACCATGTGGATCTCAAAGAAAAAAGATGCAATTCCTTCAAATGAAACATCCATAACAATATCCAAAGTTGTTAATCCAAAAGCTAATCACTCACATCCTCTGTCTCCTAAATTTGTTTTGGGTCCCTATGTCCCAAAATTCACTATTCCATCTCCTCTATTATCCCCACATTCTCCATCCATTAATACTCCCTATCATTTCACATCCATCACCATATGTGCCAATGTTGGTCCTGAACTCACCACCCCATCACACATCCACCCCCTCATTCCATCCATACACTTTCCAACATCCCATCCATTATCCCACATGTCTCCCCTATCAAATCCCTCTAATTCATCCTCTTGCATAATCCATTTCTCCTAATAAGGTTTTACTAACATCCAATAGTTGCTTCAAACATGGGCTCTTAATACCTCATATGGAACTTGATGCTTGAGTCCTTCATCCATCTCCTTATCCACATCCCTATCCTTATCCATCTACATCTGCATGCTATCCAAAATATCAGAAAAGTCAAGAAAATCCCCAAAAAAAAATCAGAAAAGTCAAGAAAATCCAAAAAAAATAAGAATCAAAAAAATCAAAAAATAAAACAATAAAGAGAAATAATTCATCCAATGGTGAAAACTTGGCAAACAAGTGTCTTGGATAGGAACCATGATGAAACCTAGCAAACAGGCATCATGTGTAAATCCCTATCTTCACTTGGGGGAAGCTTCTTGATATGCATTCCCTCCATCTGCTATGCTTCCTGCTATGCCCTTTTCTTCCTGCTATACATCCTTTTCATTCATCCCCTCCATCCTACCTATCTTGCACATCCTACTTGGTATATCTCATTTATCCCAATCCTTCCATCCTCCTTGTGATCTTGATATCAATAGGGGAAAACATATAAACATGCTTTGGACACCTCTTGGCATACATTCCCCTCACCTACACACTATCCTAATCCTTATCCGCATCCATCTACCTTCCTTGTCCATCCATCATGCTACCATTAATATCCCTTCCTTATGCACCCATCTTATCCATATCCATATCACTCCCTTATTTTTCCCATCTTTCCATCTTCTATCTCACATGCCTTATTACACATGACATTTAGAGTGGGGGTATCTACTTCCTTTGTAACATAAATTCTTGGAGATATCATTCATCCAAACAATCCCTGTCATCTTCCCATCCTTATTTTCCTACCTATCTTTATATCCTTACCATTCCAAGCAATCATTTTCATCTCCCTATCCTTATCCCCCTATCCATCCATCATCACATGCCTTCCATCTCCCCATCCTTCTCTTCCTATCTATTCATATATATCCTCATCCCATCTCATACTCCCTTGTCATTGGTATCTAGCTATAGGCTACTCCCCATGTAACCCAATGCCATCTATCTCATTTTCATCATTCCCATTTCTTTCACACATCTTTCTAATCTCCTATCTTTTCTCATCAT
The DNA here is from genome assembly GCA_007258455.2 of Sequoia sempervirens. Lineage (NCBI taxonomy): Eukaryota > Viridiplantae > Streptophyta > Pinopsida > Cupressales > Cupressaceae > Sequoia > Sequoia sempervirens. The sequence goes on from VDFB02271358.1 coordinate 531,631,734, forward strand.
TCATCCATCCATCATATCATCCTCCCAATTCACTTTTTGATGATTTGGATAACTATCCCATCCCTGAGCTTTGTGTAGTCACCATCATCCTATCCAATCCAACCGATCTATCTTGGCCCATCATATCAGTCCCATCATTTTATCCCCTTCTCAGGGTTATCTTATCATCATCCTTTATCCATCATTTATCTTTTTTCTTTTATCGAACTACGTTGCCCCTATGCTTTCAGGTAGGCATGGTTGATCATTTCATCTACCTCCTGAGGCTCCTTTATCGTCTATCATCGGCCTTTATGCTCTTTCCATCCACTCCTTTTGTCCATCATATCTTTATCATCCATCGGGGTTTTCATCGTCCTCTTTCCAATTTTGTCCATGGTCAATTGTCTTCCTTTTATCGAACTACAAGGGCTCTGTGCTTTCATGCAGGCAAGGCTAAATTTTGATTGGCCCGTGAGCCCCTAGGTCTCTATGGTGTGTCAATCTCGTATCATTTCGTCAAGTTATGCCCTTATCTAGCTAGTTCTTAACAAACGAGATCCACCAGTATTGTCAAATCCAATCAACTTTGAATATCATGTGTCATATCAATCTTTTAGTTTAATATCCATCATTGGTCTCAACAAGATGCATCCTTCCTAACAGACCTCATCAATCCCATCCATCCCCTTGATCTTACGAAAAAGGACATTTGAAATTTATTGTGATCTTTTGACGCTTTTGGCTTTTGTTTATCATTTGAGCTCCCTATCATCACTTGTCATGGTTGCCTTGATCCATCATATCATGGTGTGCTTTGACTAGTCAACATATGGGTATATCTTGATTTTTTGTCTTTGTTGTCTTCTTGGTTGTCCCACGTAGTACCCACCAAGATCCCTGAGGTCTTGTGTTATGCTGGGGAATCCTTGTGTGCTTGTGGTTATCCCAATACCTGGCCCGACCAAGGTCTTCATGACTTTGGGGTGTTGGAATAGCCTTCTTGTCTGTTATGTTTGTTTTATACATTAGACACTAATCCACCTTGGTTCTTCATACCTTGGTGTCTTGTGTCTTATTCTATAGCAAAAATTAGTGCTTCAAAGATGGAAAATTTTTATTAGCATTTCATTTCATCTTCCCTACCCATGCATTCATTCTTCATCAATCTCCCTCCCCTATCCATCTGATCTCTTATCATCATCTCTTTAATCATCATCATCATCAGGATGTACCCTTCCCTATCCTTTTGTGTTGTTTCAGGATATATCATTCCCTCATCAAACAACACTCCATCCATCATCAACCCAATTTGGCTTGTAGCTTGACTGGGGCAACATCACCTTCATCCTTGCATCCATTGCTTCCCAATCTCTTGCCACCTTTTCATCCTTCTTACCCATCACTTTGCATCATCTTCCTCATCTCACTTCTCATCATCTCATCCATTTCGAGAGCACACCTGTGTTCTCTTGAATCTGCATGTCCTCTTGAGGGGGCATCATTCATCCCTAACCTTCATCTTCACCCCCATCATCTTTCTTCCTAGTCACTCCTTTGAATGACTGGGGCATCTTTTCCGATCTAACCATCTTCTTTCGAGTTCTACATTTTAATATTCTTTGAAATGATGCTACTTTGTAACACCATCTCAAAGAGGGAAAAATTGTAGACACCTAAATTTGGACACTTAATTTATCCAAATTTATCCCTTTTAATCTAAACATCCCCTTATCCGCATTAATTAAGTAATATCACTATTATTTAATTAATACCTCTAAATTTCTTCTAATCCTTAAGGTATCTAGTTAAATCATTAAATACCTTCCCCCTTTCATCAAATGAATTAAATTCCTCATATGTTACATCCTCCATCATTTTTATCTAATCATAATCCATCTTCTAATCTCATCATTAGAGATGTGCACGTGCCTAATCCTTGATTAGGATGTGTCACATCCTCCAACTTTTGCAAGTGGACCTCTAATCTCTTTTAGCCACCTAACCCTCCTCTAATCCTTCATTAACTAGTCTAATCAACCTCCCAAGGAATTTTTAATTTCTTTAATCCTTCCAAGGAATATTAAAATCCTTTTTCTCTTCCCCATGTGATCTTTGACTTGTCACATCAAGTCACATGTGAACTCTTCCCCTTTTCCCATGCTTCTTCAAGAATATTTGACTTGTCACATCAAGTCACATGCGACAAGTGCTTACCTTTTTAGGCACCTTGTCTTATCCAAGGTACTTTCTACCTCTCCCTTTGTAACCTTGTCTTATCCACAAGATTCCCCAATCATGTGAATTTTAAATTCACTTTTTATTCCTCCAAGGAATCTTCTCATTCCCCAAGGTACTTGCAAAGTACTTGTCCTTCTTCCACCTCATGTACCCTCCTTCCACCTCATTTACACATCACCATCCCTAAGCCATCTCACATTCCACATGTCAAGATGTGAGGGTTTGTGAGTCCTCAACTCACCATAACCCTTCATCTTGACCTTGTTGGATGAATCTCAACCGTTGAATTCTCTAGAGAATTCAACTTCCTCTATAAATACCCCCTTTTTCCCTCATTTGGGAGGGTTGATCATAGTGCTAACAAAACTCTTGGAAAATTTTCATTTGAGCCATACTTAGCCAAAAACTTGTATTCCTTGCATTCATCATAGCATTTTCATCCATTTCCCATCCATATTACATAGCATTTGTGCATATTTTTCCATCAAGAGGAACATACATCATGTCAACAATCCAAGGGCCAACCAAAGGAGCAACTTAACAAGGTATTATCGTTCTATCTATTTTGTTGATTTTAACTTTTAGCCCTATCTTGAGGTGTCAGGTGATTTTATTTCTTTTTGTACATTTCTTGCTGCTACTCATTTCTGGGACTACTTTTATGCCTGGTCACAGATTCATCATAGGAAGAGGATAATGAAGAATATGATTGTAAAAATAAACTTAAGAAGAGTTAAGTGGTGGGAGAGGGTAGGGAGGGAGGAGATTGGAAAATAAAGTAAAAGTGAAAATAGGCAGAAAAATGATGAAATAATAGAAGAATGAATAATATAGTAATATGATATAACACATAAATGGATCAAAAAAGGTTAAATTTAAGTGTCATAAACAATGAGTAAATAACTCTAATGACCTTACCCTAACCCTAACTCAATGATTCATCATAAGAAGAGGATAATGAGGAATATGGTTGTAGAAATGACCTTAAGAAGAGTTAAGTGATGGGAAAGGGTAGGGAGGGATGAGATTGAAAAATGAAGTAAAAGGGAAATAGGAAAAAAATGATGAAGACATAAGCGAAGAATGGATAATATAATAATATGATATAGCATAAATAAATGGATCAAAAAAAGGTTAAAAGTTAAATGTCTTGTTATGCCTTGCATAACCGCCCCATTTTCTTTTGGAAAAAAATTTGCTCCCCTTGTTTTTGTTTTGTACTTGGTGTTTTGTTTGGGACTTAGGATTTGTTCGTACTTCTCCTAAATCTTTCATTCTTTTGGTTTGTCAGAAGTGGAGTCAAAATGGGAAATGGCCTTAGAAATTTTTGTAAATTTCCAAGTTCAGTTTCAATCTTAGTTCCAATTCTGCCTTTCTTCCTTGTTCTTTTTCACTATCTTTTAGTTGGTCTCACACTCTCGAGTTTGTTTCTCCCTTCAGTCATTTCTTGTTTTCCTTGTGTTTTGTTTTTTCCCGAGCGGAAGCAGAATCGGGGATGGAAGTGAACTTGGAACTTTGTAAATTTCTAGATTTTGTTTCCATTCTGATTCTAACTCCACTCGTTTGCTTGGTGTTGTCATTTTTGTTGGTGTCTGGGCCAGGTCTAGTTTTCATTCTTGTCCCGCTTCCTACCGTTTCTATTGTCTGTGTCTTGGTTTTTGTTCCTTTGTTGGGAGTGGAACTGGAATTGGAACCGAACTTGGAACTTTGTAAAATTTCCAGTGCTGGTTTTGGTCCTTGATTCTGCCCCCATCTTCCTTTGTTGTTTGTCCTTGCCACAGGGCTGAAACCAGGTTTGGAGTTAGATAAGAGACTTGTTAAAGGTTCCTTATTCTATTCGAATGTAGGTCTACATCTGCCCTGCCTTTGGTGTTCACGAGAGTTAATTGTTCATTTGCATTATTCACTCCACCCTCAACCAACCGCATTCATTGCATTAATTGTTGCCTCTTCACACACATGAAATCATTTTAAAACCTTAATTGAGGTTAATTGGCTCAATATCTTTGTTATCTAAGTCATTTTAGCAAACCAGAGCCAAGAGAACTTGAAGAGGAGCACAATTTGACTTCGAGGCATGTTGGTGAGCGAATTTTTATCAGGTTTCAACTTTTCCTTGTTGACGTTTAAGGTAGGGTCTCGTCTCGTTCTTTTCCTATTTTTCTTTGTCATTTCATTTTCTTGTTTTTTCTCGTTTTTTTTTTGCACATTCATAGAAAATTTTTATGTGAATCATCACTCTTTCCTTTATATTTCTCCGGTTTTATTTTTTTCCTTTTTTTGTCTTTTCATTTGTTTGTTTTTTGTTTTGTTGTCGCTTTCGTGGCAGGTGTATTTTGTCGTGCCCTAGTTTCTAACTAGGGTTCCATTTGATGGGGTTCTTTGTGCTTTAAAAATGTTAAAATCTATTTAGAGACCCCTTTGATCATTCTTCTATGTTGATTTTGTGATTTCCATGTTGGGTTTGTGATGCCCTAATTTTCTGAGTCAACGCATCGTGCAAACTAGGGTTTGCTCAACGACCTTTACAAAATATCTAGCCCTAAGATTAAAATTGGTATTTATGTGGTAAAGGGTTGAGGTTAATCCCCTCTATTTTTATTTCCTTAGAAACCCATGTGACCTAGGCCCTTAAATCCATGTGATCACATCTTTAAGAAAAGTGCTTTGTTTTCATGTTAAAACTAGCAGAAACAGACTCGGGAACATGTCCTCTGGATGTTTGCATTGGGGTTCATTCCCAAAGTGATCCTGCTTCTGATTATTTTTAATTTTGGTCTTCGCACTTTCCCTTTAGTGGAGTCAGAACCAGAATGGAGGTCGAACTTGGAACTAGTGATTGGTTTTGGGTTCAATTTTTGTTCTGATCTTGGTTCTAGTCTCATCGTGGTTCCGGTCCTGATCCTGCTTTGTGTCAAAAAAATTTACCTATTCTTGATTCTTCTGTGACTGCTTCCAATGAATTTAAGATTTGGATAAGTATGAAAGTTTTCCTAAGGAAGTAAAGAAAGGTATTGGTTGATATATTGATTTTTATGCTTTTTGTTCATCTAATACAAGGGTTTATTGCAGAGATTTAGGATATTTCAGGAGCATCATAAGAGGCTTCTCAAAGGAGCCAACCTACAGAAACTTCAAGGAAAGGAGATAAGCCAAAGAAGATCAAGGTGGAACAACTACCATATACTCTGAGGTACAAACATCAAAGTTCTACCGTCATAGCCAACAAGGTGGACTCAAATTGGGCTGATATTATTGACACAAACTTGGGCTCCTTCAATTATAGAGAGTTGTATGAAGAGACATTTAGTGAAGATATCTTAGGAAGGACAAAGAGGATTGTTCAGTCTAGTTTGGCACATGTTTCCCTCTTCCCATTGTCTTTCCAATGCCCAAAATTGATACTCATAGTAGTTGGAGCCTACAATCCTTCTACTAGATAGTGTGTGGATATACAAGGAAATGTTATTATTGATTTAACACCACAAATGATCATATTTATGTTTAATGCACCTACTCCACAGAATCCTAGGTAGCTTAATGAAGCAGAGGAACTGAAGCTTTATAGTGACAAGAAGGAAACCAACTGGAATCATATGAATAAGACTTGGATAAGAGTTGAGAAGAAGTCTTTAGCCAAGCTTCATGATCAGCCTAAAGGGTAGACTTTTACAAGGAGATTGGGGACATAATAATGATGCTCTCCAGAATATTTGGGAAGAGAGATGCCTCCCAGTTTAAAGAATGAATGTTCCCATTCATCTAAACTATTCTTGATGGTAGGCAAAAATTTGATTGGCCCATGATTGTGTCAAAATGCATACATAATCAAATGCTTAGAGTGAGGGAAACCAAGAGTTTCTTCATGACCTCTTATGTGATTTATGCAATTGCAAGAAGAGGGATCTTTCCTAGACTAAATGTAGTGGGAATATTGGGAGAATCCTAAGGACAGAAAAAGCTGTGGGATTATTATGATCAACTCACCTTACAGGCTTCTAAGCCACATTACAGAAGGGTTAATGATGCATTTCTATATGTTATCATTAACTGGCTCATAGGAGATGTTGGTTACAGGTTGAGTAGGGATGATATGGCCTTTATTAATGAACGGGGACATTGGTATATTCAATACCCCAGATTTACTTACTTCAGGCTGGGTGGTTTTGATGGCCACCCTCATCTACTCCCTAGGTGTTGCAGCAATAGAATTTTCTTCATGGAATTCATCTATCAAGCTCTAGTAGTCAACATGAAGTTTGCTAATAAGCACAAGCCTGGTTGCCATAAATTCCATATGAAGTTGGGTGAGTATAGTTGTCCACACAATGTGGTAGCTAAGATAATCTATGATGAGTTGATTTATATGAAGTTAGGTTTGTATACTTCCAGGAAACATTTTGATCCTAAACACAAGATGTAGGCTTTGATGCCCACTATTTTTAAAAAACACTTTAATCTACTGGAGGATTTTTGGATGGACCTACAAGATGAGTATGATCTCATAAGGAGAAAATATGAAAGACTACCCATCCCACTCATGGTTGAGTATGGGGTAAAGGAAGACATTCCTAATACATTATCAGATGATGGGATAACTTTGGATCCCCAATATGATGCTGAGAAAATAGGTACCAAGTATCTTGATCCAATGGATTGGAATCTAGAAGAATCCATTGACATTAAGCAGATTGCAAGACCAGTTTTGGAAAGGAGCATACATTGGGTTGTCATGAGAATCAAGGAGATAGAATCTCAGACCTCCAAGAAGAGAAAGGCAACAAGTACCACTCAAGGTTACAAAAGAACAAAAAGAACACTGGTTCCTAAGGAGCCCTTAGAGATTTTCCCTCCTAGTTCTAGGGAAGATATTGAACCTGATGAAGCACATGGAGGAGAGGCCACAACTGAACCTAGTGCCTCAACATTTGTTGCAGGGGAGGCATCAACTCAACCTCTTACCATAGAGCATCCAAGTGAAGAAATTCCTATGGGAACCCTCCATAAAGAAGCTAAATCCTTGAAGGAGAAGGAGCCTAAAATAGAGATTCATGACATTGATATAGATTTTGAGGCTACTCCATCTAATAAGGAGACTCATGTGGTGGCATCTCTTGATGAAACTGAGGATGCAAGGATTGAACATGTCCTAACAATAGAAGAATAATGGAAGTTGTTTGAGGATGCCAAAAGAGAAGCAGATGCCAAAGCACAAGCTAAGGCACTGGCTAAACAAAAGGAGATTGATGCTAAAGTAGAAGTTGGTGCATTGAGGAAACAACAAGAATTGGAGGCTCAATACAAAGCTAATGAACTGGCTAAGTAACATCAGCAAAGAGAGAAAGAGCTCAAAACTAAAGAGGAAAGAGATAAATTGGCCATGCTGTAGAAGATCCATGATCTTGAGGAGGGAAAGGTCAGATATAGGAGAGAATGAGAAGCCCTTGAGACTAAATTCAAGGCTATTAAGGAGGCGCACAAAAAGAAAGAAGAGAAAGAACACCTAGAGAGAGAAAGAGGCTGAAGAACTTGCTCTGCATGAGAAGAAATCTAAAGAGGAATGGGACTATGTCAAGGAACTGGAAAAGCGGAGGGACCAGATGTATGAGGAGAGGAAGTTGGAAGAAGAGCACTTGAAGAAGGAACATAAAGCTAAAAGGTTACAAGAGCAAAAGGATAAGGAAGAGGCTAAGAAAATTGCACAAGAAGAAGCACACAGAGAACAACAAAATGTGCAAGAGGTTGATTCTCAACCTAGGAACACTATATTGCATCCTTTATCTTCTGCCAATGCTGCCTCTTCTTCAATATAAGTGGTCACTACTCCTGTTACTCCTACATGGTTGAAACTTGATTTAGAGAAGAAATAGATAGTTCAACCTTAGCCTCTTAATTGGGATGAGATGATGAAGGAAATATAGAAGGAAAGACCCAAAAAGAAGGCCATAATTCTTCACTCCACCAAGCTCATGGATGCAGGGGAAATTATTGTTGAATGTGCAATTCTGGTGGTGGATAAGGATAAGGATGATATGCAAGTAAATGATTACCAATTAGGTACTACGAATTTGGGGAGACCTACAAGGAACCAATAAATGAATTTAATTGATATTGTAGCTTCCTCCACCAAATCCAGAATGATTAAAGATAAGCAAAAGAAAGATGAGCTTAAGGCCCAAATGGATCAATTGCACAAGTTCTTAAAGGATGTCTCCACCCTAGTCTCTCACCAATATTTTTTTGTGGAAACCCCAGTCCTACTAAGCAAAAAGGAAGTTGATGGCTTAGTGTAGATGAGGAGTAAGGTGGGGATGCTTGGCAAATGGATTGATAGACTCAATCAAGAGCTTGGCGAAGTGCTAGCTAATAGCTTCAAATCTCATGAAGCAACACTTGATTTGGTAGAGAATATGAACCAGCATGCTAAATTCCTAGGGAAGCAAGATGAAGAGTACAGAGAATATGTTAAGAAGCTTAAAGACATCAACAAAGTGCCCAAGTCAACTGTCCTGGAGCAGTCAATTCTTGAGGAAGGTAATGCAAATTTTATTGAGAAGACTGTGAGCATAATAAGATTCAAATACAAGTTCATCTATGAGCATAAGAGTGAGGTTCAAGAAGAAAGCATAGAATTAAACAAGTAGATTGATGAATTGGAGGCAGTAGTTTCCATTCTGGTCAACATGGACATCCTAGTCAAAGAGGGTCTTCCTTTGGACAAGTTGAAGGAGAATGGAGTAGTAGATTCAAGGAAGTGATGCAAAAGGAGGGTGATGGAGAAGATTTGTTGTTGGACAGGCTCATGGATGTTAGAGAAGAGGTGAAAGTTGCTAGGAGGGAATTAATTAAATTGAAGTATATGCAAGAATTCACCTCAACAGAGTTGAAGAGGATCAAATTTGAGGACAATTGGTTAGATGGGCCTGATCTGGACATCCTTAAACAAGTGTTCTCTAGTTATGATGAATATCTCCTTGAACATGCAATGCAAGAGTGAGCTGGCAGTAGAACACTCTCTTCTTGATAGACAACTTCCTCTCTTCTCCTATGAGGTAGGATTTTGACACAAGTTGGACTCAAGTTCTCTTCCACCAGTTCTACCTTCTTCCCTGGGCATCAAAATTTTGTACAACAAAGCAATCAAGCCTTGAAACTAAAGATCAACACATTGAGTTCCTTCATGTAGTCTTGGTTCCTTAAATTCTGGATCTAAGTTTTTGATTGAGAGAAACTTATGCATGACATGCCTATATGTAACTTTAGGCTCCATTTTGTAAAGGTCAGCTCATTTGAAGAAAGATTAGCCACCTGATGATAGCAGATAAGAATATAAATAATATTACCTTCAATAACATAAGATATAAATATAAATAATATATATTCTATAGGTTATATATATAAATTAATATTATCTATATTAAAATAGGTTGTATATTATATATAATAAAGACTTAAAATAATATAGGTTATCTTATATACCTATATATTATGGGTTATATTTTTTTTTAGAGAGCCTATATATAAAAATATACATGATGAAAAAAATTATTAATGAAAAGAAGGAGAGCATATAATAATTAAATTATACCATAAAATATCAAAAAATAGATAACAAAGATTTTTAGTCTAAAGGAATACATTTTTTATTTTATTTTATTATTTTAATAGCATGAATCCAAATCTCTATAAAATAATTAATTGATTTTTGTGATAGTTCTTTAATTAAAAAAATAACAATTACATTCTTAAAAAAAGTCAAACTAACATAATATTTAATGAAATGATTTATAAAGCAAAAATTGAAAAATCATTCTATAAAAAAATGTTTACCTTGCTTTCCTACCTTGCTTTCCCTACAAATGGGTTAATAACACACATAACTTTTTAACCAATCATATGCACAAGAAATATTTTTTATAATTTGTAAAGTTAAATATTTTACATGTTGGCTTTACAAAATTGAATTTTATTTTAATTTTTTTTAAATATTATTTTTGATTGGTTGAAAACTAAATTATTAATAACTAGTTAACTAAAAAAATCCAAACTCGTTACAATAGTACTATGCCAATGATGGCAAGTACTAATAACTATTAAGTAAATAAATAAAAATTTGCAAATAAAAATAAAATAAATTTAAATAAAATAATTCATAAATAGATCTAAAGTAAAATAAAAAACTTAAGTAAATAAAATTACTCAAATCTCCACATTTTATGTTTTTAGTAGAAGAATTTAATATATCTATATTAATTTTATAAAAACAAAAGAAAGAAAAAAAATATATTATTATTACAATGAAGTCCTCAAATGAGCTTAAACAATAATGAACCCTAAATTTATCATATTTTATTTATTTTTATTCAAGGCAAATAGAAGATCATTTATGACAACAGAAATAAAAGGAGAAACAATTGTGGGCATGAAAAAGAGGAAATCCAAGTCAGATTGATTTATTTTTAACCTACTGAATTTATTATTATATACTATAGTATTTTTCCTTAGTCATTTTGCTACAAGGGGTATCAAGCCCCCCATTGGCATAGGGTGCCATGTCCTTTTTTTATAATAATCTAGGTTACAAACCAAATTACCTAGTTTTTATCTGCTGCATCTCCCTTGGACTTATTTTGTGTGCATGTTCTTCATATTCTTTCCCTTAGTGTCTATATAAGATCCCCAAAGTCTCTAAGTTTGAGTGCATGCATAGTCTTCTTATTGTTTGTTGGCCATTATAGTTTCAAAATTTTGTTCCTAGGTATTATTTCCCATCTAATTTCAACCTTTCCTTGGTTACCATCAAAGTTTAGACTTATTCATCTTATCATGCCTTCCATCATTCCTCCGCTGTTTGTATTTGTCAAACTTTTAGACATTTCCTTACTAACAGACCCATTGCTCGATGCTCAATGTCTTGAGTTATAGTATGAGTCTTGTGGTATCTCTAACCCCCAATTTCTAATATTTTGTGCTTTTCCTATGTTCTCTTTGCAATGCATCAATACACCTTGTAATGTCATTAATGGCCAATTTTGGCCCCATAACTTTCAAAAGTGGGACTTTTCCTACCCATAATCCTTGTTCAAATTTGAAGTTACAAATTTACATTGTGGTTAACCCCTTATTTTTGTGATGAATATAAAGGGGTGAAAATTTCTATTATGGGGGAATCATATACACTTAATCAAATACCTTTCAAAATCCATTTTGAGAACTTATTTTCAAGTGTGTGAATTTAAGGACAAAAACCCATAAATTTATCAAACATTAGAGGAAATCACTTTGATTTCAAAGATTAGAGGATGCCACCCCTTTGGCTAGAGAACAATCTCACTCATATGTTGAATAAAAGCTTAATTTTTCATGGATTCAACCACATTATATTAGTTTTGTTTAGTTTTCTCTATGGGTATGCTCATGGTAATTTATAATTGTTATATTTGTTGAAGTTACAATCTATTTTTCATTTAATTTTAGATTCTACCTTAAGAAGGAAATGATCAAGAGTTACATATATTATTTGTTGAGTTACTATTTAGAATGCCGTGATAATAATGTGATATTAAAAATGATTAAATCTAAATTTAATAAGATCTAAGTTATATTAAAATCCAATAAATTATTTATCCTAAATACTTAACATTTGAAAAAGTTTTAAAACTAGTTTAAAGTCATATTTCCATAATTATTTTGGATTCAAATATTACATGGGAGTGTGGGGGTCACCAATATGATACCCCCTTAAATGGGGGTTTAGGGGTGATAGATTGTAAATTTTTTATGATAGAAACCTAATTTTCATAAAGCAAAAAAATTGGGTTGTTAATCAAAAAGCCCTAGATTTGACAATGTCAGTTAAGTTGAAGATATTATATATGTTTATAGATCTAAAAGGAATGTGATTATTATTAGTGTAAATAGAGTCATTATTTACCTAGAGTCATTATTTACCTATTTAGCTAATCATCTTTCAAGGATTGACCTATTTACCCTCATAGCTTAAATTTACTTGGGTTTCTTTTTCTTTTGTCTCACTTCATAACATTGAGACATGTACATGTGTCCTCATCACTTGAGACACCTATTGATATTTTCTCACACAATTGTCAAGTGATATCACAACTATTGGTATCCAAGTTTTCGGTCCTACCTGATGCAATGATAGAGGAAGAAAATCACAAAGTCAATCAACTTATCAAAATTGAACCAAAACTTAACTTGTCCATTCAATTAGGACTCTTTGCCCTTCACAAAATTCATGATTTCAAGTCATCAAATTGAGTTCCAAAGCTAAAAATACCTTAAAGTATTATCAAACACTTCAAACAACATCAATTTAATTGGTTCAACCCAATTCCCAACCTTGACATATCCAATATGAAAACTTCTCAAAACAAACTCTCCTAATCAACAAACTAGGACCTTTTAGGCCCTATCAATAAGCAACTTCTCAATTCCAAGACTATTTTCACTTCTTAACATTTCAAACATGTATAAATATCTCTGTATAACAAGAAATAATCATTCTCCAAACCTACTTCATGATGATTCATCAAACATGTATCCTAAACCTCCATTCTTGACTGAAAATTAGGACTGTTACATCACTGTAATGGAAGGACAATCATTAATCAATGACCATACACTATTAAACTCACCAAACCCTAATATTTATTGGACTCACCAACATCTAAACACCTTTACAAAACTAATTTCACCCATATTGGACTCAAAACCCATGATCAAACTCAACAAAACTCCCCTATTCACTGTTATTGACATAATTTTCCACAGTTTGCAGTGCTAGGGCATCATAAAAACAATATCAAATCATATCTTCTCAGCCTACAAATTTAGTACATGAAATAATAGAAAATAAGTAACCTCTTCACAAATTTCTAGCATTTTCCATTGGTCCAAACAAGGAATACACAATTTTTTTAATTCTTTGTTACCCTAGATAAGGGTTTTAACCGTCCACACTAAAATCAACATAACTTTCTTAATACATCATGTAAATGAATGAAATAAAAACAAAAACAAAGTAGACTCAGAGATTTATCGTTCCACATGACTTCCCCACAAAAATATATCCATACAAGACCATACAATAGATTGCAAATACACTTTACCAGTCAAAACATAGAAAATATAGTCTTATTCATGATTTTTCATTTCAAAACAAAAATCCCCCCTTCCCTCAAAGCCTAAGAGGCATATTTAAGCTTTATAATCCATAACTAACCCAAACCAACCAATAAAAACTAACCTTTCACCTACTTTACTCTTAAACTTCCTTATTTTTCCATTTTCCAATTTTGCCCATGACAACTTTTGTCAATTTCACCATTTTTAGCACTTTTGAACCCCTAACCATTCTAAACACTTATAAAATGACCTAATACACTTTTTGATGATCAATTATGGCCTTATTCCTCATATGCCAATATTTGACAATTTAAACCCCTCATAAACCTCATATTTACATAATTTTCTCTTTTGAGCATTATTGACAACATCTCATCTGTTTTTACAAATTGAACTCCTAATTACATATAAATGGTCCTTTAGACCTTATTAAATGACTCCTAAGAACTTATTGAACACTTATTTACAAATAGGCCTTATGGTGGCTTGAAGGCAATAAGGTGCCCCTGCACCACTACCTTCCTACCTCATCCACCTTGTCTATATATGCAAGGTTTCTCATTGTATTTACACACTCTTCATCATATATTGATAGGAATTATATTATGCTCAACAACGACTCCATGAAGATTGCATATTTTTATAGAAATAAGAATACTAATACCCTATGTATATTTCCTTGGCATAATGCTAGGTTTTTACCATGTAAATCCTTATGAAATTGATTTGATTGCTTATTATATTATTATGTTATTATCTCTATTTTTTTCATAACTATTTTTTTGTAATATTGTATGTAGTGATAAATTTAAGATTTCCTCTTTAAAAAGATATAAAATATTGATGAATCTTTCATTTTTTTGAAAAAATATTAATTTCTATTGATGAATTTTTCCTTCTTTTTTTGAAAAAATATTATTTTTATTGGTGAATATTTTTAAATCACTAAAAATTTGTAGAAAATCTTGGTGAATCTTGACCAAAAATAGGTAAATTTATTGATTACCATGGCAAATCATTTCTTTAAAAAAATAATTTCCTATGAAAAAGTAAGGGCCTTATGGTGGCAATGATTTACTAGTTTAAGGTGTAGTGCTCATGTCTATAATTTCTTAATTCCTTAATATTTTAAATCAAACATTGAATATTTTAAATTGGACCTAAATTATTTTTTAGCACTATTGGTTTTATATATAATCTAATGGTTTAAGTTTATTATAGGCCTCACAGCATTGGATCTCTATGAGTATATATTTTGGCCCATAAAATTTAACCTTGGCCATTAGATTATAAATTTTCAACTTTCCATATTTAATTTTGGGCTTGATGGGAATTGGAGCTTTGTAGGTACATTTTGACCCATGGAATACAACCCCAACTATTAGATTTTAAATAAAATGAATTTTAGTGACTAAAAATTGGTGATATGGTCCTAAAGTAATTAATAATTATAAAATATTATTAGTGAATTAATTTCATTTTCTACTATAAATAATAAAATTTAGGTGAATCTGATCTAATTAGATATTGAATATTGTTGCGAGTTTTTGAGTTCAAAAATTTAGTAAAATAAATGTTCTGGCAATTTATGATGAAGGGGGTACTCCCCTCTGTAGCCACTCAAACACAAAACATAAAATGGAACTCACGGCACAGCCCCATGACTCAATTTAATAGAAAAATATTGATTTTATTAATTCAATAAAAAACATTACATTATAACCAATGGCCTTCATGGCCGCATCCTTCACAGGTTTTCCTACTCCCTTTTCTCGGTTCACCCCAAGCTCTCTCTCTCTGTCCTCTCCTCTCTATTTATTCCTCTTGATTTCCTCTACTGAACACCAATTTAGTATGACTGTTGACATTTTGTTATGTCCGTTGAATGTTGGCCCCAGATCATGGCAAAGATCTATGGTCCATAATCCATCCCACAGTCCCACCAACCTTCCTCCATAACTGTTGCGGGGTAACAGTCACTTGACACAACACTCGCCACAATACCACCGACCAGGAATCTTAATCATTGTAGGCTCAGGTAAACGATTAACACTCCATCTCTCCATAGCCATCATAGCACCATTGGCCTCCCAACTGTCGACTGCAGGGGCATGGTTTCCCCACAACACTGCAAGCAAGTGACAACTCTTACATGGTAGCGCAATCCCTGCACCATTGCAGTCATTAACAAAGCTCTAGCGTAGGGTAGCAGGTTCCCCGCACTATCACAGGTGCTCATACAGTCTACCATGGCGGTGCAATAAAGACTCCCAAAGCATGCAAATTTGACATCAACATTGAATCTGCACACCAGGTAAGAATGCAAAACCAGAAAAAAATATCTACAAAAAGTAGCTAAATTTTTTTGGGTGATGAGGATAGCTTGTATGCCCGAGATGCTCCTGCATCGATTTAACTAGGACTAAAATAAAATTTTGTAAAAAATCTTGTATGCCCGGGATGCTCCTGCATCGATTTAACTAGGACTAAAATAAAATTTTGTAAAAAAGCGGTGATTCAAGTCACCTTACAACCTTTATTATTAGCTAAATCTTGAATCCCCAATTTCAACTATTAGCTAATTGGCAAATATTAGCCACTAAAAATTATTGATTGTATGATTCTAGAGCTTTAAATTTACTATTTAGGTCTACATTTTTCAATAGACTTGACTAATCATGATTTGAATTGTGTAAATGATTAGCTAGTTAACTAAAAAAAATTAATCAACTAATGATTTGAGTGAGGAGAAAATAATGAGTTAAATAAATAGATTGCATTTTTATTTAATTTATTTGGAATGAGAATGATAGGAATAGTGAAATTAAATAAAAATATTGGATTTCTTTATTTAAAGATGAACATTAGAAAAAGGACTAAAATGATTGATTAATTAATTGAATTATTTGAATTTATTTAATTAGTTCTAGGTGAAGAGTTAAAATTATTTAATTAAAGTTGGTAGGAAATTTTGAATAGTTAAATAAATAACTAAATTTTATTTAAATATTTTAGAAGGTAGTGATGTGAAGTGAGTTGGTGACAATATAAATACTTAAAGATGATTTTAGGTGTTTGCAATATGCATGCTTACAACATTAAAGAATACTTAATAGTATTTATCCATTTATACATGTGTTGAGTGTACAATTAATGTGGATCCAATACATAAAATACAACCATTTTTTGACACAACATGCAATTGCACATGGTTTTTTAGAATCACACACGATCAAATTATTCACAACTTGTTGACAATGTTCTAACACTCTTTGAAGACATTCTATTATCTTCAATAAAAAATGCCACTTTGAATTGCACTCTCATAGACTATGCATGCTAATAGAATTCAATATTACATATATGGATAAAACATCTAATTGAACCTAAATATATGAATGTTTAAATTTTTTTAAGATAACTAATGTGCACTAACTCATTGCTATCTAAAACCTAGAAATCTAGGTTACCTTTACTCATGATCCACGCAAGGGGAGGGAGGATAACCACACAAATTGTAATGTGGTTCAAAGTAATAAATTATATGCCCAATATTTTGTAGGCCCTTATATCGCATATTCATTAAATTTTTATTTTGTATACACACATTAATGTCACTAGTTCTAATATAGTAAGGATATGTATTGACATCACACTTATAGTTTGTTGGAAATAATTTCAACAAATCCATATAATATTTGATTATTATTACCAATTATATATAGTTTCCTAAGATAATGTTGGGGGACTTCACAATTGTTGCATGGTGGGTAATCAAAAACCAAGTACCACCTATCATAAAAACGGTTCCTAATCTCTTGGTGGTGACACCAATGAATAGGAAACCTCTTCGCATTGAGGCTAAGATTTTGATTTGTTCTAGGGTCAGTGAATAAAGAGCACAAATCACATTTAGTAATTTTTAAATCTTTTACTTGTTTATATGATAGTTTATCTGCATAATATGCCCTAGTTGCCTGCCTCCTATCTTGCCATCCCGTTATTTGTTGGGTTATTGAATCTACATTTTTTAACATCTCTTTCATTGAATTTTCTAGTGTCATTCTTTCTGTTATTGAAGTATTTGGATTAATCAACCTACTAATAAGATCCTCAATTTGTTATTTGTTGTTTTCAATTTCACTCCTCAAATTTTGTTGAGTATCAGGAGGGTGTTGAGTGATTGGTGGGGGAGGTTGATTTTGTTGAGGAGGATTTGCATGTTCTTCTTGTTGAGGATTTTCAAGATTTGTAGGATTATTTGCATCTCCTACAAATTAAAAAAAAACAATCAAAACTAACCTAAAACAAACAAAATCAACTTGAAACTAAGAAATTCAAAACAAATAACAAACAATACTTACCTCTTGCACCTCTTCATCGTCGTGGTGACATCTTTGCAAATGAAAAGCAACTATTGTTGATGAATTTTGTAAAATTCCTCCTAAAACGCGAGTGCAAATATGAGGGTTTTTGGCCGCGGGTAGAAAAGAAAAACAGACAAGAGAAAATGAATAGCTTTCACTTTTTTTTTCTTTTGAAATGACATAACACGCTCGCGTTAAGTCATTTTCAATATTTTTTTAAGTTTTCCACAAAATTGTAACCCAACTTCATGCACCTTCCCATAGGGTAAGTGCACCAAGATGGTTCCCAAAAAGGGGGCTTACGTGGCCACTTTTTTTCTGAAATCAGGAAATGTTGACCTTGGACGTCAAATTGAGGATAGTTACACTCAAAATTTTGAGATGGAACAAAAACAAGGATCGAAGTGCTTCGATTCTACTTTCTAAACTACTAATTTATTTTTAAAATGGTTGAGATTAAGGGGTTCAAAAGAGGGATGTACACAAATTGGTGTTGTTTTGTTAGAAAAACTTAACATAGCAACTCTTGTATGACCTGAGCATGGTGAAACTTTTTTTAAGTATTTTAAAAATCGCTATGGTCAGAAGTTAGCTAACAGCATCTAGTTGATGCACAATTTTTTTGATAATTTTTTAATGAATATTTGATTTTTTACTAATTTTATAAGTGGGCACTTCCTAAAAAGTAGAATTTTGGCTATGCTCCCCCTACAAATTTTGGAAAGTAATAAATTTTTTAAAAAATTTATTTTTTAAAATTTGTAGAATGGATTCTAGTTTCTAAAAATGTAATTTATTTGAAATTTCGATGAATGGTTAATTTATAACAAAAAAACACTAAACACTATTTTTTGACAAAAAATAGACATACAAACAAAAGAAATTATGGATGAAAGGCCTAACATTGTCAAAAATTGAAAAAAGTTACATCGTTGGAAAGCTAAGAGAGAACTTAACATTACCCATGTGTTCGATTTTGTTGATATTGAACCAGATGCAATCCTAACAGTGAGCACGAACCCGATTATGTGAAAAATTGTAGAATTTGCAAAAAACACATCTTTGGTCATTGGGAATGCCCTCCAAGCATTTGGGTTGGTATTCCAAGGCAAAACCAAAGCTAAGGCTTGGGGATTCCCAAAGCAAATATAATGCAAGCGTGTTATAACGCGCTCATTATATGTATTAGTTTTGCATTCTTTTGCTTCTCCGGGGAACATATCTAGCAACACATATGCACTCATGTTATATGTCTTCCTTTAGTTAAATGCCACTTTTTTGAATGTTTGTTCATATGTTTGTATGTATATGTATGTTGGTGTGTCATGTATGTATGTATACATGCATGCATGTATTTATGCCTATGTGTATGTATTTATGCTTATGGAAGAGAAAGTGAGAGAGTGTGGGAGGGTGGGAGAGAGTGTGGGAGAGAGTGGGAGAGAGTGTGGGAGAGTGTGGGATACGATAGAAGGGAGGGAGGACATAGTGGAAGAGAGTGGGAGAGAGTTGGAAAGTGTCAAAGAGGGTGGTTGATAGTGAGAGAGTGAGAGAGGGTTTAGGGTGTGAGGGCATGGGAGAGAGTGGGAGAGAGAGGAAGATAATGGGAGATAGTGTGGCAGAGTGGGAGATAAGGAGTGAGAGAGTGGGAGAGGGTCGAAGAGAGTGGGGGAGAGTGGGAGAGAATGGGAGGGAGGAAGATGGTGGGAGAGAGGGAGGGAGAGAGTGGGAGATGGTTGGAGAGAGTTGGAGAGAGTGGGAGAG
>VDFB02271358.1:531651332-531689653 GCA_007258455.2 Sequoia sempervirens
TCCCACTCTCCCCCATGCCCTCACACCCTAAACCCTCTCTCACTCTCTCACTATCAACCACCCTCTTTGACACTTTCCAACTCTCTCCCACTCTCTTCCACTATGTCCTCCCTCCCTTCTATCATATCCCACACTCTCCCACCCTCTCTCCCACTCTCTCCCACCCTCCCACACTCTCTCCCACTCCCACCCTCTCTCACACTCTCTTCCATAAGCATAAATACATACACATAGGCATAAATACATGCATGCATGTATACATACATACATGACACACCAACATACATATACATACAAACATATGAACAAACATTCAAAAAAGTGGCATTTAACTAAAGGAAGACATAACATGAGCGCATTATGTGTTGCTAGATATGTTCCCCGGAGAAGCAAAAAATGTCAAAACTAATACATAATGTGAGCGCGTTATAACACGCTTGCATTATATTTGCTTTGGGAATCCCCAAGCCTTAGCTTTGGTATTTTCCTTGGAATACCAACCCAAATGCTTGGAGGGCATTCCCAATGACCAAAGATGTGTTTTTTGCAAATTCTACAATTTTTCACATAATCGGGTTCGTGCTCACTGTTAGGATTGCATCTGGTTCAATATCAACAAAATCGAACACATGGGTAATGTTAAGTTCTCTCTTAGCTTTCCAATGATGTAACTTTTTTCAATTTTTGACAATGTTAGGTCTTTCATCCATAATTTCTTTTGTTTGTATGTTTGTTTTTTGTCAAAAAATAGTGTTTAGTGTTTTTTTGTTATAAATTAACCATTCATCGAATTTTCAAATAAATTACATTTTTAGAAACTAGAATCCATTCTAAAAATTTTAAAAAATAAATTTTTTAAAAAATCTATTACTTTCCAAAATTTGTAGGGGGAGCACAAGCCAAAATTCTACTTTTTAGGAAGTGCCCACTTATAAAATTAGTAAAAAATCAAATATTCATTAAAAAATTATCAAAAAAATTGTGCATCAACTAGATACTGTTAGCTAACTTCTGACCATAGCGATTTTTAAAATACTTAAAAAAAGTTTACCATGCTCAGGTCATACAAGAGTTGCTATGTTAAGTTTTTCTAACAAAACAACACCAATTTGTGTACATCCCTCTTTTGAACCCCTTAATCTCAACCATTTTAAAAATAAATTAGTAGTTTAGAAAGTAGAATCGAAGCACTTCGATCCTTGTTTTTGTTCCATCTCAAAATTTTGAGTGTAACTATCCTCAATTTGACATCCAAGGTCAACATTTCCTGATTTCAGAAAAAAAGTGGCCACGTAAGCCCCCTTTTTGGGAACCATCTTGGTGCACTTACCCTATGGGAAGGTGCATGAAGTTGGGTTACAATTTTGTGGAAAACTTAAAAAAATATTGAAAATGACTTAACGCGAGCGTGTTATGTCATTTCAAAAGAAAAAAAAAAGTGAAAGCTATTCATTTTCTCTTGTCTGTTTTTCTTTTCTAGCCGTGGCCAAAAACCCTCATATTTGCACTCGCGTTTTAGGAGGAATTTTACAAAATTCATCAACAATAGTTGCTTTTCATTTGCAAAGATGTCACCACGATGATGAAGAGGTGCAAGAGGTAAGTATTGTTTGTTATTTGTTTTGAATTTCTTAGTTTCAAGTTGATTTTGTTTGTTTTAGGTTAGTTTTGATTGTTTTTTTTTAATTTGTAGGAGATGCAAATAATCCTACAAATCTTGAAAATCCTCAACAAGAAGAACATGCAAATCCTCCTCAACAAAATCAACCTCCCCCACCAATCACTCAACACCCTCCTGATACTCAACAAAATTTGAGGAGTGAAATTGAAAACAACAAATAACAAATTGAGGATCTTATTAGTAGGTTGATTAATCCAAATACTTCAATAACAGAAAGAATGACACTAGAAAATTCAATGAAAGAGATTTTAAAAAATGTAGATTCAATAACCCAACAAATAACGGGATGGCAAGATAGGAGGCAGGCAACTAGGGCATATTATGCAGATAAACTATCATATAAACAAGTAAAAGATTTAAAAATTACTAAATGTGATTTGTGCTCTTTATTCACTGACCCTAGAACAAATCAAAATCTTAGCCTCAATGCGAAGAGGTTTCCTATTCATTGGTGTCACCACCAAGAGATTAGGAACCGTTTTTATGATAGGTGGTACTTGGTTTTTGATTACCCACCATGCAACAATTGTGAAGTCCCCCAACATTATCTTAGGAAACTATATATAATTGGTAATAATAATCAAATATTATATTGATTTGTTGAAATTATTTCCAACAAACTATAAGTGTGATGTCAATACATATCCTTACTATATTAGAACTAGTGACATTAATGTGTGTATACAAAATAAAAATTTAATGAATATGCGATATAAGGGCCTACAAAATATTGGGCATATAATTTATTACTTTGAACCACATTACAATTTGTGTGGTTATCCTCCCTCCCCTTGCGTGGATCATGAGTAAAGGTAACCTAGATTTCTAGGTTCTAGATAGCAATGAGTTAGTGCACATTAGTTATCTTAAAAAAATTTAAACATTCATATATTTAGGTTCAATTAGATGTTTTATCCATATATGTAATATTGAATTCTATTAGCATGCATAGTCTATGAGAGTGCAATTCAAAGTGGCATTTTTTATTGAAGATAATAGAATGTCTTCAAAGAGTGTTAGAACATTTTCAACAAGTTGTGAATAATTTGATCGTGTGTGATTCTAAAAAACCATGCGCAATTGCATGTTGTGTCAAAAAATGGTTGTATTTTATGTATTGGATCCACATTAATTGTACACTCAACACATGTATAAATGGATAAATACTATTAAGTATTCTTTAATGTTGTAAGCATGCATATTGCAAACACCTAAAATCATCTTTAAGTATTTATATTGTCACCAACTCACTTCACATCACTACCTTCTAAAATATTTAAATAAAATTTAGTTATTTATTTAACTATTCAAAATTTCCTACCAACTTTAATTAAATAATTTTAACTCTTCACCTAGAACTAATTAAATAAATTCAAATAATTCAATTAATTAATCAATCATTTTAGTCCTTTTTCTAATGTTCATCTTTAAATAAAGAAATCCAATATTTTTATTTAATTTCACTATTCCTATCATTCTCATTCCAAATAAATTAAATAAAAATGCAATCTATTTATTTAACTCATTATTTTCTCCTCAAATCATTAGTTGATTAATTTTTTTTAGTTAACTAGCTAATCATTTACACAATTAAAATCATGATTAGTCAAGTCTATTGAAAAATCTAGACCTAAATAGTAAATTTAAAGCTCTAGAATCATACAATCAATAATTTTTAGTGGCTATGGAGAGATGGAGTGTTAATCGTTTACCTGAGCCTACAATGATTAAGATTCCTGGTCAGTGGTATTGTGGCGAGTGTAGTGTCAAGTGACTGTTACCCCACAACAGTCATGGAGGAAGGTTGGTGGGACTGTGGGATGGATTATGGACCATACATCTTTGCCATGATCTGGGGCCAACATTCAACGGACATAACAAAATTTCAACAGTCATACTAAATTGGTGTTCAGTAGAGGAAATCAAGAGGAATAAATAGAGAGGAGAGGACAGAGAGAGAGAGAGTTTGGGGTGAACTGAGAAAAGGGAGTAGGAAAACCTGTGAAGGATGTGGCCATGAAGGCCATCAGTTATAATGTAATGTTTTTTATTGAATTAATAAAATCAATATTTTTCTATTAAATTGAGTCATGGGGCTGTGCCGTGAGTTCCATTTTATGTTTTGTGTTTGAGTGGCTGCAGAGGGGAGTACCCCCTTCATCATAAATTGCCAGAACATTTATTTTACTAAATTTTTTAACTCAAAAATTCGCAACAATATTCAATATCTAATTAGATCAGATTCACCTAAATTTTATTATTTATAGTAGAAAATGAAATTAATTCACTAATAATATTTTATAATTATTAATTACTTTAGGACCATATCACCAATTTTTAGTCACTAAAATTCATTTTATTTAAAATCTAATAGTTGGGGTTGTATTCCATGGGTCAAAATGTACCTACAAAGCTCCAATTCCCATCAAGCCCAAAATTATATATGGAAAGTTGAAAATTTATAATCTAATGGCCAAGGTTAAATTTTATGGGCCAAAATATATACTCATAGAGATCCAATGCTGTGAGGCCTATAATAAACTTAAACCATTAGATTATATATAAAACCAATAGTGCTAAAAAATAATTTAGGTCCAATTTAAAATATTCAATGTTTGATTTAAAATATTAAGGAATTAAGAAATTATAGACATGAGCACTACACCTTAAACTAGTAAATCATTGCCACCATAAGGCCCTTACTTTTTCATAGGAAATTATTTTTTTAAAGAAATGATTTGCCATGGTAATCAATAAATTTACCTATTTTTGGTCAAGATTCACCAAGATTTTCTACAAATTTTTAGTGATTTAAAAATATTCACCAATAAAAATAATATTTTTTCAAAAAAAGAAGGAAAAATTCATCAATAGAAATTAATATTTTTTCAAAAAAATGAAAGATTCATCAATATTTTATATCTTTTTAAAGAGGAAATCTTAAATTTATCACTACATACAATATTACAAAAAAATAGTTATGAAAAAAATAGAGATAATAACATAATAATATAATAAGCAATCAAATCAATTTCATAAGGATTTACATGGTAAAAACCTAACATTATGCCAAGGAAATATACATAGGGTATTAGTATTCTTATTTCTATAAAAATATGCAATCTTCATGGAGTCGTTGTTGAGCATAATAGAATTCCTATCAATATATGATGAAGAGTGTGTAAATACAATGAGAAACCTTGCATATATAGACAAGGTGGATGAGGTAGGAAGGTAGTGGTGCAGGGGCACCTTATTTCCTTCAAGCCACCATAAGGCCTATTTGTAAATAAGTGTTCAATAAGTTCTTAGGAGTCATTTAATAAGGTCTAAAGGACCATTTATATGTAATTAGGAGTTCAATTTGTAAAAACAGAGGAGATGTTGTCAATAATGCTCAAAAGTGAAAATTATGTAAATATGAGGTTTATGAGGGGTTTAAATTGTCAAATATTGGCATATGAGGAATAAGACCATAATTGATCATCAAAAAGTGTATTAGGTCATTTTATAAGTGTTTAGAATGGTTTGGGTTCAAAAGTGCTAAAAATGGTGAAATTGACAAAAGTTGTCATGGGCAAAATTGGAAAATGGAAAAATAAGGAAGTTTAAGAGTAAAGTAGGTGAAAGGTTAGTTTTTATTGGTTGGTTTGGGTTAGTTATGTATTATAAAGCTTAAATATGCCTCTTAGGCTTTGAGGGAAGGGGGGATTTTTGTTTTGAAATGAAAAATCATGAATAAGACTATATTTTCTATGTTTTGACTGGTAAAGTGTATTTGCAATCTATTGTATGGTCTTGTATGGATATATTTTTGTGGGGAAGTCATGTGGAACGATAAAGCTCTGAGTCTAACTTTTTTTTGTTTTCATTTCATTCATTTACATGATGTATTAAGAAAGTTATGTTGATTTTAGTGTGGACAGTTAAAACCCTTATCTAGGGTAACAAAGAATTAAAAAAATTGTGTATTCCTTGTTTGGACCAATGGAAAATGCTAGAAATTTGTGAAGAGGTTACTTATTTTCTATTATTTCATGTACTAAATTTTTAGGCTGAGAAGATATGATTTGATATTGTTTTTATGATGCCCTAGCATTGCAAACTGTGGAAAATTATGTCAATAACAGTGAATAGGGGATTTTTGTTGAGTTTGATCATGGGTTTTGAGTCCAATATGGGTGAAATTAGTTTTGTAAAGGTATTTAGATGTTGGTGAGTCCAATAAATATTAGGGTTTGGTGAGTTTAATAGTGTATGGTCATTGATTAATGATTGTCCTTCCATTACAGTGATGTAACAGTCCTAATTTTCAGTCAAGAATGGAGGTTTAGGATACATGTTTGATGAATCATCATGAAGTAGGTTTGGAGAATGATTCTTTCTTGTTATACAGAGATATTTATACATGTTTGAAATGTTAAGAAGTGAAAATAGTCTTGGAATTGAGAAGTTGCTTATTGATAGGGCCTAAAAGGTCCTAGTTTGTTGATTAGGAGAGTTTGTTTTGAGAAGTTTTCATATTGGATATGTCAAGGTTGGGAATTGGGTTGAACCAATTAAATTGATGTTGGTTGAAGTGTTTGATAATACTTTAAGGTATTTTTAGCTTTGGAACTCAATTTGATGACTTGAAATCATGAATTTTGTGAAGGGCAAAGAGTCCTAATTGAATGGACAAGTTAAGTTTTGGTTCAATTTTGATAAGTTGATTGACTTTGTGATTTTCTTCCTCTATCATTGCATCAGGTAGGACCGAAAACTTGGATACCAATAGTTGTGATATCACTGGACAATTGTGTGAGAAAATATCAATAGGTGTCTCAAGTGATGAGGACACATGTACATGTCTCAATGTTATGAAGTGAGACAAAAGAAAAAGAAACCCAAGTAAATTTAAGCTATGAGGGTAAATAGGTCAATCCTAGAAAGATGATTAGCTAAATAGGTAAATAATGACTCTAGGTAAATAATGACTCTATTTACACTAATAATAATCACATTCCTTTTAGATCTATAAACATATATAATATCTTCAACTTAACTGACTTTGTCAAATCTAGGGCTTTTTGATTAACAACCCAATTTTTTTGCTTTATGAAAATTAGGTTTCTATCATAAAAAATTTACAATATATCACCCCTAAACCCCCATTTAAGGGGGTATCATATTGGTGACCCCCACACTCCCATGTAATATTTGAATCCAAAATAATTATGCAAATATGACTTTAAACTAGTTTTAAAACTTTTTCAAATGTTAAGTATTTAGGATAAATAATTTATTGGATTTTAATATAACTTAGATCTTATTAAATTTAGATTTAATCATTTTTAATATCACATTATTATCATGGCATTCTAAATAGTAACTCAACAAATAATATATGTAATCATTTCCTTCTTAAGGTAGAATCTAAAATTAAATGAAAAATAGATTGCAACTTCAACAAATATAACAATTATAAATTACCATGAGCATACCCATAGAGAAAACTAAACAAAACTAATATAATGTGGTTGAATCCATGAAAAATTAAGCTTTTATTCAACATATGATTGAGATTGTTCTCTAGCCAAAGGGGTGGCATCCTCTAATCTTTGAAATCAAAGTGATTTCCTCTAATGTTTGATAAATTTATGGGTTTTTGTCCTTAAATTCACACACTTGAAAATAAGTTCTCAAAATGGATTTTGAAAGGTATTTGATTAAGTGTATATGATTCCCCCATAATAGAAATTTTCACCCCTTTATATTCATCACAAAAATAAGGGGTTAACCGCAATGTAAATTTGTAACTTCAAATTTGAACAAGGATTATGGGTAGGAAAAGTCCCACTTATGAAAGTTATGGGGCCAAAATTGGCCATTAATGACATTACAAGGTGTATTGATGCATTGCAAAGAGAACATAGGAAAAGCACAAAATATTAGAAATTGGGGGTTAGAGATACCACAAGACTCATACTATAACTCAAGACATTGAGCATCGAGCAATGGGTCTGTTAGTAAGGAAATGTCTAAAATTTTGACAAATACAAACAACGGAGGAATGATGGAAGGCATGATAAGATGAATAAGTCTAAACTTTGATGGTAACCAAGGAAAGGTTGAAATTAGATGGGAAATAATACCTAGGAACAAAATTTTGAAACTATAATGGCCAACAAACAATAAGAAGACTATGCATGCACTCAAACTTAGAGACTTTGGGGATCTTATATAGACACTAAGGGAAAGAATATGAAGAACATGCACAGAAAATAAGTCCAAGGGAGATGCAGAAGATAAAAACTAGGTAATTTGGTTTGTAACCTAGATTATTATAAAAAAAGGACATAGCACCCTATGCCAATGGGGGGTCTTGATACCCCTTGTAGCAAAATGACTAAGGAAAAATACTATAGTATATAATAATAAATTCAGTAGGTTAAAAATAAATCAATCTGACTTGGATTTCCTCTTTTTCATGCCCACAATTGTTTCTCCTTTTATTTCTGTTGTCAGAAATGATCTTCTATTTGCCTTGAATAAAAATAAATAAAATATGATAAATTTAGGGTTCATTATTGTTTAAGCTCATTTGAGGACTTCATTGTAATAATAATATATTTTTTTTCTTTCTTTTGTTTTTATAAAATTAATATAGATATATTAAATTCTTCTACTAAAAACATAAAATGTGGAGATTTGAGTAATTTTATTTACTTAAGTTTTTTATTTTACTTTAGATCTATTTATGAATTATTTTATTTAAATTTATTTTATTTTTATTTGCAAATTTTGTTTTATTTACTTAATAGTTATTAGTACTTGCCATCATTGGCATAGTACTATTGTAACGAGTTTGGATTTTTTTAGTTAACTAGTTATTAATAATTTAGTTTTCAACCAATCAAAAATAATATTTTAAAAAAATTAAAATAAAATTCAATTTTGTAAAGCCAACATGTAAAATATTTAACTTTACACATTATAAAAAATATTTCTTGTGCATATGATTGGTTAAAAATTTATGTGTGTTATTAACCCATTTGTAGGGAAAGCAAGGTAGGAAAGCAAGGTAAACATTTTTTTATAGAATGATTTTTCAATTTTTGCTTTATAAATCATTTCATTAAATATTATGTTAGTTTGACTTTTTTTAAGAATGTAATTGTTATTTTTTTAATTAAAGAACTATCACAAAAATCAATTAATTATTTTATAGAGATTTGGATTCATGCTATTAAAATAATAAAATAAAATAAAAAATGTATTCCTTTAGACTAAAAATCTTTGTTATCTATGTTTTTGATATTTTATGATATAATTTAATTATTATATGCTCTCCTTCTTTTCATTAATAATTTTTTTCATCATGTATATTTTTATATATAGGCTCTCTAAAAAAAAATATAACCCATAATATATAGGTATATAAGATAACCTATATTATTTTAAGTCTTTATTATATATAATATACAACCTATTTTAATATAGATAATATTAATTTATATATATAACCTATAGAATATATACTATTTATATTTATATCTTATGTTATTGAAGGTAATATTATTTATATTCTTATCTGCTATCATCAGGTGGCTAATCTTTCTTCAAATGAGCTGACCTTTACAAAATAGAGCCTAAAGTTACATATAGGCATGTCATGCATAAGTTTCTCTCAATCAAAAACTTAGATCCACAATTTAAGGAACCAAGACTACATGAAGGAACTCAATGTGTTGATCTTTAGTTTCAAGGCTTGATTTCTTTGTTGTACAAAATTTTGATGCCCACAGAAGAAGGTAGAACTAGTGGAAGAGAACTCGAGTCCAACTTGTGTCAAAATCCTACCTCAAGGAGAAGAGAGGAAGTTGTCTATCAAGAAGAGAGTGTTCTACTGCCAACTCACTCTTGCATTGCATGTTCAAGGAGATATTCATCATAACTAGAGAACACTTGTTGAAGGATGTCCAGATCAGGCCCATCTAACCAATTGTCCTCAAATTTGATCCTCTTCAACTCTGCTGAGGTGAAATCTTGCATATACTTCAATTTAATTAATTCCCTCCTAGCAACTTTCACCTCTTCTCTAACATCCATGAGCCTGTCCAACAACAAATCTTCTCCATCACCCTCCTTTTGCATCACTTCCTTGAATCTACTACTCCATTCTCCTTCAACTTGTCCAAAGGAAGACCCTCTTTGACTAGGATGTCCACGTTGACCAGAATGGAAACTACTGCCTCCAATTCATCAATCTACTTGTTTAATTCTATGCTTTCTTCTTGAACCTCACTCTTATGCTCATAGATGAACTTGGATTTGAATCTTATTATGCTCACAGTCTTCTCAATAAAATTTGCATTACCTTCCTCAAGAATTGACTGCTCCAGGATAGTTGACTTGGGTACTTTGTTGATGTCTTTGAGCTTCTTAACATATTCTTTGTACTCTTCATCTTGCTTCCCTAGGAATTTAGCATGCTGGTTCATATTCTCTACCAAATCAAGTGCTGCTTCATGAGATTTGAAGCTATTAGCTAGCACTTCGCCAAGCTCTTGATTGAGTCTATCAATCCATTTGTCAAGCATCCCCACCTTACTCCTCATCTACACTAAGCCATCAACTTCCTTTTTGCTTAGTAGGACTGGGGTTTCCACAACAAAATATTGGTGAGAGACTAGGGTGGAGACATCCTTTAAGAACTTGTGCAATTGATCCATTTGGGCCTTATGCTCATCTTTCTTTTGCTTATCTTTAATCATTCTGGATTTGGTGGAGGAAGCTATAATATCAATTAAATTCATTTGTTGGTTCCTTGTAGGTCTCCCCAAATTCATAGTACCTAATTGGTAATCATTTACTTGCATATCATCCTTATCCTTATCCACCACCAGAATTGCACATTCAACAACAATTTCCTCTGCATCCATGAGCTTGGTGGAGTGAAGTGTAGACACGTCAAATTGACATAATGCATTCAACTAGGTCATATTCATCCATTCAGCAAATAAATCAAGTTTATTTATCAATCTCCTAAAGTCATCAGTTTAAATCAAATAAATCAAACTTGATCCTATCATCTCTTTGATTAAATAAATCAATCATTTATTTAATTAAATCTCATATCATTATTCATCTCCCTTTGATTTGATTTAAATCCCTAAATCAAGTCAAAGTGGTCAAATCAGCTTAATCATCATCCTAGCTAATTAATCCTAATTAAAGGCTAATCTCATCCCACTTGCATTCTCTAGATTTGGCCACTTGCACATGAAATTGCAATTAATTGATTTATCAAAATCTTTATTTTCAAATTGGCATAAAGGGAGAATATTCTCCAAGTTTGAATTTCCCCCCAAGTGGACATGTACACCCAACATAGCATTTATGAGGCCTTACATGCCTCTTACATGTCCCTTTCCAAAGTCAAACTCAGCATTTATTGGAAAATTTGAATTCAAATTTTCCCTCTCATGGGCACTCTTCCCAAATCTTGCACATGCATCAACTAATCACATGATGACAAGTGTCCTATCATTGGCAGAATCTTAGTCCCACATTGGTCTCTCCTCAACACTTAGCATTTTGAAAATCTTTAAATAAGTGCTTCATCTTTGAGAAAATCCTTCACAATCTCCACAATCTTATGCAAGGTTACTCTCCTCATATGAGATTTGATCTTGTCCATTTAGCATCTCCATATCCATAGCAATTTCATCACTAGCTAATCAATCAAGGGTTGGGAAAGGGTCACTAGCACATGTGACACCAATCCAATATGAGATAGTTTGCATCATGTTTTCTTATGCTTTTGCTTTAGATCCTTTGTCATTTGTTTGAATTTTGAACATGATGTATTATTTCATAAGGATGTTGAATATTTTGATTTGTTGTTGAAATACTAACGATTTTGCAGGTTTTATTGTTGGATTTCTAACCACATTTTGCAGATTTTAGCATCCACAAAATGGCGCTAGAAGGAGGGCCCTGCAAAATATTTGTTTATGTTGGGTTATTATCGATTTAGACATCTAGATCAGAGGGTGAAAGACTTTGTTTTGTTTTCTATAAGCTTCAATGTTTGGTGCAATAGACAGGTCTGCCTTTGGGTTGATTATGACACCCTTGATAATCTACATAATATCATTTTCTTTTATTAGCCAGAGATATAAATGCACTCTTTTCTTCTATTTGAAGACTAAGCTATGTTGCTACTCTGAATCTTTTGAGTTGTAATTTGTTTCTCGCTTAGAAATTGCATTGTGTTTAATAATCTAGCTGCTTGTTCTTTATGGTGAAACGTTGCACCTTCTGCAATCTCATAAACTGCCTATCTGTTTTATTCTCACTCTGCATATTTTTACATATCATCGTACATCTGAGTGTTGTAAAAGGGAATGAAACCAAATACTATGGAGACACCATATTCTGTGGTTGTCTTTCAGAGAGAATTGTGTCACCTCAGACTGCATGGGTTGTTGGGTGAGTAACTCTTGTATGGGCGAACAGCAAAAGAGACCTTCAAATCTGATAATTCTGATATTACGAAACAGAGACCACAGGATTATATTATGTATCAAGCTAGAGCTTAAGTTCGAAGCAGCCATCCAGATGAGTTTGGCGATAAGCATGTGTCTTTGTTCGATGGAGGAGACAAGACCCACGTGAAAGCGTTGAATTTTGATCTACATCTTTTCAAATCAATCGCCTTCTCTTTACTTACAAAGAACTACAGCTAGAATACAACCCCCAACATTTAATGAGGCAAGGGACTATAATGAGGGCGTGACACTGATAGAAGGACATTGGTCAAAGGGCGGCCGAATACAACATAAGACCGATCTGCAATTCCCTCCAAACACATGCAAGCCTTTGCTCGGACCAAGATATGTCTCTGTCTTGGTGAAGATACTGTGGCGACCTGGCAGTAAGGCAAAGAATTCCTGCTCTAAATTCTCCGGTGAGCAACATGCGGGTGTCGATTGATGAGAGGTATGCGCACTTTAGAACATATGTCTAAACAATTGAAATATAAAATAGACGCTTGAAGGTTGTTTTGGTATATTCCTTTTTGTATATCTAATCAATTTTTGTGCCTTGTTTGAAGCTCCCATTTTAACATAGGCGGAAAGCACGCGGCAAAAGGTTGAGAATTTGGCTTTACATTTACATTTACCTTTGAAAATTTTTGGAATGAATTTTAAAGTGCTTCTATTTAAGCCTGCCACTGCCAACAGCGCCGTACTTTGGTCTTAGATTTCTGATTTTACTGGCAGACTTTATTGCAGATATGGAGATCATGCTTTTTCTTCTCAACGCCGAATATTAAATGTTCCATGCTGGGTACACCAAATGTTTGTCTTGGCCAACTCCCATGTTGGCGTCTTCAAAACTATTCAGCCACAATTAACAAGTGCTTTTGCATTTGACGTAAACCTGAGTTGTCATAAGCAATCTGCTCTCGTCGTACCACTACCTGTAAAAGTTAATGAATTGAGTCGGCATTAAATTTTCATAGATTGGACTTCCTTATGTCTTCAGCGTAACCATAAGGCCCTAGGGTGCATTTGCTAGTTTGTAAATTATCTGGCTGTGTGTGTGATTGCTGGATTATGAGATCATTACATTAACATGAAAGTTGTTAAAGCCTTTTCAACTAGCATTTTCTGCGCTGGCAAGGAGGCCGTTTCCATCATCGACATCCATATTTCCTCGAATTTCTATCCATTTCCAGTGCAAATTCTGTATGTTTTCTTATAGGTCTCGATTGTATCATTTTTTGGCCTTTTCTGTCTTCCATCAGTCTCAAAGCTCTATAAATAGCTCGAAACAATAAAATCTAAAAGTCGTGCCTTTGGTATGAACATTCAATGCTTTCAAATCAGGATTATTCCTATGAACCACTTGCTTTAGCAGAATGTAAATGAACGAATAGATATCTACCAACTAAATTCTGATTGGTTTGAGTGAATTGACTTTGCAGCCAAGGATTTCTTATTTATTTTTAAGTCACAAGTCTTTTCAGACACGTTATACTGCTGTCATCTTTCGTATTTTGTGCATTATGCTGACTTTAGTGTTCATGCAGGTATGAAGATATTTGTCTCTTTTGACAAAATACGTCGTGGACTGTCTGAAATAATGAAGGGGACCTAAAATAGTCCATTATTTTTTTTTCCTATTTTTCATTGAGATCTTGCTGATTTTAAAGAATTGATTACTTATTCCTATCATCTCACTATCTAGGAATATATTAGATGTTCTTTATATTTCATTTTAATTTTGGCAAGAGTGGATTATTGGTAAGGGAGATTTTTTCTCTTCTTGGTTGTCTTGAATCATGATTACTTTAAACTTTACTTTTATTGAAAATCAAGATCTTTATTAATGCTTTATCACTTGAAATTGCTTTTACTTAAAATGCTTGAGAAGCAAATTTAATCAAACTCAATTTTCATATAATTGTCTTTTGTTTTTATAGGTACAAAAAATCAAACGAAGGGCAACCAAGGTACCAAAAGCGAACAAAGGCAAGTGAAAAGTACAAAGCGAAGGAGGAGGCTATCAAACGAAAACAAAAGGAGGGATGATTCTTTTTTTGAAAACACAATGTGTTTTTAAACACTTTAGTGTTTGATCAACACTACCTCACAAATTTGTTTTTCTTTTCGTTTTAGGACACTAATTTTCATTTGGGTCTAAAACGAACAATTTTATTTTCATTGCAAAGGGCTTAAAATGAATCTTAGGACAAACTTACTAGAGTTCGTTTTGGGTTAAAAATTGAACAAGCAATCTTCATATTTCATTTGGTGCTTAAAATGAATTCACAATTTCTTTGAAGGTTATAAAACGAACAAGTGTTTGAATTGTGTGATTGTCTTTTGAGTACGTATCCTCTCCCCTTGCGCTTCGTGCGATCTAGGGTGCAAGAGAAACACTCAAAATACATTTTATTGCTTTGAAACACTTCAATTTGGGCTTAAAATTGAACATCTTGTGCGAGTGTGAGTAGGGGCATTTTCGCGTACATTCTCTTTCTTTGTGCCATCAAAGATCGATCGAGCTCGATTGTGTCTTTGCTCGCTTTTGTTTATCTTAGAGGGCCTTGGGGAAAAAGTACTCACCCAAGCGACGACTCAACCGGTAACACTCTAAAGCCAAGAGTATTTCCAGCCGAGATATAAATGAGGGTTTTGGTTAAACGCCATAATCACGCGGTTGGCTCCGACAAGATGGATCCGAAAGGGGACTCTTGCCGTATGGGTCAATCTCCACGAACGAAAAGTCATTACTAGAACCTATGTGTTAGAATTTTCCAAAATCCTTAATCTATTTGTTGGTGCAAGAACGGTCATTCTGAAGCCACCCCACACTCTTACGGTCTTCTAGTAGAGATGGAAAGCACGCCATGGGAGTTTCATGGGTGTTGATGCTTGGCTGCCCCGATTGACGTTAATGAGCGTGGAGGGGGTGGGGTCAAGCATCTAACCATCCGCTAGAGATAAGCGTAGACTTGTCCAAGTGGAAATCCAACAAATATTGTCTTACACATCCATAGGGCTTGTAATTATTCTTTGTTTGAAAACACAGTGTGTATTCAAAACATTTTGCAAACAAACATTCAACATGATTCTCAAAATTTCAAACCCTCTTGAAGACAAATATCATTGACTCAATCCATATGTTACTGCTTTCCCTGCGGATTCACGTCAGAGAGGTTCCTAAGCATTGGATTATACCTCAATTTGTCTTCTTGAGTAAACAATAGGAAAACCCTTGCCTTAAGTTCATTGAATTTCCACATAAAATATCTTGTGGGGTTTAAAGAAATTAAGACATTGGTACATCTTAGTTTGAAACTTTAATCAAAGAGAGTGTTTTTGGTAAAATAAATCCATTAAGCAAAGACTAAGCAAAATGAACTTTCATGTGTGTTGAAGACTCCAAATCCCAAAAGCACAAATCATTGATTGGAAATCCAAAATGTTCAAATCATTCCTTGGTTACAAAGGTCTTTAGGAAGCATATGCATGCTCTTCAATACCTAGGTCTTGGAAAATACAAAGTGGTCTTTTTAGGTTCATCTAGGGATCAAAACAAATCAAACCTCTTTCATCCATCTTTCAAAACATCAAACATCCATCTCACAAATCATCTTTTGAAAAACCTTGAAATCATCCTTGAAATGCTAGGCTTTATGACAAAATCAAGCAAACACCAAAATCATTGAGACCAAGTCCTTGAAAACATTTATCAAAACACCTTTGGCTAGGAATGTGTAAATGCATCCTTTTGCATATCCTTAGTCAAAGTCATCCAAATCATCTTGTCTAACTTAGTGTATGTAGATGAATCCTTCTCCATATTACTTAGTGAAACAATCATCTTGTTTGGGTAGGTGTGGGTAGATGCATCCTTCTCCTCACATATATCCAAATCATCATCCTTTGAACACAACTATCCTTTAGATCATTATCAAAACATCTTAGGGTCTTTTTGTTCAAAATCCAAAATCAGAATCCAAATCAAGATCAAGGACAAAATCTCAAAATCCAAAAATCAAACCAATCAAAAATCCAAAGCCTAGTATTTCATTCAAGATTTATCAAAAGCCAAAAATATCCATAACATCCATCTTTAAATATCACCATCTTATCATCATCACATTTTATCCTAAAAAAGCATCCTAAAAACTTTCACTTTAGGACATAAAATAGAGATTAATCCAA
Organism: Sequoia sempervirens; assembly: GCA_007258455.2. NCBI lineage: Eukaryota > Viridiplantae > Streptophyta > Pinopsida > Cupressales > Cupressaceae > Sequoia > Sequoia sempervirens. The sequence continues at coordinate 531,667,740 of VDFB02271358.1, forward strand.
AGAATCAAGAGATTCATCTCCCATATTCTCGAAGATTGATCCTTGTTTTATGGTCCAAACTAGATCTCAATACAAGAAGAGTATGGAAGCCAACAAAGAAACACTCGCTTCAAGCAATCTTAAACAAACCAATGCAGAAATGAATCTCACAGAATCAAGCAATCCATTGATCCCCTCATCATCACAAAACCTACAAGAAGAAAATCAAGGGGAGGACCCCACCTTTGGAATGTCTCATGAAGAAATAGCTGAAATACTCCTAAATCCGAATAATCATCGAATGATCAATGTCATGATGAGACTCAACCCTTCGTTGTACATGCTTGAATTAGAAAAAGAAGGGGCCAAGTTGCCTTCGGATTTTGATGTGAGTAGCATAGTGGAGACATCATTTCCATCAATCTCATCCACCCCCATCACACCCATCATCACATCCAACACGATTCCAAATCCGCCACCACTACCACCAAAACCAAATGGGGCAAGACAATATGACATTGCACTAAAAGCTCACCAGGCCTACCAAAAGGCCATCCAACAATATCTAGCCAAGCAACAAGCGCGACGAGCTCGACAAGTGCAACAATCCTCTCGAGCTACCCAAGCCTCTCAAGCTACCCAACCAACACAAGCACAAACACAAAAGATAACAACTGTTGAGAAAAAAGATCAAGATCACTCCATCATTGAATACCTTGAAGTTGTGTCTATTCCATCCAATGATCAAATGAACGTATGTCAAGAGTCACTTCTCAATCATGATCAAAATCCACCAACAATACCCAACAATGATCCAATTCCACAAATGTCAACATCATTTGACCATATGGTTGAAGACCTTAGAAATCTCTCTACCGCAATTGTTGAAAACAATGGTCAAGATCTATCCATCAATAAAGATATTTTTGCTTCATCTAACAAGGCATTGACCAGTGATCATGTTGAAAATGTATCTACATCACCTAATGAGGTAGAGGACATATCTCAAGAAGTTATTCTAAAGTATGATCAATGTCTTTCACCAAAGTATAGCAATGGTCATTTCCAAGACATATTGACATCCTTCGACCTCATGATTGCCGATATTGAAGGAATCTTCAACTCGACACCTGATCCAAGTCCACTCAAAGATCACGAAGATATTAAGCCATTGTCCATGCATAATGTCGACATCCAAGAGCCATTTGTAAGCAGTCCATCCTTTGAAGCTACCCCATGTCAAGAACTTGATCCAAAGCATGTCGAAAGCAACTCCGAAATTAATCAAGATCAAGAATTTGTATCTTCAAGATACTACAATAATCTAATGAACACTCTCTTATCCATGCAAGATGATCATATCCATGTAGCACATACTCCTCCATCTACCCATGAGATGCTTTCTACAGATGGGCACGTAGCTGATCTTCATCTAGAACAAGATTTTGTTACACAAAAAGAGCAGATTCTTAACTCCTACAATCAAATGGAGTTGTCAACATCAAGATCAAATATGTCCCAAAGTCAGATTGAGGACATCATGAATAAATATATCGAACATTATCCGCTCAAGGAAACAAGTCAAATAGAACATCCAGAGTTAGCAGAGCAGCAAATTGAAAGAATGTCACCTACGGTGGTCATCTATCAGACAACACTTATTGAACAAGAGCTCTTAGAACAGGAGAAATCAAAGCATGAAGGTACCACTTCCACCATACTGGGGGCAACTTCGTCTCAAGCAAACGTCAACATAGGGAGCATGAAGAGTCCTTATGATGAAGCTAGTGTCAATACTACAACCAGTCACGCCATGAATCTTCATCCACCCATCACCCCATCCACGAATTGGGACCAACATCAAATGAACGATCGGAATCAAAGCACAAAGAATGTTATCAAATCAAGAGAAGTTGAGAAGCATAATGGACAAATCAAATACATATGGATACCAAAGAATACAAAGAAAGATCATCCCTATCAAACTCCATCAGTCAAAGAAACGTGGGGCAAACTAAAAGAGGGAAAGTATTCACCAAAGATGTCCGCAAAATCAAAAGCAGGCTTTTCGACATACAAAGTATATCAAGCTTGGTCCTAATTCCACCACACCCGTATCCACCCATCATTGCTCATCTTCCCAAGTTTGGAGAGTCAAAGGTTCCAAACTATCAACCAATCCATCTCTTATCCCTAAACGCACTCCATCCATGCCTCCACGCATGATATCCAATTCTCAAATTGACCATGTATTGGCAACAACCCTTCTATCGATGTGCGCACAGAGACAGAGTTAACCCTAGTATTAATGAAGCAGATCACGAATCCCAAAAATTGTATTCAAGTGCACATATCTTGGCAAAGCAGCTTCTTCAAGCAGGATATCGATGGCACATTATGACAGGGGCATCTACGTCAACACCACCAGGTGGTTCAGCATGAATCTTTCAAAAAAAAAAAATCAAAAAAGCAAAAAATCCAAAAAAAAGAAAAGAAAAAGGATTGAAAACAATAAAGATAATAAATCGTCCTATAGTGAAAACCGCATGGGCGGCGCTTTGGGCAAGACCATGATAAAAACCTGGCAAACAGGTGTCATGTGTAGAATCGAGCATCTACGTGCGCCAGTTCAGATGAAAGCATCTCATCCCATCCATAATAAATCAAGCATTCCATCCACCTCAGCCATAATAAATCCATTCATCCATAAGCCATTTATCCAATCCATTCACATCTATCTACGTCCATCATGCAAGTTATCTTGATCTTGATAAAAATATTGGGGCACACCTTACGCTTGCTTATGGTAAACATCTTGACATGGTTTATTTTCATTGGTCCCATCCTATGCAACATTATCTGAGCCATGAAGCATTATGAGCATTCTTTATCCAAACACCTTATCTTATCGCAAGATAATCCTTGGCATCCTTTTGCGTATCCATCCATCCATACACTTATCCAAACATCCACCCATTGCACTCCATACATTGCTAGACATTGGGGTCAGATATGTACATCTTGCTTTAGGAATAAATCTTGATCTATATCCTTCACCTTATGTGGTGATCTGAACATTGGAAAATGTGAAATAATATTGGTCAAACACCACTTGAGAGAAGAAATCCAAATCACTAGCCCATGGCATATTTTGACGAAAAAACATTCCTTATTAGTCTTCATCTTTCATCAAACATCAATCGATATCAGTCGCATCTAAGCTGCACGTCAAACGTCACATCAAATCATCCAAACATCTTTTGTTCGAAACCAAGCTTCATCAAACATGATCAATCAAATCCAATCAAAAAATCATCTCAGGATATCCTTGTGTTGCTTAACACTATCCTTGCATTGTTGTGCATCCTCAACAATGTTATCATCATCAATCCTCATCATTCAAATCCTTGCATTGTCGTGTATCCTCGACAATGTTATCATCATCAATCTTGATTAATCAATCCTTGCATTGTTGTGTATCCTCAACAATGTTATCATCATCATCAATTCACCAATCAGATCAATCAACCTTAGCTTGGTTTTCAACAAAATCATAAACAAAGCGTTGATATCATTACACATCCATATCCAAATCTTCAAAATCATGCGAAAAATCAAAAAACATCCAAAAACATATCAAAAATCCAAAAAACACTCAAAAAGTAGAAAACATCAAAAACATTGAAATCCAAACTACGTCGTCTCTGAGCTTAAACGTAGGCAAGGCTAATCTTCGATCAGCCCCCGAGACATCAAAATCCAAAAAAAATCAAAAACATCGCAAAATCCAAAAACAGCCTCAAAACATTGCAAAACTCCAAAAACATCCAAATATTTGAAAAAATCCACCCATCCCATTTCGCTTTCACTCAAAATAATCAATCATCCATAATAAACTGATCATCACCTTCATCCTTTGGCAACGCAAACAGAAACAATCATAGCAGTCAACAAAATCAAGCTTCAATCATGAAATCAAAAGCAAACAACAAAACTTCAAAACAAAATCAAACACTTGATCAGTCGCAAACATGTCAGTCGACTTTATATCAACAACCTATCAATCAACTTATCAAACCCATCATCATCCTGTACAATGCATGTCCTAGGATATATCATTCCGACAATGGGCATCATTTATGGATATCACCCTGGATTCTTATCCTATCAAAACACATCCCTTTGGCTAGAGGTATGAAGAACATTGACTTGTTTGTGTACTTGATCTCTTCTTTTGATTTATCTTATTGCACTCATTCCAAGGACCTCTCGATGATATCCAAGCGAAGGATTTAGAGAGATAGGAATGGGGCATCGATCATTATTCTTTTGTTTGCTGTGCTTGTTGGATGTTCTTGTAAAATAACTTGGCAAATACTTGCTTTGTTAGGTATGCCCTAGCAAGGTTTCCGTATGTCAAGTGTGAACAAGAATATTCCTATCTATTTGTCGAGTCAAAGTCCATCACACTAAGTACAACGCCATCCTGGTCCTTCATACCTTGATGCATTATGCTTAGGCGTGTTATCAAACATAAAGTAAGTGATCCTTTGAAAATCCCAATCCTTGATAAGCAAATCATCCATCTATCATCATCATTTCTCATCATCATCATCATTTATTTATCATCATCATCTCTAATAAAGTCTCGACCAATCATGGACTTGTTGGATCCTCTTGTCATCATCTCATTTCTGCACTAACATCATCATCACCGATTCATCCATCATGCATCCATCATGCATCCATTGTGCATTCATATCATCATCATAATATAGAGCTGTTAGTCTAAGCATCTGCATAAATCATCCATTGCATAAACATAGCATATCACATCATCAATCCCATCCATCTCGCATCATATCACCATTTAAGTTGTTTAGGATAATATAGATTTGTTATTCTAAGCATCTTAAAATCATCATATTTGCATCGTCATCCATAACCATCCATTTTGAACCTCTTTATCTCGAGATCGACCCTCAAATCGAATCTTTTCGCTCGATCTCTCGAGGGGCCAATGTACCAGTGTACATCTTTCTGCTGGGGCATCCGAAAAATCAGATTTTTTTTTTAATTTTGATCACGGCAAGTTATTCTTTGAACCAACGCAACAAGTACATTGCTTCAAAGAGGGGAAAAATGTAGACACGTCAAATTGACATAATGCATTCAACTAGGTCATATTCATCCATTCAGCAAATAAATCAAGTTTATTTATCAATCTCCTAAAGTCATCAGTTTAAATCAAATAAATCAAACTTGATCCTATCATCTCTTTGATTAAATAAATCAATCATTTATTTAATTAAATCTCATATCATCATTCATCTCCCTTTGATTTGATTTAAATCCCTAAATCAAGTCAAAGTGGTCAAATCAGCTTAATCATCATCCTAGCTAATTAATCCTGATTAAAGGCTAATCTCATCCCACTTGCATTCTCTAGATTTGGCCACTTGCACATGAAATTGCAATTAATTGATTTATCAAAATCTTTATTTTCAACTTGGCATAAAGGGAGAATATTCTCCAAGTTTGAATTTCCCCCCAAGTGGACATGTACACCCAACATAGCATTTATGAGGCCTTACATGCCTCTTACATGTCCCCTTCCAAAGTCAAGCTCAGCATTTATTGGAAAATTTGAATTCCCTCTCATGGGCACTCTTCCCAAATCTTGCACATGCATCAACTAATCACATGATGACAAGTGTCCTCCTATCATTGGCAGAATCTTAGTCCCACATTGGTCTCTCCTCAACACTTAGCATTTTGAAAATCTTTAAATAAGTGCTTCATCTTTGAGCAAATCCTTCACAATCTCCACAATCTTATGCAAGGTTACTCTCTTCATATGAGATTTGATCTTGTCCATTTAGCATCTCCATATCCATAGCAATTTCATCACTAGATAATCAATCAAGGGTTGGGAAAGGGTCACTAGCACATGTGACACCAATCCAATATGAGATAGTTTGCATCATGTTTTCTTATGCTTTTGCTTTAGATCCTTTGTCATTTGTTTGCATTTTGAACATGATGTATTATTTCATAAGGATGTTGAATATCTTGATTTGTTGTTGAAATACTAACGATTTTGCAGGTTTTATTGTTGGATTTCTAACCACATTTTGCAGATTTTAGCATCCACATGAAGAATTATGGCCTTCTTTTTGGGTCTTTCATTCTATATTTCCTTCATCATCTCATCCCAATTGAGAGGCTAAGGTTGAACTATCTATTTCTTCTCTAAATCAAGTTTCAACCATGTAGGAGTAGCAGGAGTAGTGACCACTTATATTGAAGAAGAGGCAGCATTGGAAGAAGATAAAGGATGCAATATAGTGTTCCTAGGTTGAGAATCAACCTCTTGCACATTCTATTGTTCTCTGTGTGCTTCTTCTTGTGCAATTTTCTTAGCCTCTTCCTTATCCTTTTGCTCTTGTAACCTTTTAGCTTTATGTTCCTTCTTCAAGTGCTCTTCTTCCAACTTCCTCTCCTCATACATCTGGTCCCTCCGCTTTTCTAGTTCCTTGACATAGTCCCATTCCTCTTTAGATTTCTTCTCATGCAGAGCAAGTTCTTCAGCCTCTTTCTCTCTCTAGGTGTTCTTTCTCTTCTTTCTTTTTGTGCACCTCCTCAATAGCCTTGAATTTAGTCTCAAGGGCTTCTCATTCTCTCCTATATCTGACCTTTCCCTCCTCAAGATCATGGATCTTCTACAACATGGCCAATTTATCTCTTTCCCCTTTAGTTTTGAGCTCTTTCTCTCTTTGTTGATGTTACTTAGCCAGTTCATTAGCTTTGTATTGAGCCTCCAATTCTTGTTGTTTCCTCAATGCACCAACTTCTACTTTAGCATCAATCTCCTTTTGTTTAGCCAGCGCCTTAGCTTGTGCTTTGGCATCTGCTTCTCTTTTGGCATCCTCAAACAACTTCCATTATTCTTCTGTTGTTAGGACATGTTCAATCCTTTCATCCTTAGTTTCATCAAGAGATGCCACCACATGAGTCTCCTTATTAGATGGAGTAGCCTCAAAATCTATATCAATGTCATGAATCTCTATTTTAGGCTCCTTCTCCTTCAAGGATTTAGCTTCTTTATGGAGGGTTCCCATAGGAATTTCTTCACTTGGATGCTCTGTGGTAAGAGGTTGAGTTGATTCCTCCCCTGCAACAAATGTTGAGGCACTAGGTTCAATTGTGGCCTCTCCTCCATGTGCTTCATCAGGTTCAATATCTTCCCTAAAACTAGGAGGGAAAATCTCTAAGGGCTCCTTAGGAGCCAGTCTTCTTTTTGTTCTTTTGTAACCTTGAGTTGTACCTGTTTCCTTTCTCTTCTTGGAGGTCTAAGATTCTATCTCCTTGATTCTCATGACAACCCAATGTATGCTCCTATCCAAAACTGGTCTTGCAATCTACTTAATGTCAATGGATTCTTCTAGATTCCAATCCATTGGATCAAGATACTTGGTACCTATTTTCTCAGCATTATATTGGGGATCCAAAGTTATCCCATCATCTGATAATGTATTAGGAATGTTTTCCTTTACCCCATACTCAACCATGAGTGGGATGGGTAGTCTTTCATATTTTCTCCTTATGAGATCATACTCATCTTGTAGGTCCATCCAAAAATCCTCCAGTAGATTAAAGTGTTTTTTAAAAATAGTGGGCATCAAAGCCTACATCTTGTGTTTAGGATCAAAATGTTTCCTGGAAGTATACAAACCTAACTTCATATAAATCAACTCATCATAGATTATCTTAGCTACCACATTGTGTGGACAACTATACTCACCCAACTTCATATGGAATTTATGGCAACCAGGCTTGTACTTATTAGCAAACTTCATGTTGACTACTAGAGCTTGATAGATGAATTCCATGAAGAAAATTCTATTGCTGCAACACCTAGGGAGTAGATGAGGGTGGCCATCAAAACCACCCAACCTGAAGTAAGTAAATCTGGGGTATTGAATATACCAATGTCCCCGTTCATTAATAAAGGCCATATCGTCCCTACTCAACCTATAACCAACATCTCCTATGAGCCAGTTAATGATAAAATATAGAAATGCATCATTAACCCTTCTGTAATGTGGCTTAGAAGCCTATAAGGTGAGTTGATCATAATGATCCCACAGCTTTTTCTGTCCTTAGGATTCTCCCAATATTCCCACTACATTTAGTCTAGGAAAGATCCCTCTTCTTGCAATTGCATAAATCACATAAGAGGTCATGAAGAAACTCTTGGTTTCCCTCACTCTAAGAATTTGATTATGTATGCATTTTGACATAATCATGGGCCAATCAAATTTTTTCCTACCATCAAGAATAGTTTAGATGAATGGGAACATTCATTCTTTAAACTGGGAGGCATCTCTCTTCCCAAATACTCTAGAGAGCATCATTATTATGTCCCCAATCTCCTTGTAAAAGTCTACCCTTTAGGCTGATCATGAAGCTTGGCTAAAGACTTCTTCTCAACTCTTATCCAAGTCTTATTCATATGATTCCAGTTGGTTTCCTTCTTCTCACTATAAAGCTTCAGTTCCTCTGCTTCATTAAGCTACCTAGGATTCTGTGGAGTAGGTGCATTAAACATAAATTTGATCATTTGTGGTGTTAAATCAATAATAACATTTCCTTGTAAATCCACACACTATCTAGTAGAAGGATTGTAGGCTCCAGCTACTATGAGTATCAATTTTGGGCATTGGAAAGACAATGGGAAGAGGGAAACATGTGCCAAACTAGACTGAACAATCCTCTTTGTCCTTCCTAAGATATCTTCACTAAATGTCTCTTCATACAACTCTCTATAATTGAAGGAGCCCAAGTTTGTGTCAATAATATCAGCCCAATTTGAGTCCACCTTGTTGGCTATGACGGTAGAAATTTGATGTTTGTACCTCAGAGTATATGGTAGTTGTTCCACCTTGATCTTCTTTGGCTTATCTCCTTTCCTTGAAGTTTCTGTAGGTTGGCTCCTTTGAGAAGCCTCTTATGATGCTCCTGAAATATCCTAAATCTCTGCAATAAACCCTTGTATTAGATGAACAAAAAGCATAAAAATCAATATATCAACCAATACCTTTCTTTACTTCCTTAGGAAAACTTTCATACTTATCCAAATCTTAAATTCATTGGAAGCAGTCACAGAAGAATCAAGAATAGGTAAATTTTTTTGACACAAAGCAGGATCAGGACCGGAACCACGATGAGACTAGAACCAAGATCAGAACAAAAATTGAACCCAAAACCAATCACTAGTTCCAAGTTCGACCTCCATTCTGGTTCTGACTCCACTAAAGGGAAAGTGCGAAGACCAAAATTAAAAATAATCAGAAGCAGGATCACTTTGGGAATGAACCCCAATGCAAACATCCAGAGGACATGTTCCCGAGTCTGTTTCTGCTAGTTTTAACATGAAAACAAAGCACTTTTCTTAAAGATGTGATCACATGGATTTAAGGGCCTAGGTCACATGGGTTTCTAAGGAAATAAAAATAGAGGGGATTAACCTCAACCCTTTACCACATAAATACCAATTTTAATCTTAGGGCTAGATATTTTGTAAAGGTCGTTGAGCAAACCCTAGTTTGCATGATGCATTGACTCAGAAAATTAGGGCATCACAAACCCAACATGGAAATCACAAAATCAACATAGAAGAATGATCAAAGGGGTCTCTAAATAGATTTTAACATTTTTAAAGCACAAAGAACCCCATCAAATGGAACCCTAGTTAGAAACTAGGGCACGACAAAATGCACCTGCCACGAAAGCGACAACAAAACAAAAAACAAACAAATGAAAAGACAAAAAAAGGAAAAAAACAAAACCAAAGAAACATAAAGGAAAGAGTGATGATTCACATAAAAATTTTCTATGAATGTGCAAAAAAAAAACGAGAAAAAACAAGAAAATGAAATGACAAAGAAAAATAGGAAAAGAACGAGACGAGACCCTACCTTAAACGTCAACAAGGAAAAGTTGAAACCTGATAAAGATTTGCTCACCAACATGCCTCCGAAGTCAAATTGTGCTCCTCTTCAAGTTCTCTTGGCTCTGGTTTGCTAAAATGACTTAGATAACAAAGATATTGAGCCAATTAACCTCAATTAAGGTTTTAAAATGATTTCATGTGTGTGAAGAGGCAACAATTAATGCAATGAATGCGGTTGGTTGAGGGTGGAGTGAATAATGCAAATGAACAATTAACTCTTGTGAACACCAAAGGCAGGGCAGATGTAGACCTACATCCGAATAGAATAAGGAACCTTTAACAAGTCTCTTATCTAACTCCAAACCTGGTTTCAGCCCTGTGGCAAGGACAAACAACAAAGGAAGATGGGGGCAGAATCAAGACCAAAACCAGCACTGGAAATTTTACAAAGTTCCAAGTTCGGTTCCAATTCCAGTTCCGCTCCCAACAAAGGAACAGAAAACCAAGACACAGACAATAGAAACGGTAGGAAGCGGGACAAGAATGAAAACTAGACCTGGCCCAGACACCAACAAAAATGACAACACCAAGCAAACGAGTGGAGTTAGAATCAGAATGGAAACAAAATCTAGAAATTTACAAAGTTCCAAGTTCACTTCCATCCCCGATTCTGCTTCCGCTCGGGAAAAAACAAAACACAAGGAAAACAAGAAATGACTCAAGGGAGAAACAAACTCGAGAGTGTGAGACCAACTAAAAGATAGTGAAAAAGAACAAGGAAGAAAGGCAGAATTGGAACTAAGATTGAAACTGAACTTGGAATTTTACAAAAATTTCTAAGGCCATTTCCCATTTTGACTCCACTTCTGACAAACCAAAAGAACGAAAGATTTAGGAGAAGTACGAACAAATCCTAAGTCCCAAACAAAACACCAAGTACAAAACAAAAACAAGGGGGGCAAATTTTTTTCCAAAAGAAAATGGGGCTGTTATGCAAGGCATAACAAGACAGTTAACTTTTAACCTTTTTTTTATCCATTTATTTATGCTATATCATATTATTATATTATCCATTCTTCGCTTATGTCTTCATCATTTTTTTCCTATTTCCCTTTTACTTCATTTTTCAATCTCATCCCTCCCTACCCTTTCCCATCACTTAACTCTTCTTAAGGTCATTTCTACAACCATATTCCTCATTATCCTCTTCTTATGATGAATCATTGAGTTAGGGTTAGGGTAAGGTCATTAGAGTTATTTACTCATTGTTTATGACACTTAAATTTAACCTTTTTTGATCCATTTATGAGTTATATCATATTACTATATTATTCATTCTTCAATTATTTCATCATTTTTCTGCCTATTTTCACTTTTACTTTATTTTCCAATCTCCTCCCTCCCTACCCTCTCCCACCACTTAACTCTTCTTAAGTTTATTTTTACAATCATATTCTTCATTATCCTCTTCCTATGATGAATCTGTGGCCAGGCATAAAAGTAGTCCCAGAAATGAGTAGCAGCAAGAAATGTACAAAAAACAATAAAATCACCTGACACCTCAAGATAGGGCTAAAAGTTAAAATCAACAAAATAGATAGAACGATAATACCTTGTTAAGTTGCTCCTTTGGTTGGCCCTTGGATTGTTGACATGATGTATGCTCCTCTTGATGGAAAAATATGCAAAAATGCTATGTAATATGGATGGGAAATGGATGAAAATGCTATGATGAATGCAAGGAATACAAGTTTTTGGCTAAGTATGGCTCAAATGAAAATTTTCCAAGAGTTTTGTTAGCACTATGATCAACCCTCCCAAATGAGGGAAAAAAAGGGGTATTTATAGAGGAAGTTGAATTCAACAGTTGAGATTCATCCAACAAGGTCAAGATGAAGGGTTATGGTGAGTTGAGGACTCACAAACCCTCACATCTTGACATGTGGAATGTGAGATGGCTTAGGGATGGTGATGTGTAAATGAGGTGGAAGGAGGGTACATGAGGTGGAAGAAGGACAAGTACTTTGCAAGTACCTTGGGGAATGAGAAGATTCCTTGGAGGAATAAAAAGTGAATTTAAAATTCACATGATTGGGGAATCTTGTGGATAAGACAAGGTTACAAAGGGAGAGGTAGAAAGTACCTTGGATAAGACAAGGTGCCTAAAAAGGTAAGCACTTGTCGCATGTGACTTGATGTGACAAGTCAAATATTCTTGAAGAAGCATGGGAAAAGGGGAAGAGTTCACATGTGACTTGATGTGACGAGTCAAAGATCACATGGGGAAGAGAAAAAGGATTTTAATATTCCTTGGAAGGATTAAAGAAATTAAAAATTCCTTGGGAGGTTGATTAGACTAGTTAATGAAGGATTAGAGGAGGGTTAGGTGGCTAAGAGAGATTAGAGGTCCACTTGCAAAAGTTGGAGGATGTGACACATCCTAATCAAGGATTAGGCACGTGCACATCTCTAATGATGAGATTAGAAGATGGATTATGATTAGATAAAAATGATGGAGGATGTAACATATGAGGAATTAAATAAATTTTATTTATTTAATTCATTTGATGAAAGGGGGAAGGTATTTAATGATTTAACTAGATACCTTAAGGATTAGAAGAAATATAGAGGTATTAATTAAATAATAGTGATATTACTTAATTAATGCGGATAAGGGGATGTTTAGATTAAAAGGGATAAATTTGGATAAATTAAGTGTCCAAATTTAGGTGTCTACAATTTTTCCCTCTTTGAGATGGTGTTACAAAGTAGCATCATTTCAAAGAATATTAAAATGTAGAACTCGAAAGAAGATGGTTAGATCAGAAAAGATGCCCCAGTCATTCAAAGGAGTGACTAGGAAGAAAGATGATGGGGGTGAAGATGAAGGTTAGGGATGAATGATGCCCCCTCAAGAGGACATGCAGATTCAAGAGAACACAGGTGTGCTCTCGAAATGGATGAGATGATGAGAAGTGAGATGAGGAAGATGATGCAAAGTGATGGGTAAGAAGGATGAAAAGGTGGCAAGAGATTGGGAAGCAATGGATGCAAGGATGAAGGTGATGTTGCCCCAGTCAAGCTACAAGCCAAATTGGGTTGATGATGGATGGAGTGTTGTTTGATGAGGGAATGATATATCCTGAAACAACACAAAAGGATAGGGAAGGGTACATCCTGATGATGATGATGATTAAAGAGATGATGATAAGAGATCAGATGGATAGGGGAGGGAGATTGATGAAGAATGAATGCATGGGTAGGGAAGATGAAATGAAATACTAATGAAATTTTTCCATCTTTGAAGCACTAATTTTTGTTATAGAATAAGACACAAGACACCAAGGTATGAAGAACCAAGGTGAATTAGTGTCTAATGTATAAAACAAACATAATAGACAAGAAGGCTATTCCAACACCCCAAAGTCATGAAGACCTTGGTCGGGCCAGGTATTGGGATAACCATAAGCACACAAGGATTCCCTAGCATAACACAAGACCTCAGGGATCTTGGTGGGTACTACATGGGACAACCAAGAAGACAAAAAAGACAAAAAATCAAGATATACCCATATGTTGACTAGTCAAAGCACACCATGATATGATGGATCAAGGCAACCATGACAAGTGATGATAGGGAGCTCAAATGATAAACAAAAGCCAAAAGCATCAAAAGATCACAATAAATTTCAAATGTCTTTTTCCGTAGGATCAAGGGGATGGATGTGATTGATGAGGTCTGTTAGGAAGGATGCATCTTGTTGAGACCAATGATGGATACTAAACTAAAAGATCGATATGACACATGATATTCAAAGTTGATTGGATTTGACAATACTGGTGGATCTCGTTTGTTAAGAACTAGCTAGATAAGGGCATAACTTGACAAAACGATATGAGATTGACACACCATAGAGACCTAGGGGCTCAGGGGCCAATCAAAGTTTAGCCTTGCCTACATGAAAGCACAGAGCCCTTGTAGTTCGATAAAAGGAAGACAATTGACCATGGAAAAAATTGGAAAGAGGACGATGAAAACCCTGATGGATGATAAAGATATGATGGACAAAAGGAGTGGATGGAAAGAGAATAAAGGCCGATGATAGACGATAAAGGAGCCCCAGGGGTAGATGAAATGATCAACCATGCCTACCTGAAAGCATAGGGGCAACGTAGTTCGATAAAAGAAAAAAGATAAATGATGGATAAAGGATGATGATAAGATAACCCTAAGAAGGGGATAAAATGATGGGACTGATATGATGGGCCAAGATAGATCGGTTGGATTGGATAGGATGATGGTGACTACACAAAGCTCAGGGATGGGATAGTTATCCAAATCATCAAAAAGTGAATTGGGAGGATGATATGATGGATGGATGAATGATGAGAAAAGATAGGAGATTAGAAAGATGTGTGAAAGAAATGGGAATGATGAAAATGAGATAGATGGCATTGGGTTACATGGGGAGTAGCCTATAGCTAGATACCAATGACAAGGGAGTATGAGATGGGATGAGGATATATATGAATAGATAGGAAGAGAAGGATGGGGAGATGGAAGGCATGTGATGATGGATGGATAGGGGGATAAGGATAGGGAGATGAAAATGATTGCTTGGAATGGTAAGGATATAAAGATAGGTAGGAAAATAAGGATGGGAAGATGACAGGGATTGTTTGGATGAATGATATCTCCAAGAATTTATGTTACAAAGGAAGTAGATACCCCCACTCTAAATGTCATGTGTAATAAGGCATGTGAGATAGAAGATGGAAAGATGGGAAAAATAAGGGAGTGATATGGATATGGATAAGATGGGTGCATAAGGAAGGGATATTAATGGTAGCATGATGTATGGACAAGGAAGGTAGATGGATGCGGATAAGGATTAGGATAGTGTGTAGGTGATGGGAATGTATGCCAAGAGGTGTCCAAAGCATGTTTATATGTTTTCCCCTATCGATATCAAGATCACAAGGAGGATGGAAGGATTGGGATAAATGAGATATACCAAGCAGGATGTGCAAGATAGGTAGGATGGAGGGGATGAATGAAAAGGATGTATAGCAGGAAGAAAAGGGCATAGCAGGAAGCATAGCAGATGGAGGGAATGCATATCAAGAAGCTTCCCCCAAGTGAATATAGGGATTTACACATGATGCCTGTTTGCTAGGTTTCATCATGGTTCCTATCCAAGGCACTTGTTTGCCAAGTTTTCACCATTGGATGAATTATTTCTCTTTATTGTTTTATTTTTTGATTTTTTTGATTCTTTTTTTTTTTGGATTTTCTTGACTTTTTTGATTTTTTTTTTGGGGATTTTCTTGACTTTTCTGATATTTTGGATAGCATGCAGATGTAGATGGATAAGGATAGGGATGTGGATAAGGAGATGGATGAAGGACTCAAGCATCAAGTTCCATATGAGGTATTAAGAGCCCATGTTTGAAGCAACTATTGGATGTTAGTAAAACCTTATTAGGAGAAATGGATTATGCAAGAGGATGAATTAGAGGGATTTGATAGGGGAGACATGTGGGATAATGGATGGGATGTTGGAAAGTGTATGGATGGAATGAGGGGGTGGATGTGTGATGGGGTGGTGAGTTCAGGACCAACATTGGCACATATGGTGATGGATGTGAAATGATAGGGAGTATTAATGGATGGAGAATGTGGGGATAATAGAGGAAATGTAATAGTGAATTTTGGGACATAGGGACCCAAAACAAATTTAGGAGATAGAGGATGTGAGTGATTAGCTTTTGGATTAACAACTTTGGATATTGTTATGGATGTTTCATTTGAAGGAATTGCATCTTTTTTCTTTGAGATCCACATGGTTTTGATTTTTGCTTTGGTTGGCCTTTCTAGCCTATGGATTTGATTTGGATTTTGGATTTAATTTTTTTCTCTTCACCATGTCTTTTAGAGGGGACATGGGGAGCTGTAGATGAACATGTGGATGTATGTATTTATGCATTATTGTTTTATCATCCAAAGTGCTTTTAGTAGCAATGGGATGGGTGCAAGGAGATGGATGATGTGGAGCGATGGAGGTAGGATTATGGGGATTGCGTGTAGATGGAGGATGTGGAGGTATGTACCTTTGTTGATCCTAATTATGGGGTATGAGAGTGGGATGTTTATGATGGGCGACATGGATAGGTGTTGGATGGATGAAAGGATGAATAGGATGAGATGGAGGAGGTGATGTTGGGATATAAGGTTCCAAAATAGACATAGTGGATGGAGGGACATAAGGACCCAAAATGGATGGGGTAGATGAGGGAGGAATATGGACAATGGTTTTGATGTGATATGATAGAGGAGGAGGGATGGCCACATATGATGTGGTGGAGCAATGGGAAGAGCCTATATTTCTTTTGGAAGAGGCTCGTTGAGGGAATCTAGAGGTTGTACCAACATCTTTAGATTGTGAGTCTTGGGAAATAGGTCCAAGACCTTGCATACAAATTTGTTCTTTGACTTGGATGGGCTCTAAAATACCTTGCTCATGAAGGCCTAAACCTTTTCCTTGATAGTTCATGTTCTTGAGAATTCAATCCATGATAAGATTTTTATTATTTTGAAAACATGATGCAAGTCCATCAATAGGTAGGGGATGATGGGTGGTATATACGCTGTGTTTTTCTTCTTCAAGGAGACCACCATGGAAGAATGTGAGGGTACCAAGGGGATATATAAGTGGAGTGGGGATAGTAGGTTTAGGCGACGATGGAGGATCATGAGATGGAGATGATGGGATAGCAGCATATGAATCAGGATGAGTGAGTGATAAGGAGTTAAGAGAGGGATTAGGAAATATGATAGGATCAAGATTTGTAACAATAGGTGATAGGAGCTCATGTGATGGAGTGACAAAATATTGAGTGACAAGGGGATCATTGGATGGAATGGATGGGGGACTGTGATCTTGAGGTAGACTAAATGGGATTGTAGGATCTTGATCTAGAGAAAGGGATATGCTGTTATGCTTTGGATCAGGCTCTTGGCATGACTCATCATGTGTGGGAGGCAAGATGACATAGTGTTGGAGGGACTATTCAAGTAGGGAAGATGAAAGGATGGAGGATTAATGAAGGTCATGGGAATGGATTTCAATGATACTAGGGGTAGGAGAAGTGGATTGGATTTGGGTGTCTTCGATGGATTGGATGGATCTAGGAGTAGGGGGAGTGGATTAGATTTGGTTATCATTGATGGGTTTGATGGATTTTGACGTAGGAGATGGGGGTTCGATGGATTCAGAGGATGTGATGGTTTTGATAGTTTGAGTGGTGCTAGGGGTGGTAGCATCAATGATAGGTGTGGGCTAGAGAGAGGTCTCATCACTAGTGACCATGGATGATGGATTGGGATGGAATGGTTCCACGACTTCAAGGTGTGGAGTGGGGGATGTATTCTTTGTTATAAGTCCTTGGAGAACTTATGGAGTGAGAAATTTGCACACTCTAGGTGGAGATGGTGAGTTAGGGGTGGATGAAGGATTAGGGATTGGTGGAGGAATGGGATTATGGATTAGTGGACTAGGATTAGATAGAGGAATGGGGTTGGATGTAGGACTAGGAGTAGATGGGGGATTAAGATTAGGTGGAGGATTGAGGTAGGGATATTGGAATGATGAATTAAGATAGGACATGGACGGTGGATTAGGACAAGAGGATATAGCTGGGGGATTGCAATAAAGGTATTGGGATGGTGGATTAGGATGGGAAGATGTAGGTGTTGAATTAGTATAGGGAGATGTAGATGTTGGATTAGGGTAAGTTGATGGGTGTGTTGGACTAGGATAGGAAGGTGTGAATGTAGGATTAGGGTGAGCAGATTGGTATGGAAGATTAGGGTAGTGGGTATATGCAGATGAAGGATTGAGATAGAATGATGTGGATGGGGGATTAAGATAGGGGTATTGTGATGTTAGATTAGGATAAGAGGATGTAGGTGTTGGATAAGAGGATGATGTATATGAAGGATATGATGGCTATGATGGATATCCCTTATCAAAGGTAGCATAAGGAGCATGATTAGGCATGGATGAAGACATAACAAGATAACTTGAAGGGGTGATTGGATTTTGGAAAGCGGATGGAGAAAACTTACTAGAAATGATAGTGTCAAGGGGATCTATGTCATATTATTCTTGATTAGCAAGAATTTCATTATTGTCATCAATGTAATTAGGGTTTCCCTTGACTACTATTGATGGAGGATAAGGATCGTGATGATGAAAGGAAAAAGAGGATGGATCAAAGATTTTGGATGGAAATGGACTAAAGCTCAAATCAAGATTTAGGTCAAGCTCAAATTGGAATTGGATTAAAGCTCAAATTAGGATGGTTGGATGATACAATTGGATTGATTTTGATGATCGAATTTGATTACCAAACGATGATCTCGACATCAAATTTGCTTTGAAATGGAAGTAGATTGATTGGGTCGAAGGTGATTGGATAGGGATGTGATTGGATTGGAATGGATAAGATCGATCGATGATTTATTAGATCAACTGATGGATCGGATAGGATACTGAAAGGGATTGGAAAACCCTATTCAGAGATTACCCTAGGTGACTTAGGATACTAATTGATCGGATTAAAGGATAAATAGATGATTGCAGCACCAAATCCACTTTGAGATTGAAAGTGGATTGATTGGGCCGATGATGATCATTAACTTAGGATGGATAACAATCCTAAGTAGATGTTGATGATGATGATCATATCAGACACTTAGGTCAATTTGGATAATAACCAGAAATGAAGTTCAGGAGATTTGGATGGGGAAAACAGTGATTTGATTGGAGGAACAGATGATAAAAATGGATGAACAAATACTCAAAATGAGTAAACTATTGATCAGAATAGATGAATAAATACTTGAAATGAGTAAACGAATGCTCACAAAAGATGAATGATTCTCAGAACAAGAAGATGAAGGTTTGGAATAGATGAAAGATTACTCAAAATGAGTAAACAATTGATCGAGACTATTGAATGAGAGTTCAAAATGATAGGAGGTTTGAAATGGATGAACACTTACTCGGAATGAGTAAACGAATGATCAAAGCAAAAGAACGAGAGTTCAAAATGATAGATGAAGGTTCAAAATATATGAATGTTCACTTGGAATGAGTAAATGAATGATCAAAAAAGAGGGAACAAATGTTCAAAATGGATGGATGAAGGGTTGAAATAAGTAAACGATTAATTAGAATGGATGAACGAATTCTTGGATGGAGAGAATGACTCTCAAAATGGATGAAAGTATGAATAGGATGAAATTGAAGAAGATGGAGGGAGGGATCTTAAGATTTGTTTCAACATCCAAAGATCTTGGCTATAGATGGACTAAAGCTCAGATTAGGATTTTAGTTAAGCTCATATTGGGACTAGATTAGAGCTCATATTAGAATTAGATTGAAGCTTAGATTAGGATGATTGGAGGATGTGATGGGATTGATTCTACAATGAGTTCAAGGGTTTAAAGGGCGTAAGGTGCTGACAATTAGATTTTTCTAGATTTGGCAATTTTCAAAAATTGTCAAATTTTGCCATTTTAGGAAACTTCACAGAAATACTTTTGAGAGTCCAATTTTTTCCTAAAAAATACCCAGAACTAAGATTATATGAATTTATAATTAACATCCCAAATATGAGACATGCATTCCAAGTTATTAACGAAAATGATTTTTAAAAAACTAAAAAAAAACACTAAATTGCAATTTTGAGGGTTAAGATGAAAGTTTGAGGCCTCGAAAATGTGGCAAAATGGGGTCCAATTGACTCAAGGTTAGTTGGGAATCCACATACAACCTCATAATGAAATTTCCCATAAAATTTCGACCCAAACAGACACTTGATTCAAAAGTTATGGCCTCTAGAAGTTTCAACATAAAAATCAAAACTCTTGAAACGAAGTCTAGGTGATTGGGATGCATGATTTGATGATGGATATGGAATCTAATGATGTTCTAAGTAGCATTTATTTGATTTGGTCGATGAAACGATGAATTATGAAAAATATGTTGATGATGGGAAAATGGGTGCTCAAAATGACTAAACGAAGGGTGAAATCGGCTATTTGAAGGGAAAGTTCGCCCCTGGCTAGGCAGGTTCACCCTTGGCTTGGTAGGTTTTCCCTTGGACAAGACAAGTTCACCCTTGGATAGGTCAAGTTTTCCCCTAGACAAGTCAGGTACGACCCTTGATAGGTCAGGTTTGCCCCTAAATAGGTCAAGTTCACCACTAGAGGTCAAGTACACTCCTAGACAGGTCAAGTATGCCTTTGCAAGAGGTTAGGTATGCCTATGGACTGAAGATTGATCAAAATTGATTGAAACAGGCTGAAAAGGGGCTTGTTTAGAGGTCAGGTATGCCCTTGCAAGAGGTTAGGTTCACCCCTGGAGGTTAGGTACACTTGTGGACAAATCTGAACATGTCTTTTGGACAAAAAGACTAAGGCAAAGAACCCAAAACATAGCAAATAACATTCATAGAATAAGACTGACTCAACTGAACAAAAAATCACTAGTTTCACACAAAGAAGACAATTTAGACAACACAATCCTAAGTCTAGTAGAAATGGGTATGGCCAATAGAGTCTTTTATTCTAGGATGAACATGGTTGCTAGGGAGTCCTTAATATACACCCAATACATGAGACCCAAACCGTGAGCACCAACCTATCACAAGCGTGAGTTAGAAACCTTAGTGAGATACTAAAGGCTCAGACCAACTCTTCAAATCATCTTGACGCTTCGCCCATTAATACACAGTTGGATTGATGTAAAAAAATTTCTCTCCCCCCTTTATATACCCTGCCGATATGCATGGTTGGAATTGTCCCTTGGGGTGATGAAATCCCCAAGCAGGTCTCGCTAATAAAAGCAAAAGGTTGACTCAAAGTACTTGGTAAGCTACAATTTCTCGTCACCCAAGATCACCAAATGGCACAAGGGGATTGGATACGTCAAATAACTTACTAACAAGCACAACACAATGTAAATTGACACCCCTAGTTAAGCTATGTGCCTAAGTTATCAAGAAACAACAAGCAACAATTGATAAATAAATAGCCCTGGAAGGAAACTTGTTAGTGATTTTTCTTCTTGTTCCTTGCCAAATGCTGATTAGATGTTTGCATAGACACAAATAGGACACATTAGGGGGTTAGAAACACTTAAAAAAAGTTCTTAAATTTCACTTTTTACCTTATGAAAAAAGTTGTTTTTGGCCAGGTTCACCTATCTATTGGGTCACGTATGCCCCTAGAGGTCAAGTACGCCCTTGGAAAGGTGAGGTACACCCATAGATAGGTTAGGTTCACCCTTAGATAGGTCAAGTTTTCCCCTGGAGGTCAAGTATGCCCCCGAATAGGTCAGGTATGCCCCCAGATAGGTCAGGTACACCCTTGGATAGGTCAAGTTCTCCCCTCTATGAAAACTACAAATTTTAGGTCTTTCTAGAGGTCAAGTTTGCCTGTCTATTGGGTCAAGTTTGCCCCTGAAGGTTAGGTACACCCCTCTACAATTTGCACCTGCAAACAGTGAAAAAAATAGAAAATGTGAAAGAACATGACCCATTTGTGGGTCCCATCGAGCGTGCCAAAAATGTGACCAGGCGTAAAAATAGTCCCAAAAACAAGAAGCAACAAGAAATGTACAAAAAATAATAAAATCACTTGACACCTCAAGATAGATCTAAAAGTTAAACTCAACAAAATAGATAGAATGATAATACCTTGTTAAGTTGCTTCTTTGGTTGGCCCTTGGATTGTTGATGTGATGTATGTTCCTCTTGATAGCAAAAGATGCACAAATGCTATGTAATATGGATGGAAATGGATGAAAATACTATGATGAATTCAAAGAATACAAGTTTTTGGCTAAGTATGGCTCAAATAAAAATTTTGCAAGAGTTTTGTTAGCACTATGATCAACCCCCCCAAATGAAG
>VDFB02271358.1:531689753-531708854 GCA_007258455.2 Sequoia sempervirens
TGCTTCCCAATCTCCTATCGCCTTTTCATCCTTCTTACCCATCACTTTGCATCATCTTCCTCATCTCACTTCTCATCGTCTCATCCATTTTGAGAGCACACCTGTGTTCTCTTGAATCTGCATGTCCTCTTGAGGGGGCATCATTCATCCCTAACCTTCATCTTCACCCCCATCATCTTTCTTCCTAGTCACTCATTTGAATGACTGGGGCATCTTTTCCGATCTAACCATCTTCTTTCGAGTTCTACATTTTAATATTCTTTGAAATGATGCTACTTTGTAACACCATCTCAAAGAGGGAAAAATTGTAGACACCTAAATTTGGACACTTAATTTATCCAAATTTATCCCTTTTAATCTAAACATCCCCTTATCCGCATTAATTAAGTAATATCACTATTATTTAATTAATACCTCTATATTTCTTCTAATCCTTAAGGTATCTAGTTAAATCATTAAATACCTTCCCCCTTTCATCAAATGAATTAAATAAATAAAATTTATTTAATTCCTCATATGTTACATCCTCCATCATTTTTATCTAATCATAATCCATCTTCTAATCTCATCATTAGAGATGTGCACGTGCCTAATCCTTGATTAGGATGTGTCACATCCTCCAACTTTTGCAAGTGGACCTCTAATCTCTCTTAGCCACCTAACCCTCCTCTAATCCTTCATTAACTAGTCTAATCAACCTCCCAAGGAATTTTTAATTTCTTTAATCCTTCCAAGGAATATTAAAATCCTTTTTCTCTTCCCCATGTGATCTTTGACTCGTCACATCAAGTCACATGTGAACTCTTCCCCTTTTCCCATGCTTCTTCAAGAATATTTGACTTGTCACATCAAGTCACATGCGACAAGTGCTTACCTTTTTAGGCACCTTGTCTTATCCAAGGTACTTTCTACCTCTCCCTTTGTAACCTTGTCTTATCCACAAGATTCCCCAATCATGTGAATTTTAAATTCACTTTTTATTCCTCCAAGGAATCTTCTCATTCCCCAAGGTACTTGCAAAGTACTTGTCCTTCTTCCACCTCATGTACCCTCCTTCCACCTCATTTACACATCACCATCCCTAAGCCATCTCACATTCCACATGTCAAGATGTGAGGGTTTGTGAGTCCTCAACTCACCATAACCCTTCATCTTGACCTTGTTGGATGAATCTCAACTGTTGAATTCAACTTCCTCTATAAATACCCCTTTTTTTCCCTCATTTGGGAGGGTTGATCATAGTGCTAACAAAACTCTTGGAAAATTTTCATTTGAGCCATACTTAGCCAAAAACTTGTATTCCTTGCATTCATCATAGCATTTTCATCCATTTCCCATCCATATTACATAGCATTTTTGCATATTTTTCCATCAAGAGGAGCATACATCATGTCAACAATCCAAGGGCCAACCAAAGGAGCAACTTAACAAGGTATTATCGTTCTATCTATTTTGTTGATTTTAACTTTTAGCCCTATCTTGAGGTGTCAGGTGATTTTATTGTTTTTTGTACATTTCTTGCTGCTACTCATTTCTGGGACTACTTTTATGCCTGGCCACAGATTCATCATAGGAAGAGGATAATGAAGAATATGATTGTAAAAATAAACTTAAGAAGAGTTAAGTGGTGGGAGAGGGTAGGGAGGGAGGAGATTGGAAAATAAAGTAAAAGTGAAAATAGGCAGAAAAATGATGAAATAATTGAAGAATGAATAATATAGTAATATGATATAACTCATAAATGGATCAAAAAAGGTTAAATTTAAGTGTCATAAACAATGAGTAAATAACTCTAATGACCTTACCCTAACCCTAACTCAATGATTCATCATAAGAAGAGGATAATGAGGAATATGGTTGTAGAAATGACCTTAAGAAGAGTTAAGTGATGGGAAAGGGTAGGGAGGGATGAGATTGAAAAATGAAGTAAAAGGGAAATAGGAAAAAAATGATGAAGACATAAGCGAAGAATGGATAATATAATAATATGATATAGCATAAATAAATGGATAAAAAAAAGGTTAAAAGTTAACTGTCTTGTTATGCCTTGCATAACAGCCCCATTTTCTTTTGGAAAAAAATTTGCCCCCCTTGTTTTTGTTTTGTACTTGGTGTTTTGTTTGGGACTTAGGATTTGTTCGTACTTCTCCTAAATCTTTCGTTCTTTTGGTTTGTCAGAAGTGGAGTCAAAATGGGAAATGGCCTTAGAAATTTTTGTAAAATTCCAAGTTCAGTTTCAATCTTAGTTCCAATTCTGCCTTTCTTCCTTGTTCTTTTTCACTATCTTTTAGTTGGTCTCACACTCTCGAGTTTGTTTCTCCCTTGAGTCATTTCTTGTTTTCCTTGTGTTTTGTTTTTTCCCGAGCGGAAGCAGAATCGGGGATGGAAGTGAACTTGGAACTTTGTAAATTTCTAGATTTTGTTTCCATTCTGATTCTAACTCCACTCGTTTGCTTGGTGTTGTCATTTTTGTTGGTGTCTGGGCCAGGTCTAGTTTTCATTCTTGTCCCGCTTCCTACCGTTTCTATTGTCTGTGTCTTGGTTTTCTGTTCCTTTGTTGGGAGCGGAACTGGAATTGGAACCGAACTTGGAACTTTGTAAAATTTCCAGTGCTGGTTTTGGTCTTGATTCTGCCCCCATCTTCCTTTGTTGTTTGTCCTTGCCACAGGGCTGAAACCAGGTTTGGAGTTAGATAAGAGACTTGTTAAAGGTTCCTTATTCTATTCGGATGTAGGTCTACATCTGCCCTGCCTTTGGTGTTCACAAGAGTTAATTGTTCATTTGCATTATTCACTCCACCCTCAACCAACCGCATTCATTGCATTAATTGTTGCCTCTTCACACACATGAAATCATTTTAAAACCTTAATTGAGGTTAATTGGCTCAATATCTTTGTTATCTAAGTCATTTTAGCAAACCAGAGCCAAGAGAACTTGAAGAGGAGCACAATTTGACTTCGGAGGCATGTTGGTGAGCAAATCTTTATCAGGTTTCAACTTTTCCTTGTTGACGTTTAAGGTAGGGTCTCGTCTCGTTCTTTTCCTATTTTTCTTTGTCATTTCATTTTCTTGTTTTTTCTCGTTTTTTTTTTGCACATTCATAGAAAATTTTTATGTGAATCATCACTCTTTCCTTTATGTTTCTTTGGTTTTGTTTTTTTCCTTTTTTTGTCTTTTCATTTGTTTGTTTTTTGTTTTGTTGTCGCTTTCGTGGCAGGTGCATTTTGTCGTGCCCTAGTTTCTAACTAGGGTTCCATTTGATGGGGTTCTTTGTGCTTTAAAAATGTTAAAATCTATTTAGAGACCCCTTTGATCATTCTTCTATGTTGATTTTGTGATTTCCATGTTGGGTTTGTGATGCCCTAATTTTCTGAGTCGACGCATCGTGCAAACTAGGTTTTTCTCAACGACCTTTACAAAATATCTAGCCCTAAGATTAAAATTGGTATTTATGTGGTAAAGGGGTGAGGTTAATCCCCTCTATTTTTATTTCCTTAGAAACCCATGTGACCTAGGCCCTTAAATCCATGTGATCACATCTTTAGGAAAAGTGCTTTGTTTTCATGTTAAAACTAGCAGAAACAAACTCGGAAACATACTTGTCCTCTGGATGTTTGCATTGGGGTTCATTCCCAAAGTGATCCTGGTTCTGATTATTTTTAATTTTGGTCTTCGCACTTTCCCTTTAGTGGAGTCAGAACCAGAATGGAGGTCGAACTTGGAACTAGTGATTGGTTTTGGGTTCAATTTTTGTTCTGATCTTGGTTCTAGTCTCATCGTGGTTCCGGTCCTGATCCTACTTTGTGTCAAAAATTTTGCCTATTCTTGATTCTTCTGTGACTGCTTCCAATGAATTTAAGATTTGGATAAGTATGAAAGTTTTCCTAAGGAAGTAAAGAAAGGTATTGGTTGATATATTGATTTTTATGCTTTTTGTTCATCTAATACAAGGGTTTATTGCAGAGATTTAGGATATTTTAGGAGCATCATAAGAGGCTTCTCAAAGGAGCCAGCCTACAGAAACTTCAAGGAAAGGAGATAAGCCAAAGAAGATCAAGGTGGAACAACTACCATATACTCTAAGGTACAAACATCAAAGTTCTACCATCATAGCCAACAAGGTGGACTTAAATTGGGCTGATATTACTGACACAAACTTGGGCTCCTTCAATTATAGAGAGTTGTATGAAGAGACATTTAGTGAAGATATCTTAGGAAGGACAAAGAGGATTGTTCAGTCTAGTTTGGCACATGTTTCCCTCTTCCCATTGTCTTTCCAATGCCCAAAATTGATACTCATAGTAGTTGGAGCCTACAATCCTTCTACTAGATAGTGTGTGGATATACAAGGAAATGTTATTATTGATTTAACACCACAAATGATCATATTTATGTTTAATGCACCTACTCCACAGAATCCTAGGTAGCTTAATGAAGCAGAGGAACTGAAGCTTTATAGTGACAAGAAGGAAACCAACTGGAATCATATGAATAAGACTTGGATAAGAGTTGAGAAGAAGTCTTTAGCCAAGCTTCATGATCAGCCTAAAGGGTAGACTTTTACAAGGAGATTGGGGACATAATAATGATGCTCTCCAGAATATTTGGGAAGAGAGATGCCTCCCAGTTTAAAGAATGAATGTTCCCATTCATCTAAACTATTCTTGATGGTAGGCAAAAATTTGATTGGCCCATGATTGTGTCAAAATGCATACATAATCAAATGCTTAGAGTGAGGGAAACCAAGAGTTTCTTCATGACCTCTTATGTGATTTATGCAATTGCAAGAAGAGGGATCTTTCCTAGACTAAATGTAGTGGGAATATTGGGAGAATCCTAAGGATAGAAAAAGCTGTGGGATTATTATGATCAACTCACCTTACAGGCTTCTAAGCCACATTACAGAAGGGTTAATGATGCATTTCTATATGTTATCATTAACTGGCTCATAGGAGATGTTGGTTACAGGTTGAGTAGGGATGATATGGCCTTTATTAATGAACGGGGACATTGGTATATTCAATACCCCAGATTTACTTACTTCAGGCTGGGTGGTTTTGATGGCCACCCTCATCTACTCCCTAGGTGTTGCAGCAATAGAATTTTCTTCATGGAATTCATCTATCAAGCTCTAGTAGTCAACATGAAGTTTGCTAATAAGCACAAGCCTGGTTGCCATAAATTCCATATGAAGTTGGGTGAGTATAGTTGTCCACACAATGTGGTAGCTAAGATAATCTATGATGAGTTGATTTATATGAAGTTAGGTTTGTATACTTCCAGGAAACATTTTGATCCTAAACACAAGATGTAGGCTTTGATGCCCACTATTTTTAAAAAACACTTTAATCTACTGGAGGATTTTTGGATGGACCTACAAGATGAGTATGATCTCATAAGGAGAAAATATGAAAGACTACCCATCCCACTCATGGTTGAGTATGGGGTAAAGGAAGACATTCCTAATACATTATCAGATGATGGGATAACTTTGGATCCCCAATATGATGCTGAGAAAATAGGTACCAAGTATCTTGATCCAATGGATTGGAATCTAGAAGAATCCATTGACATTAAGCAGATTGCAAGACCAGTTTTGGAAAGGAGCATACATTGGGTTGTCATGAGAATCAAGGAGATAGAATCTCAGACCTCCAAGAAGAGAAAGGCAACAAGTACCACTCAAGGTTACAAAAGAACAAAAAGAACACTGGTTCCTAAGGAGCCCTTAGAGATTTTCCCTCCTAGTTCTAGGGAAGATATTGAACCTGATGAAGCACATGGAGGAGAGGCCACAACTGAACCTAGTGCCTCAACATTTGTTGCAGGGGAGGCATCAACTCAACCTCTTACCATAGAGCATCCAAGTGAAGAAATTCCTATGGGAACCCTCCATAAAGAAGCTAAATCCTTGAAGGAGAAGGAGCCTAAAATAGAGATTCATGACATTGATATAGATTTTGAGGCTACTCCATCTAATAAGGAGACTCATGTGGTGGCATCTCTTGATGAAACTGAGGATGCAAGGATTGAACATGTCCTAACAATAGAAGAATAATGGAAGTTGTTTGAGGATGCCAAAAGAGAAGCAGATGCCAAAGCACAAGCTAAGGCACTGGCTAAACAAAAGGAGATTGATGCTAAAGTAGAAGTTGGTGCATTGAGGAAACAACAAGAATTGGAGGCTCAATACAAAGCTAATGAACTGGCTAAGTAACATCAGCAAAGAGAGAAAGAGCTCAAAACTAAAGAGGAAAGAGATAAATTGGCCATGCTGTAGAAGATCCATGATCTTGAGGAGGGAAAGGTCAGATATAGGAGAGAATGAGAAGCCCTTGAGACTAAATTCAAGGCTATTAAGGAGGCGCACAAAAAGAAAGAAGAGAAAGAACACCTAGAGAGAGAAAGAGGCTGAAGAACTTGCTCTGCATGAGAAGAAATCTAAAGAGGAATGGGACTATGTCAAGGAACTGGAAAAGTGGAGGGACCAGATGTATGAGGAGAGGAAGTTGGAAGAAGAGCACTTGAAGAAGGAACATAAAGCTAAAAGGTTACAAGAGCAAAAGGATAAGGAAGAGGCTAAGAAAATTGCACAAGAAGAAGCACACAGAGAACAACAAAATGTGCAAGAGGTTGATTCTCAACCTAGGAACACTATATTGCATCCTTTATCTTCTGCCAATGCTGCCTCTTCTTCAATATAAGTGGTCACTACTCCTGTTACTCCTACATGGTTGAAACTTGATTTAGAGAAGAAATAGATAGTTCAACCTTAGCCTCTTAATTGGGATGAGATGATGAAGGAAATATAGAAGGAAAGACCCAAAAAGAAGGCCATAATTCTTCACTCCACCAAGCTCATGGATGCAGGGGAAATTATTGTTGAATGTGCAATTCTGGTGGTGGATAAGGATAAGGATGATATGCAAGTAAATGATTACCAATTAGGTACTACGAATTTGGGGAGACCTACAAGGAACCAATAAATGAATTTAATTGATATTGTAGCTTCCTCCACCAAATCCAGAATGATTAAAGATAAGCAAAAGAAAGATGAGCTTAAGGCCCAAATGGATCAATTGCACAAGTTCTTAAAGGATGTCTCCACCCTAGTCTCTCACCAATATTTTTTTGTGGAAACCCCAGTCCTACTAAGCAAAAAGGAAGTTGATGGCTTAGTGTAGATGAGGAGTAAGGTGGGGATGCTTGGCAAATGGATTGATAGACTCAATCAAGAGCTTGGCGAAGTGCTAGCTAATAGCTTCAAATCTCATGAAGCAACACTTGATTTGGTAGAGAATATGAACCAGCATGCTAAATTCCTAGGGAAGCAAGATGAAGAGTACAGAGAATATGTTAAGAAGCTTAAAGACATCAACAAAGTGCCCAAGTCAACTGTCCTGGAGCAGTCAATTCTTGAGGAAGGTAATGCAAATTTTATTGAGAAGACTGTGAGCATAATAAGATTCAAATACAAGTTCATCTATGAGCATAAGAGTGAGGTTCAAGAAGAAAGCATAGAATTAAACAAGTAGATTGATGAATTGGAGGCAGTAGTTTCCATTCTGGTCAACATGGACATCCTAGTCAAAGAGGGTCTTCCTTTGGACAAGTTGAAGGAGAATGGAGTAGTAGATTCAAGGAAGTGATGCAAAAGGAGGGTGATGGAGAAGATTTGTTGTTGGACAGGCTCATGGATGTTAGAGAAGAGGTGAAAGTTGCTAGGAGGGAATTAATTAAATTGAAGTATATGCAAGAATTCACCTCAACAGAGTTGAAGAGGATCAAATTTGAGGACAATTGGTTAGATGGGCCTGATCTGGACATCCTTCAACAAGTGTTCTCTAGTTATGATGAATATCTCCTTGAACATGCAATGCAAGAGTGAGCTGGCAGTAGAACACTCTCTTCTTGATAGACAACTTCCTCTCTTCTCCTATGAGGTAGGATTTTGACACAAGTTGGACTCAAGTTCTCTTCCACCAGTTCTACCTTCTTCCGTGGGCATCAAAATTTTGTACAACAAAGCAATCAAGCCTTGAAACTAAAGATCAACACATTGAGTTCCTTCATGTAGTCTTGGTTCCTTAAATTCTGGATCTAAGTTTTTGATTGAGAGAAACTTATGCATGACATGCCTATATGTAACTTTAGGCTCCATTTTGTAAAGGTCAGCTCATTTGAAGAAAGATTAGCCACCTGATGATAGCAGATAAGAATATAAATAATATTACCTTCAATAACATAAGATATAAATATAAATAATATATATTCTATAGGTTATATATATAAATTAATATTATCTATATTAAAATAGGTTGTATATTATATATAATAAAGACTTAAAATAATATAGGTTATCTTATATACCTATATATTATGGGTTATATTTTTTTTTAGAGAGCCTATATATAAAAATATACATGATGAAAAAAATTATTAATGAAAAGAAGGAGAGCATATAATAATTAAATTATACCATAAAATATCAAAAAATAGATAACAAAGATTTTTAGTCTAAAGGAATACATTTTTTATTTTATTTTATTATTTTAATAGCATGAATCCAAATCTCTATAAAATAATTAATTGATTTTTGTGATAGTTCTTTAATTAAAAAAATAACAATTACATTCTTAAAAAAAGTCAAACTAACATAATATTTAATGAAATGATTTATAAAGCAAAAATTGAAAAATCATTCTATAAAAAAATGTTTACCTTGCTTTCCTACCTTGCTTTCCCTACAAATGGGTTAATAACACACATAACTTTTTAACCAATCATATGCACAAGAAATATTTTTTATAATTTGTAAAGTTAAATATTTTACATGTTGGCTTTACAAAATTGAATTTTATTTTAATTTTTTTTAAATATTATTTTTGATTGGTTGAAAACTAAATTATTAATAACTAGTTAACTAAAAAAATCCAAACTCGTTACAATAGTACTATGCCAATGATGGCAAGTACTAATAACTATTAAGTAAATAAATAAAAATTTGCAAATAAAAATAAAATAAATTTAAATAAAATAATTCATAAATAGATCTAAAGTAAAATAAAAAACTTAAGTAAATAAAATTACTCAAATCTCCACATTTTATGTTTTTAGTAGAAGAATTTAATATATCTATATTAATTTTATAAAAACAAAAGAAAGAAAAAAAATATATTATTATTACAATGAAGTCCTCAAATGAGCTTAAACAATAATGAACCCTAAATTTATCATATTTTATTTATTTTTATTCAAGGCAAATAGAAGATCATTTATGACAACAGAAATAAAAGGAGAAACAATTGTGGGCATGAAAAAGAGGAAATCCAAGTCAGATTGATTTATTTTTAACCTACTGAATTTATTATTATATACTATAGTATTTTTCCTTAGTCATTTTGCTACAAGGGGTATCAAGCCCCCCCATTGGCATAGGGTGCCATGTCCTTTTTTTATAATAATCTAGGTTACAAACCAAATTACCTAGTTTTTATCTGCTGCATCTCCCTTGGACTTATTTTGTGTGCATGTTCTTCATATTCTTTCCCTTAGTGTCTATATAAGATCCCCAAAGTCTCTAAGTTTGAGTGCATGCATAGTCTTCTTATTGTTTGTTGGCCATTATAGTTTCAAAATTTTGTTCCTAGGTATTATTTCCCATCTAATTTCAACCTTTCCTTGGTTACCATCAAAGTTTAGACTTATTCATCTTATCATGCCTTCCATCATTCCTCCGCTGTTTGTATTTGTCAAACTTTTAGACATTTCCTTACTAACAGACCCATTGCTCGATGCTCAATGTCTTGAGTTATAGTATGAGTCTTGTGGTATCTCTAACCCCCAATTTCTAATATTTTGTGCTTTTCCTATGTTCTCTTTGCAATGCATCAATACACCTTGTAATGTCATTAATGGCCAATTTTGGCCCCATAACTTTCAAAAGTGGGACTTTTCCTACCCATAATCCTTGTTCAAATTTGAAGTTACAAATTTACATTGTGGTTAACCCCTTATTTTTGTGATGAATATAAAGGGGTGAAAATTTCTATTATGGGGGAATCATATACACTTAATCAAATACCTTTCAAAATCCATTTTGAGAACTTATTTTCAAGTGTGTGAATTTAAGGACAAAAACCCATAAATTTATCAAACATTAGAGGAAATCACTTTGATTTCAAAGATTAGAGGATGCCACCCCTTTGGCTAGAGAACAATCTCACTCATATGTTGAATAAAAGCTTAATTTTTCATGGATTCAACCACATTATATTAGTTTTGTTTAGTTTTCTCTATGGGTATGCTCATGGTAATTTATAATTGTTATATTTGTTGAAGTTACAATCTATTTTTCATTTAATTTTAGATTCTACCTTAAGAAGGAAATGATCAAGAGTTACATATATTATTTGTTGAGTTACTATTTAGAATTCCATGATAATAATGTGATATTAAAAATGATTAAATCTAAATTTAATAAGATCTAAGTTATATTAAAATCCAATAAATTATTTATCCTAAATACTTAACATTTGAAAAAGTTTTAAAACTAGTTTAAAGTCATATTTGCATAATTATTTTGGATTCAAATATTACATGGGAGTGTGGGGGTCACCAATATGATACCCCCTTAAATGGGGGTTTAGGGGTGATAGATTGTAAATTTTTTATGATAGAAACCTAATTTTCATAAAGCAAAAAAATTGGGTTGTTAATCAAAAAGCCCTAGATTTGACAATGTCAGTTAAGTTGAAGATATTATATATGTTTATAGATCTAAAAGGAATGTGATTATTATTAGTGTAAATAGAGTCATTATTTACCTAGAGTCATTATTTACCTATTTAGCTAATCATCTTTCAAGGATTGACCTATTTACCCTCATAGCTTAAATTTACTTGGGTTTCTTTTTCTTTTGTCTCACTTCATAACATTGAGACATGTACATGTGTCCTCATCACTTGAGACACCTATTGATATTTTCTCACACAATTGTCAAGTGATATCACAACTATTGGTATCCAAGTTTTCGGTCCTACCTGATGCAATGATAGAGGAAGAAAATCACAAAGTCAATCAACTTATCAAAATTGAACCAAAACTTAACTTGTCCATTCAATTAGGACTCTTTGCCCTTCACAAAATTCATGATTTCAAGTCATCAAATTGAGTTCCAAAGCTAAAAATACCTTAAAGTATTATCAAACACTTCAAACAACATCAATTTAATTGGTTCAACCCAATTCCCAACCTTGACATATCCAATATGAAAACTTCTCAAAACAAACTCTCCTAATCAACAAACTAGGACCTTTTAGGCCCTATCAATAAGCAACTTCTCAATTCCAAGACTATTTTCACTTCTTAACATTTCAAACATGTATAAATATCTCTGTATAACAAGAAAGAATCATTCTCCAAACCTACTTCATGATGATTCATCAAACATGTATCCTAAACCTCCATTCTTGACTAAAAATTAGGACTGTTACATCACTGTAATGGAAGGACAATCATTAATCAATGACCATACACTATTAAACTCACCAAACCCTAATATTTATTGGACTCACCAACATCTAAACACCTTTACAAAACTAATTTCACCCATATTGGACTCAAAACCCATGATCAAACTCAACAAAACTCCCCTATTCACTGTTATTGACATAATTTTCCACAGTTTGCAGTGCTAGGGCATCATAAAAACAATATCAAATCATATCTTCTCAGCCTACAAATTTAGTACATGAAATAATAGAAAATAAGTAACCTCTTCACAAATTTCTAGCATTTTCCATTGGTCCAAACAAGGAATACACAATTTTTTTAATTCTTTGTTACCCTAGATAAGGGTTTTAACCGTCCACACTAAAATCAACATAACTTTCTTAATACATCATGTAAATGAATGAAATAAAAACAAAAAAAAGTAGACTCAGAAGCTTTATCGTTCCACATGACTTTCCCACAAAAATATATCCATACAAGACCATACAATAGATTGTAAATACACTTTACCAGTCAAAACATAGAAAATATAGTCTTATTCATGATTTTTCATTTCAAAACAAAAATCCCCCCTTCCCTCAAAGCCTAAGAGGCATATTTAAGCTTTATAATCCATAACTAACCCAAACCAATCAATAAAAACTAACCTTTTACCTACTTTACTCTTAAACTTCCTTATTTTTCCATTTTACAATTTTGCCCATGACAACTTTTGTCAATTTCACCATTTTTAGCACTTTTGAACCCCTAACCATTCTAAACACTTATAAACTGACCTAATACACTTTTTGATGATCAATTATGGCCTTATTCCTCATATGCCAATATTTGACAATCTAAACTCTTCATAAACCTCATATTTACATAATTTTCTCTTTTGAGCATTATTGACAACATCTCCTCTGTTTTTACAAATTGAACTCCTAATTACATATAAATGGTCCTTTAGACATTATTAAATGACTCCTAAGAACTTATTGAACAATTATTTACAAATAGGCCTTATGGTGGCTTGAAGGCAACAAGGTGCCCCTGCACCACTACCTTCCTATCTCATCCACCTTGTCTATATATGCAAGGTTTCTCATTGTATTTACACACTCTTAATCATATATTGATAGGAATTCTATTATGCTCAACAATGACTCCATGAAGATTGCATATTTTTATAGAAATAAGAATAATAATACCCTATGCATATTTCCTTGGCATAATGTTAGGTTTTTACCATGTAAATCCTTATGAAATTGATTTGATTGCTTATTATATTATTATGTTATTATCTCTATTTTTTTCATAACTATTTTTTTGTAATATTGTATGTAGTGATAAATTTAAGATTTCCTCTTTAAAAAGATATAAAATATTGATGAATCTTTCATTTTTTTGAAAAAATATTAATTTCTATTGATGAATTTTTCCTTCTTTTTTTGAAAAAATATTATTTTTATTAGTGAATATTTTTAAATCACTAAAAATTTGTAGAAAATCTTGGTGAATCTTGACCAAAAATAGGTAAATTTATTAATTACCATGGCAAATCATTTCTTTAAAAAAATAATTTCCTATGAAAAAAAGGGCCTTATGGTGGCAATGATTGACTAGTTTAAGGTGTAGTGCTCATGTCTATAATTTCTTAATTCCTTAATATTTTAAATCAAACATTGAATATTTTAAATTGGACCTAAATTATTTTTTAGCACTATTGGTTTTATATATAATCTAATGGTTTAAGTTTATTATAGGCCTCACAACATTGGATCTCTATGAATATATATTTTGGCCCATAGAATTTAACCCTGGCCATTAGATTATAAATTTTCAACTTTCCATATATAATTTTGGACTTGATGGGAGTTGGAGCTTTGTAGGTACATTTTGACCCATGGAATACAACCCCAACTATTAGATTTTAAATAAAATGAATTTTAGTGACTAAAAATTGGTGATATGGTCCTAAAGTAATTAATAATTATAAAATATTATTAGTGAATTAATTTCATTTTCTACTATAAATAATAAAATTTAGGTGAATCTGATCTAATTAGATATCGAATATTGTTGCGAGTTTTTGAGTTCAAAAATTTAGTAAAATAAATGTTCTGGCAATTTATGATGAAGGGGGTACTCCCCTCTGCAGCCACTCAAACACAAAACATAAAATGGAACTCATGGTATAGCCCCATGACTCAACTTAATAGAAAAATATTGATTTTATTAATTCAAAAAAAAACATTACATTATAACCGATGGCCTTCATGGCCGCATCCTTCACAGGTTTTCCTACTCCCTTTTCTCAGTTCACCCCAAGCCGTCTCTCTCTCTGTCCTCTCCTCTCTATTTATTCCTCTTGATTTCCTCTTCTGAACACCAATTTAGTATGACCGTTGACATTTTTTTATGTCCATTGAATGTTGGCCCCAAATCATGGCAAAGATCTATGGTCCATAATCCATCCCACAGTCCCACCAACCTTCCTCCACAACTGTCATGGGACAATAGTCACTTGACACAACACTCGCCACAATACCACCGACCAGGAACCTTAATCATTGTAGGCTCAAGTAAACAATTAACACTCCATCTCTCCATAGCCATCATAGCACCATTGGCCTCCCAACTGTCGACTGCAGGGGCATGGTTTCCCCACAACACCACAAGCAAGTGACAACTCTTACAGGGTAGTGCAATCCCCGCACCATCGCAGTCATTAACAAAGCTCTAGTGTGGGGTAGCAGGTTCCCCGCACTATCATAGGTGCTCATATAGTCTACCACGGGGGTGCAATAAAGACTCCCAAAGCATGCAAATTTGACATCAACATTGAATCTGCAGACTAGGTAAGAATGCAAAACCAGAAAAAATATCTACAAAAAGTAACTAAAATTTTTTGGGTGATGAGGATAGCTTGTATGCTTGGGATGCTCCTGCATCGATTTAACTAGGACTAAAATAAAATTTTGTAAAAAAGCGGCGATTCAAGTCACCTTACAACTTTTATTATTAGCCAAATATTGAATCCCCAATTTCAACTATTAGCTAATTGGCAAATATTAGCCACTAAAAATTATTGATTGTATGATTCTAGAGCTTTAAATTTACTATTTAGGTCTAGATTTTTCAATAGACTTGACAAATCATGATTTGAATTGTGTAAATGATTAGCTAGTTAATTAAAAAAAATTAATCAACTAATGATTTGAGGAGAAAATAATGAGTTAAATAAATAGATTGCATTTTTATTTAATTTATTTGGAATGAGAATGATAGGAATAGTGAAATTAAATAAAAATATTGGATTTCTTTATTTAAAGATGAACATTAGAAAAATGACTAAAATGATTGATTAATTAAATGAATTATTTGAATTTATTTAATTAGTTTTAGGTGAAGAGTTAAAATTATTTAATTAAAGTTGGTAGGAAATTTTGAATAGTTAAATAAATAACTAAATTTTATTTAAATATTTTAGAAGGTAGTGATGTGAAGTGAGTTGGTGACAATATAAATACTTAAAGATGATTTTAGGTGTTTGCAATATGCATGCTTACAACATTAAAGAATACTTAATAGTCTTTATCCATTTATACATGTGTTAAGTGTATAATTAATGTGGATCCAATATATAAAATACAACCATTTTTTGACACAACATGCAATTGCACATGGTTTTTTAGAATCACACACTATCAAATCAATCACAACTTGTTGACAATGTTCTAACACTCTTTGAAGACATTATATTATCTTCAATAAAAAATGCCACTTTGAATTGCACTCTCATAGACTATGCATGCTAATAGAATTCAATATTACATATATGGATAAAACATCTAATTGAACCTAGATATATGAATGTTTAATTTTTTTTAAGATAACTAATGTGCACTAACTCATTGCTATCTAAAACCTAGAAATCTAGGTTACCTTTACTCATGATCCACACAAGGGGAGGGAGGATAACCACACAAATTGTAATGTGGTTCAAAGTAATAAATTATATGCCCAATATTTTATAGGCCCTTATATCGCATATTCATTAAATTCTTATTTTGTATACACACATTAATGTCACTAGTTCCAATATAGTAAGGATATGTATTGACATCACACTTATAGTTTGTTGGAAATAATTTCAACAAATCCATATAATATTTGATTATTATTACCAATTATATATAGTTTCCTAAGATAATGTTGGGGGACTTCACAATTGTTGCACGGTGGGTAATCAAAAACCAAGTACCACCTATCATAAAAACGGTTCCTAATCTCTTGGTGGTGGCACCAATGAATAGGAAACCTCTTTGCATTGAGGCTAATATTTTGATTTGTTCTAGGGTCAGTGAATAAAGAGCACAAATCACCTTTAGTAATTTTTAAATCTTTTACTTGTTTATATGATAGTTTATCTGCATAATATGCCCTAGCTGCCTGCCTCCTATCTTGCCATCCCATTATTTGTTGGGTTATTGAATCTAGAATTTTTAACATCTCTTTCATTGAATTTTATAGTGTCATTCTTTTTGTGATTGAAGCATTTGGATTAATCAACCTACTAATAAGATCCTCAATTTGTTATTTGTTGTTTTCAATTTCACTTCTCAAATTTTGTTGAGTGTCAGGAGGGTGTTGAGTGATTGGTGGGGGAGGTTGATTTTGTTGAGGAGCATTTGCATGTTCTTCTTGTTGATGATTTTCAAGATTTGTAGGATTATTTTCATCTCCTACAAATTAAAAAAAAAAACAATCAAAACTAACCTAAAACAAACAAAATCAACTTGAAACTAAGAAATTCAAAACAAATAACAAACAATACTTACCTCTTGCACTTCTTCGTCGTCGTGGTGACATCTTTGCAAATGAAAAGAAACTATTGTTGATGAATTTTGTAAAATTCCTCCTCCTAGAACGTGAGTGCAAAAATGAGGGTTTTTGGCCGCGAGTAGAAAAGAAAAACAGACAAGAGAAAATGAATAGCTTTCACTTTTTTTTCTTTTGAAATGACATAACGTGCTCATGTTAAGTCATTTTCAATATTTTTTTGAAGTTTTCCACAAAATTGAAACCCAACTTCATGCACCTTCCCATAGGGTAAGTGCACCAAGATGGTTCCCAAAAAGGGGGCTTACGTGGCCACTTTTTTTCTGAAATCAGGAAATGTTAACCTTGGACATCAAATTGAGGATAGTTACACTCAAAATTTTGAGATGGAACAAAAACAAGGATCGAAGTGCTTCGATTCTACTTTCTAAAATACTAATTTATTTTTAAAATGGTTGAGATTAAGGGGTTCAAAAGAGGGATGTACACAAACTGGTGTTATTTTTTCCAAAAAAACTTAACATAGCAACTCTTGTACAACCTGAGCACGGTGAACTTTTTTTAAGTATTTTAAAAATTGCTATGGTCAAAAGATAGCTAACAGCATCTAGTTGATGCACAATTTTTTTGATAATTTTTTAATGAATATTTGATTTTTTACTAATTTTATAAGTGGGAACTTCTTAAAAAGTAGAATTTTGGCTATGCTCCCCCTACAAATTTTGGAAAGTAATAATTTTTTTTTAAATTTGTAGAATGGATTCTAGTTTCTAAAAATGTAATTTATTTTAAATTTTGATGAATGGTTAATTTATAACAAAAAAACACTAAACACTATTTTTTGACAAAAAACAGACATACAAACAAAAGAAATTATCGATGAAAGGCCTAACATTGTCAAAAAGTGAAAAAAGTTACACCGTTGGAAAGCTAAGAGAGAACTTAACATTACCCATGTGTTTGATTTTGTCGATATTGAATGAAATGCAATCCTAATAGTGAGCAAGAACCCAATTATGTGAAAAATTGTAGAATTTGCAAAAAACACATCTTTGGTCATTGGGAATGCCCTCCAAGCATTTGGGTTGGTATTCCAAGGCAAATACCAAAGCTAAGGCTTGGGGATTCCCAAAGCAAAATATAATGCAAGCATGTTATAATGCGCTTGCATTATGTATTAGTTTTGACATTTTTTGCTTCTCCAGGGAACATATCTAGCAACACATAATGTGCTCGTGTTATGTCTTACTTTAGTTAAATGCCACTTTTTTGAATATTTGTTCATATGTTTGTATGTATATGTATGTTGGTGTGTCATGTATGTATGTATACATGCATGCATGTATTTATGCCTGTGTATGTATTTATGCTTATGGAAGAAAGGGTAAGAGAGGGTGGGAGTGGGAGAGAGTGTGAGAGGGTGGGAGAGTGTGAGAGAGAGTGGGAGAGTGTGGGAGAGAGTGGGAGAGTGTGAGAGAGTGTGAGAGAGAGTGGGAGAGAGTGGGAGAGTGGGAGAGGGTGGGAGAGAGGGGAGTGGGAGGGAGTGTGGGAGAGTGGGAGAGAGTGTGGGAGAGTGGGGATATGGTAGAAGGGAGGGAGGATAGAGTGGAAGAGAGTGGGAGAGAGTTGGAAAGTGTGGGAGAGGGTGGTTGATAGTGAGAGATTGGGAGAGGGTTTAGGGTGTGAGGGCATGGGAGAGAGTGGGAGAGAGAGGGAGGAAGATAATGGGAGATAGTGTGGCAGAGTGGGAGATAAGGAGTGAGAGAGTGGGAGAGGGTCGAAGAGAGTGGGGGAGAGTGGGAGAGAATGGGAGGGACAAAGATAGTGGGAGAGAGGGAGGGAGAGAGTGGGAGATGGTTGGAGAGAGTTGGAGAGAGTGGGAGAGTGGGAGAGAGGGTGGAAGAGAGTGAGCGAGTGGGAGATAGGGTGCGAGAGAGTGGGAGAGTGTGAGAGAGGGTAGGAAATGGTGAGAGAGAGTGGGAGAGAGTTCGGAGAGTGTGGGAGAGGGCACCGGGCTGATCCTACAAAGATGGTTTACAATTTCTGGGAGGAACTAATTTTTGCTGAAATCACATATTTTTAGAAAATATAATGATTTAAGCCTTAAAAGGTTCCATTTATAGAATTCCAATTGAAGAGAGTTTGATAACACTAACTTAAATCAAACCCACTTGGATAGAACCCCGCTAGTTTTAAACCATACCTAGAACAGAGTCTCCTTTACACCTATCAAAATGCTGATAAAAAACCACTTTTGATTTAACTTTTGGGGGATCAAATGAATTCATTTAAAATTTATTTTTTGCAAGTATTAATTCCTTATTATAAGCTTCCCAAAAAGTATAATTTTAAATAAATTTAATTTTATTATTATATTTATTTTTTATTTGTTGTGAATTTAGGTTTTTCACTGAAAATCAAGCTCTTTGTTTTGCACATGTGTAAAAATAGTATATTATAAAAAAAAATTAAAAATATTAGTGCACCAGATATTGAAGTCCTTGATCCAACAAAGAAAAAATAAATAAATTTTGATACATACAAAAAAGTTACGCATTATACGGTCGCGCTATGTCTGAATTATAATTGGTTTGAATTTGAAACTTGACTAAAGAAAAAATATTCAAAAAAAACTATCTAACCAAGTGGAAGCACTAGATATCAGAGTTACAAATCTAAATTCAAAAGAATTAGAATTTTGTCCTTCATGGAAAAAAAGTTATGCGGTATACGGTGAGCGTCACTTTTTAAAAATGTTATTTT
>VDFB02271358.1:531708954-531873950 GCA_007258455.2 Sequoia sempervirens
ATTGTGTATTCCTTGTTTGGACCAATGGAAAATGCTAGAAATTTGTGAAAAGGTTACTTATTTTCTATTATTTCATGTACTAAATTTGTAGGCTGAGAATATATGATTTGATATTGTTTTTATGATGCCCTAGCACTGCAAACTGTGGAAAATTATGTCAATAACAGTGAATAGGGGAGTTTTGTTGAGTTTGATCATGGGTTTTGAGTCCAATATGGGTGAAATTAGTTTTTTAAAGGTTTTTAGATGTTGGTGAGTCCAATAAATATTAGGTTTTGGTGAGTTTAATAGTGTATGGCCATTGATTAATGATTGTCCTTCCATTACAGTGATGTAACAGTCCTAATTTTTAGTCAAGAATGGAGGTTTAGGATACATGTTTGATGAATCATCATGAAGAAGGTTTGGAGAATGATTCTTTCTTGTTATACAGAGATATTTATACATGTTTGAAACATTAAGAAGTGAAAATAGTCTTGGAATTGAGAAGTTGCTTATTGATAGGGCCTAAAAGGTCCTAGTTTGTTGATTAGGAGAGTTTGTTTTGAGAAGTTTTCATATTGGATATGTCAATGTTGGGAATTGGGTTGAACCAATTAAATTGATGTTGTTTGAAGTGTTTGATAAGACTATAAGGTATTTTTAGCTTTGGAACTCAATTTGATGACTTGAAATCATGAATTTTGTGAAGGGAAAAGAGTCCTAATTGAATGGACAAGTTAAGTTTTGGTTCAATTTTGATAAGTTGATTGAGTTTGTGATTTTCTTCCTCTATCATTGCATCAGGTAGGACCGAAAACTTGGATAAAAATAGTTGTGATATCACTTGACAATTGTGTGAGAAAATATCAATAGGTGTCTCAAG
The DNA here is from genome assembly GCA_007258455.2 of Sequoia sempervirens. Taxonomy (NCBI): domain Eukaryota; kingdom Viridiplantae; phylum Streptophyta; class Pinopsida; order Cupressales; family Cupressaceae; genus Sequoia; species Sequoia sempervirens. The sequence goes on from VDFB02271358.1 coordinate 531,709,820, forward strand.
TGATGAGGACACATGTACATGTCTCAATGTTATGAAGTGAGACAAAAGAAACCCAAGTAAATTTAAGCTATGAGGGTAAATAGGTCAATCCTAGAAAGATGATTAGCTAAATAGGTAAATAATGACTCTATTTACACTAATAATAATCATATTCCTTTTAGAGCTATAAACATATATAATATCTTCAACTTGACTGACATTGTCAAATCTAGGGCTTTTTGATTAACAACCCAATTTTTTTGCTTTATAAAAATTAGGTTTCTATCATGAAAAATTTACAATCTATCACCCCTAAACCCCCATTTAAGGGGGTCTCATATTGGTGACCCCCACACTCCCATGTAATATTTGAATCCAAAATAATTATGCAAATATGACTTTAAACTAGTTTTAAAACTTTTTCAAATGTTAAGTATTTAGGATAAATAATTTATTGGATTTTAATATAACTTAGATCTTATTAAATTTAGATTTAATCATTTTTAATATCACATTATTATCATGGAATTCTAAATAGTAACTCAACAAACAATATATGTAACTCCTAATCATTTCCTTCTTAAGGTAGAATCTAAAATTAAATGAAAAATAGATTGTAACTTCAACAAATATAACAATTATAAATTACCATGAGCATACCCATAGAGAAAACTAAACAAAACTAATATAATGTGGTTGAATCCATGAAAAATGAAGCTTTTATTCAACATATGAGTGAGATTGTTCTCTAGCCAAAGGGGTGGCATCCTCTAATCTTTGAAATCAAAGTGATTTCCTCTAATGTTTGATAAATTTATGGGGTTTTGTCCTTAAATTCACACACTTGAACATAAGTTCTCAAAATGGATTTTGAAAGGTCTTTGATTAAGTGTATATGATTCCCCCATAATAGATATTTTCACCCCTTTATATTCATCACAAAAATAAGGGGTTAACCACAATGTAAATTTGTAACTCCAAATTTGAACAAGGATTACGGGTAGGAAAAGTCCCACTTTTGAAAGTTATGGGGCCAAAATTGGCCATTAATGACATTACAATGTGTATTGATGCATTGGAAAGAGAACATAGGAAAAGCACAAAATATTAGAAATTGGGGGTTAGAGATACCACAAGACATTGAGCATCGAACAATGGGTCTGTTAGTAAGGAAATGTCTAAAAGTTTGACAAATACAAACAGTGGAGGAATGATGGAAGGCATGATAAGATGAATAAGTCTAAACTTTGATGGTAACCAAGGAAAGGTTGAAATTAGAAAGGAAAGGTTGAAATTAGATGGGAAATAATACCTAGGAACAAAATTTTGAAACTATAATGGCCAACAAACAATAAGAAGACTATGCATGCACTCAAACTTAGAGACTTTGGGGATCTTATATAGACACTAAGGGAAAGAATATGAAGAACATGCACACAAAATAAGTCCAAGGGAGATGTAGAAGATAAAAACTAGGTAATTTGGTTTGTAACCTAGATTATTATAAAAAAAGGACATGGCACCCTATGCCAATGGGGGGGCTTGATACCCCTTGTAGCAAAATGACTAAGGAAAAATACTATAGTATATAATAATAAATTCAGTAGGTTAAAAATAAATCAATCTGACTTGGATTTCCTCTTTTTCATGCACACAATTGTTTCTCCTTTTATTTCTATTGTCATAAATGATCTTCTATTTGCCTTGAATAAAAAATAAATAAAATTTGATAAATTTAGGGTTCATTATTGTTTAAGCTCATTTGAGGACTTATTGTAATAATAATAATTTTTTTCTTTCTTTCTTTTGTTTTTATAAAATTAATATAGATATATTAAATTCTTCTACTAAAAACATAAAATGTGGAGATTTGAGTAATTTTATTTACTTAAGTTTTTTATTTTACTTTAGATCTATTTATGAATTATTTTATTTAAATTTATTTTATTTTTATTTGCAGAAATTTTTTTATTTACTTAATAGTTATTAGTACTTGCCATCATTGGCATAGTACTATTGTAACAAGTTTGGATTTTTTTAGTTAACTAGTTATTAATAATTTAGTTTTCAACCAATCAAAAATAATATTTAAAAATAATTAAAATAAAATTCATTTTTTTAAAGCCAACCTGTAAAATATTTAACTTTACAAATTATAAAAAATATTTCTTGTGCATATGATTGGTTAAAAAGTTATGTGTGTTATTAACCCATTTGTAGGGAAAGCAAGGTAGGAAAGCAAGGTAAACATTTATTTATAGAATGATTTTTCAATTTTTGCTTTATAAATCATTTCATTAAATCTTATGTTACTTTGTTTGACTTTTTTTAAGAATGTAATTGTTATTTTTTTTATTAAAGAACTATCACAAAAATCAATTAATTATTTTATAGAGATTTGGATTCATGCTATTAAAATAATAAAATAAAATAAAAAATGTATTCCATCAGACTAATATCTTTGTTATCTATGTTTTTGATATTTTATGGTATAATTTAATTATTATATGCTCTCCTTCTTTTCATTAATAATTTTTTTTCATCATGTATATTTTTATATTAATTTATATATATAGGCTCTCTAAAAAAATATATAACCCATAATATATAGGTATATAAGATAACCTATATTATTTTAAGTCTTTATTATATATAATATACAACCTATTTTAATATAGATAATATTAATTTATATATATAACCTATAGAATATATATTATTTATATTTATATCTTATGTTATTGAAGGTAATATTATTTATAGTCTTATCTGCTATCATCAGGTGGCTAATCTTTCTTCAAATGAGCTGACCTTTACAAAATGGAGCCTAAAAGTACATATAGGCATGTCATGCATAGGTTTCTCTCAATCAAAAACTTAGATCCACAATTTAAGGAACCAAGACTACATGAAGGAACTCAATGAGTTGATCTTTAGTTTCAAGGCTTGATTGCTTTGTTGTACAAAATTTTGATGCCCACGGAAGAAGGTGGAACTGGTGGAGGAGAACTCGAGTCCAACTTGTGTCAAAATCCTACCTCATAGGAGAAGAGAGGAAGTTGTCTGTCAAGAAGAGAGTGTTCTGCTGCCAACTCACTCTTGCATTGCATATTCAAGGAGATATTCATCATAACTAGAGAACACTTGTTGAAGGATGTCCAGATCAGGCCCGTCTAACCAATTGTCCTCAAATTTGATCCTCTTCAACTCTGCTGAGGTGAATTCTTGCATATACTTCAATTTGATTAATTCCCTCCTAGCAACTTTCACCTCTTCTCTAACATCCATGAGCCTGTCCAACAACAAATCTTCTCCATCACCCTCCTTTTGCATCACTTCCTCGAATCTACTACTCCATTCTCCTTCAACTTGTCCAAAGGAAGACCCTCTTTGACTAGGATGTCCACGTTGACCTGAATGGAAACTACTGCCTCCAATTCATCAATCTACTTGTTTAATTCTATGCTTTCTTCTTGAACCTCACTCTTATGCTCCTAGATGAACTTGGATTTGAATCTTATTATGCTCACAGTCTTCTCAATAAAATTTGCATTAACTTTCTCAAGAATTGACTGCTCCAGGAGAGTTGACTTGGGCACTTTGTTGATGTCTTTAAGCTTCTTAACATATTATCTATACTCTTCATCTTGTTTCCCTAGGAATTTAGCATGTTGGTTCATATTCTGTACCAAATCAAGTGCTGCTTCATGAGATTTGAAGCTATTAGCTAGCACTTTGCCAAGCTCTCGATTGAGTCTATCAATCCATCTATCAAGCATCCCCACCTTACTCCTCATCTACACTAAGCCATCAACTTCCTTTTTGCTTACTAGGACTGGTGTTTCCACAACAAAATATTGGTGAGAGACTAGGGTGGAGATATCCTTTAAGAACTTGTGCAACTGATCCATTTGGGCCTTAAGCTCATCTTTCTTTTGCTTATCTTTAATCATTTTGGATTTGGTGGAGGAAGCTATAATATCAATTATTTTCATCTGTTGGTTCCTTGTAGGTCTACCCAAATTCGTAGTACCTAATTGGTAATCATTTACTTGCATATCATCCTTATCCTTATCCACCACCAGAATTGCACATTCAACAATAATTTCCCTTGCATCCATGAGATTGGTGGAGTGAAGAATTCTAGCCTTCTTTTTGGGTCTTTCCTTCTATATTTCCTTCATCATCTCATCCCAATTGAGAGGCTAAGGTTGAACTATCTATTTCTTCTCTAAATCAAGTTTCAACCATGTAGGAGTAGCAGGAGTAGTGACCACTTGTGTTGAAGAAGATGCAACATTGGCAGAAGATAAAGGATGCAATATAGTGTTCCTAGGTTGAGAATCAACCTCTTGCATATTCTGTTGTTCTCTGTGTGCTTCTTCTTATGCAATTTTCTTAGCCTCTTCATTATCCTTTTTCTCTTGTAACCTTTTAGCTTCATGTTCCTTCTTCAAGCACTCTTCTTCCAACTTCCTCTCCTCATACATTTGGTCCCTCCGCTTTTCCAGTTCCTTGAAATAGTCCCATTCCTCTTTAGATTTATTCTCATGCAGAGCAAGTTCTTCAGCCCTCTTTCTCTCTCTAGGTGTTCTTTCTCTTCTTTCTTTTTGTGCGCCTCCTCAATAGCCTTGAATTTAGTCTCAAGGGCTTCTCATTCTCCTATATCTGACCTTTCCCTCCTCAAGATCATGGATCTTCTGCAGCATGGCCAATTTATCTCTTTCCTCTTTAGTTTTGAGCTCTTTCTCTCTTTGTTGATGTTACTTAGCCAGTTCATTAGCTTTGGATTGAGCCTCTAATTCTTGTTGTTTTCTCAATGCACCAACTTCTGCTTTAGCATCAATCTCCTTTTGTTTAGCCAGTGCCTTAGGTTGTGCTTTGGCATCTGCTTCTCTTTTGGCATCCTCAAACAACTTCCATTGTTCTTCTATTGTTAGGACATGTTCAATCCCTGCATCCTCAGTTTCATCAAGAGATGCCACCACATTAGTCTCCTTATCAGATGGAGTAGCCTCAAAATCTATATCAATGTCATGAATCTCTATTTTAGGCTCCTTCTCCTTCAAGGATTTAGCTTCTTTATGGAGAGTTCCCATAGGAATTTCTTCACTTGGATGCTTTGTGGTAAGAGGTTGAGTTGATGCCTCCCCTGCAACAAATGTTGAGGCACCAGGTTCAGTTGTGGCCTCTCCTCCTTGTGCTTCATCAGGTTCAATATCTTCCCTAGAACTAGGAGGGAAAATCTCTAAGGGCTCCTTAGGAGCCAATCTTCTTTTTGTTCTTTTATAACCTTGAGTGGTACCTGTTGCCTTTCTCTTCTTGGAGGTCTAAGCTTCTATCTCCTTGATTCTCATGACAACCCAATGTATTCTCCTATCCAAAACCGGTCTTGCAATCTGCTTAATGTCAATGGATTCTTCTAGATTCCAATCCATTGGATCAAGATCCTTGGTACCTATTTTCTCAGCATCATATTGGGGATCCAAAGTTATCCCATCATATGATAATGTATTAGGGATGTCTTCCTTTACCCCATACTCAATCATGAGTGGGATGGGTAGTCTTTCATATTTTCTCCTTATGAGATCATACTCATCTTGTAGGTCCATCCAAAAATCCTCCAGTAGATTAAAGTGTTTTTCAAAAATAGTGGGCATCAAAGCCTACATCTTGTGTTTAGGATCAAAATGTTTCCTGGAAGTATACAAACCTAACTTCATATAAATCAACTCATCATAGATTATCTTAACTACCACATTGTGTGGACAACTATACTCACCCAACTTCATAGGGAATTTATGGCAACCAGGCTTGTGCTTATTAGCAAACTTCATGTTGACTACTAGAGCTTGATAGATGAATTCCATTAAGAAAATTCTATTGCTGCAACACCTAGGGAGTAGATGAGGGTGGCCATCAAAACCACCCAGCCTGAAGTAAGTAAATCTGGGGTATTGAATATACCAATGTCCCCATTCATTAATAAAGGACATATCATCCCTACTCAACCTATAACCAACATCTCCTATGAGCTAGTTAATGATAACATATAGAAATGCATCATTAACCCTTCTGTAATGTGGCTCAGAAGCCTGTAAGGTGAGTTGATCATAATGATCCCACACCTTTTTCTGTCCTTAGGATTCTCCCAATATTCCCACTGCATTTAGTCTAGGAAAGATCCATCTTCTTGCAATTGCATAAATCACATAAGAGGTCATGAAGAAACTCTTGGTTTCCCTCACTCTAAGCATTTGATTATGTATGCATTTTGACACAATCATGGGCCAGTCAAATTGTTGCCTACCATCAAGAATAGTTTAGATGAATGGGAACATTCATTCTTTAAACTGGGAGGCATCACTCTTCCCAAATACTCTGGAGAGCATCATTATTATGTCTCTAATCTCCTTGTAGAAGTCTACCCTTTTAGGCTGATCATGAAGCTTGGCTAAAGACTTCTTCTCAACTCTTATCCAAGTCTTATTCATATGATTCCGGTTGGTTTCCTTCTTGTCACTATAATGCTTCAGTTCCTCTGCTTCATTAAGCTACCTAGGATTATGTGGAATAGGTGCATTAAACATAAATCTGATCATTTGTGGTGTTAAATCAATAATAACATTTCCTTGCAAATCCACACACTGTCTAGTAGAAGGATTGTAGGCTCCAGTTGCTATGAGTATAAATTTTGGGCATTGGAAAGACAATGGGAAGAGGGAAACATGTGCCAAACTAGACTGAACAATCCTCTTTGTCCTTCCTAAGATATCTTCACTAAATGTCTCTTCATACAACTCTCCATAATTGAAGGATCCCAAGTTTGTGTCAGTAATATCAGCCCAATTCGAGTCCACCTTGTTGGCTATGATGGTAGAACTTTGATGTTTGTACCTCAGAGTATATGGTAGTTGTTCCACCTTGATCTTCTTTGGCTTGTCTCCTTTCCTTGAAGTTTCTATAGGTTGGCTCCTTTGAGAAGCCTCTTATCATGCTCCTGAAATATCCTAAATCTCTACAATAAACCCTTGTATTAGATGAAAAAAAAGCATAAAAATCAATATATAAACCAATACCTTTATTTACTTCCTTAGGAAAACTTTCATACTTATCCAAATCTTAAATTCATTGGAAGCAGAGTCACAGAAGAATTAGGAATAGGCAAATTTTTTGACACAAAGCAGGATCAAGACGGGAACCACGATGAGACTGGAACCAGGATCAAAACAAAAATTGAACCCAAAACCAATCGCTAGTTCCAAGTTCGACCTCCATTCTAGTTCGGACTCCACTAAAGGGAAAGTGCGAAGGCCAAAATTATAAATAATCAGAAGTAGGATCACTTTGGGAATGAACCCCAATGCAAACATCCAGAGGACAAATATGTTCCTGAGTCTGTTTCTACTAGTTTTAACATGAAAACGAAGCACTTTTCCTAAAGATGTGATCACATGGATTTAAGGGCTTGGGTCACATGGGTTTATAAGGAAATCAAAATAGAGGGGATTAACCTCACCACTTTACCACATAAAGACCAATTTTAATCTTAGGGCTAGATATTTTGTAAAGGTCATTGAGCAAACCCTAGTTTGCACGATGCGTCGACTCAAAAAATTAGGGCATCACAAACCCAACATGGAAATCACAAAATCAACATAGAAGAATGATCAAAGGGGTCTCTAAATAGATTTTAACATATTTAAAGCACAAAGAACCCGATCAAATGGAACCCTAGTTAGAAACTAGGGCATGAAAAAAATGCACCTGCCACAAAAGCGATAACAAAACAAAAAACAAACAAATGAAAAGACAAAAAAAGGACAAAAACAAAACCAGAAAAACATAAAAGAAAGAGCGATGATTCACATAAAGATGTTCTATGAATGTGCAAAAGAAAAATGAGAAAAAATAAGAAAATGAAATGACAAAGCAAAATAGGAAAAGAACGAGACGAGACCCTACCTTAAACGTCAACAAGGAAAAGTCGAAACCTGATAAAGATTCGCTCACCAACATGCCTCTGTAGTCAAATTGTTCTCCTCTTGAAGTTCTCTTTGCTTTGGTTTGCTAAAATGACTTAGATAACAAAGATACTGAGCCAATTAACCTCAATTAAGGTTTTAAAATGATTTCATTTGTGTGAAGAGGCAACAATTAATGCAATGAATGCAGTTGGTTGAGGGTGGAGTGAATAATGTAAATGAACAATTAACTCTCGTGAACACCAAAGGTAGGGCAAATGCAGACCCAGATCTGAATAGAATAAGGAACTTTTAACAAGTCTCTTATCTAACTCCAAACCCGGTTTCAGCCCTGTGGCAAGGACAAACAACAAAGGAAGACGGGGGTAGAATCTAGACCAAAACCAGCACTAGAAATTTTACAAAGTTCCAAGTTCAGCTCCAATTCTAGTTCCACTCCCGACAAAGGAACAAAAAACCAAGACAAAGACAATAGAAACAGTAGGAAGTGGGACAAGAATGAAAACTAGACCTGGCCCAGACACCAACAAAAATGACAACACCAAGCAAACAAGTGGAGTTAGAATTAGAATGGAATTTTTTTTTGGAAATTTACAAAGTTCCAAGTTCACTTCCATCCCTGATTCTGCTTCTGCTTGGGAAAAAAACAAAACACAAGGAAAACAAGAAATGACTCAAGGGAGAGACAAACTCGAGAGTGTGAGACCAACTAAAAGACAGTGAAAAAGAACAAGGAAGAAAGGTAGAACTGGAACTAAGATTGAAATTGAACTTGGAACTTTACAAAAATTTCTAAGGCCATTTCCCATTTTGACTCCACTTCCGATAAACCAAAAGAATGAAAGATTTAGGAGAAGCACGAACAAATCCTAAGTCCCAAACAAAACACCAAGTACAAAACAAAAACAAGGGGGGCCAATTTTTTCCAAAAGAAAATGGGGTGGTTATGCAAGGCATAACAAGACATTTAACTTTTAACGTTTTTTTGATCCATTTATTTATGTTATACCATATTATTATATTATCCATTCTTCGGTTATGTCTTCATCATTTTTTTCCTATTTTCCTTTTACTTCATTTTTCAATCTTATCCCTCCCTACCCTTTCCCATCACTTAACTCTTCTTAAGGTCATTTCTACAACCATATTCCTCATTATCCTCTTCTTATGATGAATCATTGAGTTAGGGTTAGGGTAAGGTCATTAGAGTTATTTACTCATTGTTTATGACACTTAAATTTAACCCTTTTTTATCCATTTATTTGTGTTATATCATATTACTATATTATTCATTCTTCTATTATTTCTTCATCATTTTTCTGCCTATTTTCACTTTTACTTTATTTTCCAATCTCCTCCATCCCTACCCTCTCCCACCACTTAACTCTTCTTAAGTTTATTTTTACAATCATATTCTTCATTATCCTCTTCCTATGATGAATCTGTGACCAGGTGTAAAAGTAGTCCCAGAAATGAGTAGTAGCAAGAAATGTACAAAAAACAATAAAATCACCTGACACCTCAAGATAGGGCTAAAAGTTAAAATCAACAAAATAGATAGAATGATAATACCTTGTTAAGTTGCTCCTTTGGTTGGCCCTTGGATTGTTGACATGATGTATGTTCCTCTTGATGGAAAAATATGCACAAATGCTATGTAATATGGATGGGAAATGGATGAAAATGCTATGATGAATGCAAGGAATACAAGTTTTTGGCTAAGGTTCAAATGAAAAATTTCCAAGAGTTTTGTTAGCACTATGATCAACCCTCCCAAATGAGGGAAAAAAGGGGGTATTTATAGAAGAAGTTGAATTCTCTAGATAATTCAATGGTTGAGATTCATCCAACAAGGTCAAGATGAAGGGTTATGGTGAGTTGAGGACTCACAAACCCTCACATCTTGACATGTGGAATGTGAGATGGCTTAGGGATGGTGATGTGTAAATGAGGTGGAAGGAGGGTACATGAGGTGGAAGGACAAGTACTTTGCAAGTACCTTGGGGAATGAGAAGATTCCTTGGAGGAATAAAAAGTGAATTTAAAATTCACATGATTGAGGAATCTTGTGGATAAGACAAGGTTACAAAGGGAGAGGTAGAAAGTACCTTGGATAAGACAAGGTTCCTAAAAAGGTAAGCACTTGTCGCATGTGACTTAATGTGACAAGTCAAATATTCTAGAAGATGCATGGGAAAAGGGGAAGAGTTCACATGTGACTTGATGTGGCAAGTCAAAGATCACATGGGGAAGAGAAAAAGGATTTTAATATTCCTTGGAAGGATAAAAGGAATTAAAAATTCCTTGGGAGGTTGATTAGACTAGTTAATGAAGGATTAGAGGAGGGTTAGGTGGCTAAGAGAGATTAGAGGTCCACTTACAAAATTGGAGGATGTGACACATCCTAATCAAGGATTAGGCATGTGCACATCTCTAATGATGAGATTAGAAGATGGATTATGATTAGATAAAAATGATGGAGGATGTGACATATGAGGAATTAAATAAATTTCATTTATTTAATTCATTTGATGAAAGGGGGAAGGTATTTAATGATTTACCTAGATACCTTAAGGATTAGAAGAAATTTAGAGGTATTAATTAAATAATAGTGATATTACTTAATTAATGCGGATAAGGGGATGTTTAAATTAAAAGGGATAAATTTGGATAAATTAAGTGTCCAAATTTAGGTGTCTACAGTTTTTCCCTCTTTGAGATGGTGTTACAAAGTAGCATCATTTCAAAGAATATTAAAATGTAGAACTCGAAAGAAGATGGTTAGATCGGAAAAGATGCCCCAGTCATTCAAAGGAGTCACTAGGAAGAAAGATGATGGGGGTGAAGATGAAGGTTAGGGATGAACGGTGCCCCCTCAAGAGGAAATGCAGATTCAAAAGAACACGGGTGTGCTCTCAAAATGGATGAGACAATGAGAAGTGAGATGAGGAAGATGATGCAAAGTTATGGGTAAGAAGGATGAAAAGGTGGCAAGAGATTGGGAAGCAATGATGCAAGGACAAAGGTGATGTTGCCCCAATCAAGCTACAAGCCAAAGTGGGTTGATGATGGATGGAGTGTTGTTTGATGAGGGAATGATATATCCTAAAACAACACAAAAGGATAGGGAAGGGTACATCCTAATGATGATGATGATTAAAGAGATGATGATAAGAGATCAGATCGATAGGGGAGGGAGATTGATGAAGAATGAATGCATGGGTAGGGAAGATGAAATGAAATACTAATGAAATTTTTCCATCTTTGAAGCACTAATTTTTGCTATAGAATAAGACACAAGAAACCAAGGTATGAACCAAGGTGGATTAGTGTCTAATGTATAAAACAAACATAACAGACAAGAAGGCTATTCCAACACCCCAAAGTCATGAAGACCTTGGTCAGGCCAGGTATTGGGATAACCACAAGCACACAAGGATTCCCCGACATAACACAAGACCTCAGGGATCTTGGTGGGTACTACGTGGGACAACCAAGAAGACAACAAAGACAAAAAATCAAGATATACCCATATGTTGACTAGTCAAAGCACACCATGATATGATGGATCAAGGCAACCATGACAAGTGATGATAGGGAGCTCAAATGATAAACAAAAGCCAAAAGCATCAAAAGATCACAATAAATTTCAAATGTCCTTTTCCATAGGATCAAGGGGATGGATGGGATTGATGAGGTCTGTTAGGAAGGATGCATCTTGTTGAGACCAATGATGGATACTAAACTAAAAGATCGATATGACAAATGATATTCAAAGTTGATTAGATTTGACAATACTGGTGGATCTTGTTTGTTAAGAACTAGCTAGATAAGGGCATAACTTGATGAAATGATATGAGATTGACACACCATAGAGACCTAGGGGCTCAGGGGCCAATCAAAGTTTAGCCTTGCCTACATGAAAGCACAGAGCCCTCGTAGTTTGATAAAAGGAAGACAATTGACCATGTACAAAATTAGAAAGAGGACGATGAAAACCCCGATGGATGATAAAGATATGATGGACAAAAGGAGCAGATGGAAAGAGCATAAAGGCTGATGATAGATGATAAAGGAGCCCTGGGGGTAGATGAAATGATCAACCATGCCTACCTGAAAGCATAGGGGAAACGTAGTTCGATAAAAGGAAAAAGATAAATGATGGATAAAGGATGATGATAAGATAACCCTGAGAAGGGGATAAAATGATGGGACTGATATGATGGGCCAAGATAGATTGGTTGGATTGGATAGGATGATGGTGACTACACAAAGCTCAGGGATGGGATAGTTATCCAAATCATCAAAAAGTGAATTGGGAGGATGATATGATGGATGGATGAATGATGAGAAAGGATAGGAGATTAGAAAGATGTGTGAAAGAAATGGGAATGATGACGATGAGAAATGGATTATGCAAGAGGATGAAATAGAGAGATTTGATAGGGGAGACATGTGTGATAAAGGATGGGATGTTGGAAAGTGTATGGATGGAATGAGGGGGTGGATGTGTGATGGAGTGGTGAGTTCAGGACCAACATTAGCACATATGGTGATGGATGTGAAATGATAGGGAGTATTAATGGATGGAGAATGTGGGGATAATAGAGGAGATGGAATAGTGAATTTTGGGACATAGGGACCCAAAAAAAATTTAGGAGACAGAGGATGTGAGTGATTAGCTTTTGGATTAACAACTTTGGATATTGTTATGGATGCTTCATTTGAAGGAATTGCATCTTTTTTCTTTGGGATCCACATGGTTTTGATTTTTGCTTTGGTGGGCCTTTCTAGCCTATGGATTTGATTTAGATTCTGGATTTGATTTTTCTTCTCTTCACCATGTCTTTTAGAGGGGACATGGGGAGCTGTAGATGAACATGTAGATGTATGTATTTATGCATTGTTGTTTTAGCATCCAAAGTGCTTTTAGTAGCAATGGGATGGGTGCAAGGAGATGGATGATGTGGAGTGATGGAGGTAGGATTATGGGGATTGCGTGTAGATGGAGGATGTGGAGGTATGTACCTTTGTTGATCCTAATTATGGGGTATGAGAGTGGGATGTTTATGATGGACGACATGGATAGGTGTTGGATGGATGAAAGGATGAATAGGATGAGATGGAGGAGGTGATGTTGGGATATAAGGTCCCAAAATAGATGTAGTGGATGGAGGGACATAAGGACCCAAAATGGATGGAGTAGATGAGGGAGGAATATGGACAGTGGTTTTGATGCAATACAATAGAGGAGGAGGGATGGCCGCATATGATGTGGTGGAGCAATGTGAAGAGCTTATATTTCTTTTGGAAGAGGCTCGTTGAGGGCATCTAGAGGTTGTACCAACATCTTTAGATTGTGAATCTTGGGAAATAGGTCCAAGACCTTGCATACAAATTTGTTCTTTAACTTGGATGGGCTCTAAAATACCTTGCTCATGAAGGCCTAAACCTTTTCCTTGATAGTTCATGTTCTTGAGCATTCAATCCATGATAGGATTTTTGTTATTCTGAAAACTTGATGCGAGTCCATCAATAGGCAGGTAATGATGGGTGATATATATGTTGTGTTTTTCTTCTTCAAGGAGACCACCATGGAAGAATGTGAGGGTGCCAAGGGGATATATAAGTAGTGTGGGGATAGTAGGTTTAGGCGACGATGGAGGACCATGAGATGGAGATGATGGGATAGCAACATCTGAATCACGATGAGTGAGTGATAAGGAGTCAAGAGAGGGATTAGGAAATATGATAGGATTAAGATTTGTAACAATAGGTGATAGGAGCTCATGTGATGGAGTGACAAAATCTTGAGTGACAAGGGGATCATTGGATGGAATGGATGGGGGACTGTGATCTTGAGGTAGACTAAATGGGATTGTAGGATCTTGATTTGGAGAAAGGGATATGCTGTTATGCTTTGGATCAAGCTCTTGGCATGACTCATCGTGTGTGGGAGGCAAGATGACATAGTGTTGGAGGGACTCTTCAAGTAGGGAAGATGAAAGGATGGAGGATTCATGAAGGTCATGGGAATGGATTTCAGTGATACTAGGGGTAGGAGAAGTGGATTGGATTTGGGTGTCTTCGATGGATTGGATGGATCTAGGAGTAGGCGGAGTGGATTGGATTTGGTTATCATTGATGGGTTTGATGGATTTTGACGTAGAAGATGGGGGTTCAATGGATTTAGAGGATGTGATGGTTTTGATAGTTTGAGTGGTGCTAGGGGTGGTAGCATCAATGATAGGTGTGGGCTGGAGAGAGGTCTCATCACTAGTGACCATGGATGATGGATTGGGATGGAATGGTTCCACGACTTCAAGGTGTGGAGTGGGGGATGCATTCTTTGTTATAAGTCCTTGGAGAACTTATGGAGTGAGAAATTTGCACACTCTAGGTGGAGATGGTGAGGTAGGGGTGGATGAAGGATTAGGGATTGGTGGAGGAATGGGATTATGGAATAGTGGACTAGGATTAGATAGAGGAATGGGGTTGGATGTAGGACTAGGAGTATATGGGGGATTAAGATTAGATGGAGGATTGAGGTAGGGATATTGGAATAATGAATTAAGATAGGACATAGACGGTGGATTAGGAAAAGAGGATATGGCTGGGGGATTGAAATAAAGGTATTGGGATGGTGGATTAGGATGGGAAGACATAGGTGTTGGATTAGTATAGGGAGATGCAGATGTTGGATTAGGGTAAGTTGATGGGTGTGTTCGACTAGGATAGGAAGGTGTGAATGTAGGATTAGGGTGAGCAGATTGGTATGGAAGATTAGAGTAGTGGGTATATGCAGATGAAGGATTGAGATAGAATGATGTGGATGGGCGATTAAGATAGGGGTATTGTGATGGTAGATTAGGATAAGAGGATGCGGGTGTTGGATAAGAGGATGATGTATATGAAGGATATGATGGCTATGATGGATATCCCTTATCAAAGGTAGCATAAGGAGCATGATTAGGAATGGATGAAGACATAACAAGATAACTTGAAGGGGTGATTGGATTTTGGAAAGCGGATGGAGAAAGCTTACTAGCAATGATAGTGTCAAGGGGATCTATGTCATATTATTCTTGATTAGAAAGACTTTCATTATCGTTGTCAACATAATTAGGGTTTCCCTTGACTACTATTGATGGAGGATAAGGATCGTGATGATGAAAGGAAAAGGAGGATGGATCAAAGATTTTCGATGGAAATGGACTAAAGCTCAAATCAAGATTCAGGGCAAGCTCAAATCGGAATTGGATTAAAGCTCAAATTAGGATGATTGGATGATACAATTGGATTGATTTTGATGATCGAATTTGATTACCAAAGGATGATTAGGACATCGAATTTGCTTTGAAATGGAAGTAGATTGATTAGGTCGAAGGTGATTGGATAGGGATGTGATTGGATTGGATTAGATAAGATTGATCGATGATTGATTAGATTGACTAATGGATCAGATACGATGCTGAAAGGGATTGGAAAACCGTATTTAGAGATTACCCTAGGTGACTTAGGATACTAATTGATTGGATTAAAGGATAAATAGATGATTGCAGCACCAAATCCACTTTGAGATTGAAAGTGGATTGATTGGGCCAATGATGATGATTAACTTAGGATGGATAACAATCCTAAGTAGATGTTGATGGTGACGATCATATCAGACACTTAGGTCAATTTGGATAATAACCAAAAATGAAGTTTAGGAGATTTGGATGGGGAAAACGATGATTTGATTGGAGGAACAGATGATAAAAATGGATGAACAAATACTCAAAATGCGTAAACGATTGATCAAAATGGATGAATGAATACTTGAAATGAGTAAATGAATGCTCACAAAAGATGAATGATTCTCAGAACGAGAAGATGAAGGTTTGGAATAGATGAAAGATTACTCAAAATGAGTAAACGATTGATCGAGACTATTGAATGTGAGTTCAAAATGATAGGAGGTTTGAAATGGATGAATGCTTACTTGGAATGAGTAAACAAATGATCAGAGCAGTAGAACGAGAGTTCAAAATGATAGATGAAGGTTCAAAATATATGAACATTCACTTGGAATGAGTAAACGAATGATCGAAAAAGAGGGAACAAATGATCAAAATGGATGGCTGAAGGGTTGAAATAAGTAAACGATTAATCAGAATGGATGAATGAATTCTTGGATGGGGAGAATGACTCTCAAAATGGATGAAAGTATGAATAGGATGAAATTGAAGAAGATGGAGGGAGGGATCTTAAGATTTGTTTCAATATCCAAAGATCTTGGCTACAGATGGACTAAAGCTCAAATTAGGATTTTGGTTAAGCTCATATTGGGACTAGATTAAAGCTCAGATTAGAATTAGATTGAAGCTTAGACTAGGATGATTAGAGGATGTGATGGGATTGATTTTACAATGAGTTTAGGGGTTTAAAGGATGTAAGGTGCTGATAATCAGATTTTTCCAGATTTGGCAATTTTTAAAAATTGTCAAATTTTGCCATTTTAGGAAACTTCACAGACATACTTTTGAGAGTCCAATTTTTTCCTGAAAAATACCAAAAACTAAGATTATATGAATTTACAATTAACATCCCAAATCTGAGACATGCATTCCAAGTTATTAACGAAAATGATTTTTCAAAAACTAAAAAAAAAACACTAAATTGCAATTTTGAGGGTTAAGATGAAAGTTTGAGGCCCCAAAAATGTGGAAAATGGGGTCCAATTGACTCAAAGTTAGTCAGGAATCCACATACAACCTCATAATGAAACCCCCCATAAAATTTCAACCCAAACAAACACTTGATTCAAAAGTTATGGCCTCCAGAAGTTTCAACATAAAAAATCAAAACTCTTGAAACGAAGTCTAGGTGATTGGGATGGATGATTTGATGATGGATATGGACTCTAATGATGTTCTAAGTAGCATTTATTTGATTTGGTCGATGAAATGATGAATTATGAAAAATGTGTTGATGATGGGAAAATAGGTGCTCAAAATGACTAAACGAAGGGTGAAATCAGCTATTTGAAGGGCAAGTTTGCCCCTGGCTAGGCAGGTTCACCCCTGGCTTGGTAGGTTTTCTCTTGGACAAGACAAGTTCACCCATGGATAGGTCAAGTTCGCCCCTAGAAAATTTAGGTACGACCCTTGATAGGTTAGGTTTTCCCCTAAATAGGTCAGGTTCACCCCTGGAGGTCAGGTACACCCCTGGACAGGTCAAGTATGCCTGTGCAAGAGGTTAGGTATGCCTGTGGACTGAAGATTGATCAAAACAGATTGAAACAGGCTGAAAAGGGGCTTGTTCAGAGGCCAGGTATGCCCCTGCAAGAGGTTAGGTTCACTCTTGGAGGTTAGGTACACTTGTTGACAAATCTAAACATGTTTTTTGGAAAAAAAGACTAAGGCAAAGGACCCAAAACATAGCAAACAACATTCATAGAATAAGACTAACTCGACTGAACAAAAAATCACTAGTTTCACACAAAGAAGATAGTTTAGACAACACAATCCTAAGTCTAGTAGAAATGGGTATGGCCAATAGAGTCTTTTATTCTAGGATGAACATGGTTGCTAGGGAGTCCTCAATATACACCCAGTACATGAGGCCCAAACTGTGAGCACCAACCTATCACAAGCGTGAGTAAGAAACCAAAGTGAGATACTAAAGGCTCAGACCAACTCTTCACGTCATCTTGATGCTTCACCCATTAATACATAGTTGGATTGATGTAAAAAATTTATCTCCCCCTTTATATACCCCATCGGTATGCATGGTTGGAATCGTCCCTTGGGGTGATGAAATCCCCAAGCAGGTCTCGCTAAGAAAAGCAAAAGGGTGACTCAAAGTACTTGGTAAGCTATGATTTCTCGTCACCCAAGATCACCAAATGGCGCAAGGGGATTGGATACGTCAAATAGCTTACTAACAAGAACAACAGAATGTAAATTGACACCCCTAGTTAAGCTATGTGCCTAAGTTATCAAGAAACAACAAGCAACAATTGATAAATAAATAGCCCTAGAAGGAAACTTGTTAGTGATTCTTCTTCTTGTTCCTTGCCAAATGATAATTAGATGTTTTCACAGACACAAATAGGACACATTAGGGGGTTAGAAACACTTAAAAAAAGTGCTTAAATTTCACTTTTTACCTTCTGAAAAAAGTTGTTTTTGGCCAGGTTCGCTTGTCTATTAGGTCATGTATGCCCCTAGAGGTTAGGTACACCCTTGGAAAGGTGAGGTACACCCATGGATAGGTTAGGTTCACCCTTAGACAGGTCAGGTTTTCCCCTGGAGGTCAGTTATGCCCCCGAACAGGTCAGGTATGCCCCTAGATAGGTCAGGTACGCCCTTGGATAGGTCAGGTTCCCCCTCTATGAAAACTACAAATTTTAGGTCTTTCTGGAGGTCAAGTTTGCCTATTTGTTGGGTCAGGTTTGCCCCTGGAGCTTAGGTACACCCCTCTACAATTTGCACTTGCAAACAGTGAAAAAATAGAAAATGTGAAAGAACATGACCCATCAGTGGGTCCCACCGAGCGTGCCAAAAATGTGACCAGGCGTAAAAATAGTCCCAAAAATGAGAAGCAACAAGAAATGTATAAAAAATAATAAATTTACCTGACACCTCAAGATAGATCTAAAGTTAAACTCAACAAAATAGATAGAACAATAATACCTTGTTAAGTTGCTTCTTTGGTTGGCCCTTGGATTGCTGACGTGATGTATGTTCCTCTTGATAGCAAAAGATGCACAAATGCTATGTAATATGGATGGAAATGGATGAAAATACTATGATGAATTCAAAGAATACAAGTTTTTGGCTAAGTATGGCTCAAATAAAATTTTTGCAAGAGTTTTGTTAGCACTATGATCAAACCCCCCCAAATGAAGGAAAAGAGGGGGTATTTATAGAGAAAGTTGAATTCTCTCAATTCAATAGTTGAGATTCATCCAACAAGGTCAAGATGAAGGGCTATAGTGAGTTGAGGACTCACAAGCTCTCACATCTTGACATGTGGAATGTGAGATGGCTTAGGGATGGTGATGTGTAAATGAGGTGGAAGGAGGGCACATGAAGTGGAAGAAGGACAAGTACTTTGCAAGTACCTTGGGGAATGAGAAGATTCTTTGGAGGAATAAAAAATGAATTTAAAATTCACACGATTGGGGAATCTTGTGGATAAGACAAGGTTACAAAGGGAGAGGTAGAAAGTACCTTGGATAAGACAAGGTTCCTAAAAAGGTAAGCACTTGTCACATGTGACTTGATGTGACAAGTCAAATATTCTAGAAGATGCATGGGAAAAGGGGAAGAGTTCACATGTGACTTGATGTGACAAGTCAAAGATCACATGGGAAAGAGAAAAATGATTTTAATATGATTCCTTAGAAGGATAAAATGAATTAAAAATTCCTTGAGAGGTTGATTAGACTAGTTAATGAAGGATTAGAGGAGGGTTAGGTGGCTAAGAGAGATTAGAGGTCCACTTGCAAAAGTTGGAGGATGTGACACATCCTACTCAAGGATTAGGCATGTGCACATATCTAATGATGAGATTAGAAGATGGATTAGGATTAGATAAAAATGATGGAGGATGTGACATATGAGGAATTAAATAAATGTCATATTTATTTAATTCATTTGATGAAAAGGGGAAGGTATATAATTATTTAACTAGATACCTTAGGGATTAGAACAACTTTAGAGTTATTAATTAAATAATAGTGATATTACTTAATTAATGTAGATAAGGGGATGTTTAGATGAAAAGGGATAAATTTCGATAAATTAAGTGTCCAAATTTAGGTGTCTACAAAATCATTTAGTGTGGTTCAAAATGTCAATTCAAAATAGTATACATATTTTAATCTAGAAGTATTTAATCTATCATTCATGGACTTTGAAAAATCATACCATTTATAATAATCGATTCATTAATATTTAGCAATTACTTATTTGAATAAAGAGATATAGTTGCACTTGTGTCTACTACAAATCAAATATGATAATTTAATATAATATATAACAATTTATATTAATAATAAGAGAAGAAACATTGCCAACATGTAATATTTAACTTTTAATGATTTTTAGTATATATTATATTTATTTTATTTATAAAATTTATTTAATATATAATAATTCATAATATAACATTTATTAAATATGTTATTTATTTAAAAGTTAGTGATAAAAATTAGGTTTATAATTAGGGATAGTGTTACAATCATAGTTAGGGTTAGAGATAGGTATAAGATTAAGATAATGGTTTAAAATTTATTGTTAGGATAAGAGTTAGGGATAGGGTTAGGGTTAGGTTAGGATATAAGTAGAGTTAGGGTTTGAGTTAGAATTAGGGTTAGATCATTAAAATAACTTGTTCACAATACTAGAACACTATAATTAACCAAATTTACATTTTTCTATTCACATTAATAAAACTTACATTTAATTTTTATTAAATCTAAAAAACAATAATTACAATACTATTAAGGCAATTACTAGCCACTATGTGGCACTTGATTTATTTACTAAAGAGTTATTTTATTTTATTTATATAATTTTTCATTAATGTTAGTTTTAAATATATTTTTACAACATGAAATGATTTTCTCTTGTTATCAATGTAGCTCATGCTTCTTAACATAATTAATATCTAAATTATTGAGATATACTTAAAATATACATGCAAAAATTAATTTGATTCATTTACACATTTATAAAATTTAGTTGTGTCAGAATTAATATTAGGTGATTCAATTAGATCATGAAAATATAAATGAACATGTGTGTATAACATGGAATTCCTTTCGAATTGAGTGTTCTATATTTTTAGTTCCTACCGGTAGGCAGGTTACTGTTGCAATCATTTGATTTTTATATTTTTACTTGTTCTGACCAATCATATTACATAATTTAAATGTATTTCTATCTCTTTCTATAGTTTGTATTTTAGAACATATTTTTTATATTTAAAAATGATTATTTATCTATTTTTCTATTGGTTTGACTAGTTCTATAATTCATTTTTCATTTTAAAAAAATTGAGAAATTAAGTTATCATAATATTTTTTTTTGAACATTATAGTTAATACATGAGATTAAATACATATAAGAAGCTGCTGGAAGCTATTGGAGACCTGCAAAAACCTTCATGACAACAACACACCGAGATGCCAATGAAGGATGCAGATGGTTCAAAGTATCCAAAGAGAAAGTTTGTTGAGGGAGTGGGCTCAAGCCAAAGAGGCAAGCTATCTCCATTAGAGTTTCCAGGTTCTTCTTCAACTCTTTTTAAGTAGAAGCCATTTTCTAATGTATCTAGGTTGCTGGCTCCCATGACAAGGAAAAACTCTTCAATTGCATCCATATTAGTCCTAGTGGGTCAATAAAACAAAATCTCTTAAGAAAATAAAACATAATTATAAAATCCTATGGTTTAGGGTTTCAATTCCAAGGTTTAGGGCTTCAAATCCATGGTTTAGGGTTTTGAACCAAACAACAAGAAGATCTTTGGATGGTTTTTTCATTTTATTTCTGATTCGTTGGTGAAATTAGTTTTTTGTTCAAATTCAAAGAGTTTAGTAGTTGAAATCTGTTGAAGATATGGAAAATTCTCTATACATGTCATTGGATGATTTGATAAACAACAATAAGTATTCCTTTTGAGGAAGGGGCAAAGGAGGAGGTGGAAAAAATGGCAGTGGTAGTGATTTTTGAGGGGACAAAGGAGGAGGACCCATGTGCAGAGGAAGATGATGAGGATTAGTGGTCCATTCTTTTCCATATACAATTGCAAAGGCAAGCAAGAATGTGAATTTATTTATTTCCATTAATTAGGTTTCAAGAAAAAAGATAAACACTAGCACTTCAGTCCATGACATTGATGCCCAAAATATAGTGGAATAACTATGGAAATTTTACTCTTTTTTCTGTAGACTAAACCCTGGAAAAAAAAGAGAAGAAAAAGAAAAAAGTTTCTTTTGTCAATTTTGACAAGATCAAGGTTTGCAAACCCTAATTCAGAAATCCTAACTAGGATCCATTGGCTTAGTTGAATGAAAATTGAAGCAAGTGGCAGGTTGTCACATTCTTCCTACAACTCTAATCCAAGAAATATAAGGAAAATTTATCAGAAGACCAAGTAGAGGGAATTTTTTTACATATGTAACTTAAGGCATAATCTTATCATAAAATATTAAATAATTGATAAAACATGCCTCCTCCATTAGATATGCATCTGTAGTGCTTGGAATTGATGTCTATCCAAGAGCTTAGAAGTAGAACCAGGGCACTATATCGAAAACTATCGTAGGGATAACAATCCTACCTATTAGTTGATGATCATTGCAGAGAGGAAAAAGGATTTAGAGATAAAAAGGAACAATAAATATGAAAATAAAAAATTAATAAACTTGATTGTGCCAAAAACATATCACAGGGTGGTAATGAAAAGGAAACTAACTAGAATTTTATGACTTGATTATACCCCAAAATTATTTCAAGGTAATTATGAAAGGTAACTTTAACAAGAAGGTATATCACTAATATCTATAAAGTTTAAGCTTAACATCACTTTTGATTTCAGGTAGGAGATCCATCTACAGATCATCAATTCTAAGAAAATCCAAAAATAATGGACACTCCAAGGATTATCTACAAAATTGATCAATCAAATCTGGGGTTAGAAATAGTGACAAAAGTTGTTGCATCATTGGCTGCTTCTTCCATTATTTCCAAATACATTGACTTGCCTTATTCCCTTAACCTCCTCAATAAATATACGTCGGTATAATCTTATGTTCCTTTCAATACCCAAATCATCATACATGTACAAAATTCTTAAAATAATTGAGATCTCTCAAAGATAATGATTAAATTATGGTTATCACTACAATTCTTTAGTTTTGTTGATCAGTACTGAGGAAAGCACTACAAAGGATTCCCTTTCTATTGTTCTTACTTAGGCTATCAAGTATACATGTATCGTCATGTTCTTACACAAAAAACTATAGTATGATTTTGTGTTGAAGTAAAGGTTAATTCTAGCATCTTATCACTATCCTTGTAGGATGAGCTTATATGGGTAGCATCATGGCTATACAAAGCTATCAGGGAAAATCATTTCTTTCAATACATACCCTAGAACTCATTTTATTACCCTGTGTCTGAATTCAGATTGGATCTCAAAGATGAAATAATTCAAGTTCTTCTGTCTAACCTAAGTTGAATTCATGCATACTAACCTTTTTTGATGGTTTATTCATCTTCAATTCATCTAACAATGGTATAATAATGGAAGGTGTATTTCTCTGGGAACTCCATTTTTGAGGGGTATAAAAACCTTGCACAAAGTTTTCTATGTTCATTTATTCTAGAGAGTCCCTCATTCAATCTTTTTTTTGACTCCAGGTTACTACTACTTTTCTTACCTATGGGCTAATTTCCAAAATTATAGAAAGATTAATTCTCATCGTCACTTCATTTTTTTTCCTACAAGAGGAATGATCTATGTTAGAGATGGTGCAAACACCCAATATGTAACAAGTACAACATTCTTGACATTAGTTTTGAAAAATGCTTTTCTGGGCATGCATGCGAAATGAGGAAGTATGAACAAGACACAAACTTTTCTACAAATTGCTACCTCCTAGATTACTCCACATTTGACATGTCTACAGAACATGGAAGCATATATAAGGCATGTGGTTTCTTTTGTAACCATAGGCTTCTAGTTCTCTTTAACATGTGGAGATGGAATTTTTGACGTTGTTATTTTCTAGATGTCTACACATTTTTTATGTTTCTGATTTAGTTTCATAGAAGTGATAAATAATATTTATAATCACTCCACAACACTTGATAATATTCCCCACAATAGCTATAGGGTGATAATTTAAGGTGTCTACAGGAAGATTATAAGGCCCATCCACATGTTGATCTTCTTTTAGCACTTGTGTTTTGATGCGAGCTATGCTTGAATTTTAATTTGGTAAAATGTGCACTTTATGTTCTATGTTGAACCAAATATTATGACTATTGCTATGTAATATTGGTTATCATTTGTAGAAATTCCATATTGAAATTTTATGTGCTCAATTATGATTCCTATGTCTAACTTGTCTACACTGTGTATTTGATATGATGTCATCTTATTGAGCTTTGGCTATATATATAATATTATCTTCAATGAATTTAATGTATGTGTAAGTGTGAGTGCAAGAGGAATGAAATGCAATCCTCTAAAAAAATTAATGGAGTAAGAGATCAAATTTAGCCATGTCTTCATTAATCATAGATTTGATAGAAGATTTGATGGATGCCTAGATTTCTCAACATTACAAAAAGGATTATCTACTTAGACTTGTAAATGAAATATATTTGGGGAAAATTTAATGCTGGAAAATCCCACCCAATAAGTTTTGTTGAGGTCTGGAACATAAATGAATTGGAAAGCACTTGGAGTGGTACAAATATACAATGAAAGTGTTATCTTGAATAGCATAGTATCTTTCTAGAGATTAAATTTGTGTATTTAATGTGACAAATTTTAGGAAGAAGTGTTTCAAAGCATTAAGGGTGAGAACAAGGCGCAAAAAAAAAAATGTTAGCAGAAGCAAACATACCATGAACACTAAGAAAAAATAGGGAAAAGCAAGATAGTCCAATTTTCCCAAATAAGTTTACCTAGAAAGTGATAAGTACAATTTTTATATTAGATATACATTCTTTACTTTTCTCCATATTCTTTAAGTTTCTCCAATGTTTCCCTAATAAACTTGAGTTGCATTATGCTATTCTGAAAAAGCTTATTGCACTTGAATTTCATAGGTCCAAAATTTGAATCTCTAGTTTTCAACATTTGTTCAAAGCTATAAACATTGTAAAAGAACACAATACTTGCAATTATCTTTCATTATAGGAAAAAATTACTTCTACTTGATATTGTCCCTTTGGTATTTCCTTTTCTGAGAGAATCAATGGTATTCGACCTTGTGACCATCTTAATTATCACTAATACTACAAAGGTCAACTAATGTACTAGCAACCTATTGGTCCAAAAGATGAAAGATTAACGAATTTTCTTACCAGTATGCCCTCTTCTTGAAAACTTGCAAATGCATGAAAATTGTTGTAAAATTGTCTTTGATTACTTTTCAAGCCTGCATTTTTCTTGGTGGCTCTTTTTAGTAATTGGTTACTTGACAAAACACATAAAATGAAGTTCATCGAGCTCGTGCTCTCAACCAACAGTTTCCACATTCATTGGCAGAAACTCGACGCTAAGCAGTTGATTTGAACTGAATAGCCCACTAGATTTACATTCACAAATTTTATTTTTGGTTTGATCTTCTTAGTTCTACCTATTGATTATTTAACATTTACTGCCTTGATTTTACTCCTACAAGTATATTCCCCATCCCATTTGATAGGTGTTCATGAACCCCTTGGGGACTGTTGGATCAAGTATATCTTGTGACCCTCAACATTTTTTACCGTCCACATCATCTAATTATGTTCATGAATTTCTCATTCATACACACAAACAATACATCTTGAATATCTTGTTGATGTGCCAATACATGTATAAGTGAACAAAAATTCTAGGATCTTGTTGGAATTCTTAAATTTTTTTAGTCTCTCTTATATGTTAGCTTTGTTATCCATGTCTACCCTCATGAATTATTTAATCCTAAGCATAAATATTGCTTTTTAAACAATCTACATAAATTTATCTATTTTAAATGTTGAGGTCATATTTTATTTTTTTCCCTTACATAATGTCCTAAGTCTCTGAGTGCTTCACCTTTTAAAACATTGCACAAGCATGCTAAGCCCATTTTCTTTGAAGTTTTATAACCTAGTTTAGATAACCCTAATCATAGGCATAGTTTAAACTATAATTGTAATCTTAAATCTATTCTAACCCTAAGAATAACTATCACCCAAAACATAATCATAAACCTATTTCTAGCCCTAACCATTCACTTTCTTCTTTGAACCAACATGCTCCACACTCACCAGTCGGAACTAGACGCCATCATGATGTTGTTCTTTTTCAGGTCAAGCAAATATATAAAGTAATTTTTTTTAATCTCACAACCTTTCTTCAAGGTATGGTTTGTAATACTAGGTATTTCTGTCAATTGTTTGACAAAATTCCTCTATGAATTATATTATTTAACGAGCTCCCAATTTCTTGAATTTTGTCATAATTCATATGTTAAAACTTATTATGTGGGTTGGACATTTAACCTAATATTTTTTTTGTTTCCCAGATAGACTGTTGGCACACAAATATCTATAGGAGAGGATGGGGGATGTGGCATGTTTGCAAGTTTACAAGGCTTGATTGAAGAGCATGTATTGTTGCAAGTGGTTGTTGCTTAGAGTTTGTTTGGGGAATGTGTTGTTTCTTGGTTCCTTGTGCAACTCCCAATACACGAAGGGTATAATATAAATGTTTGGGGATTTTATTAGTC
This sequence comes from Sequoia sempervirens, assembly GCA_007258455.2. Taxonomy (NCBI): domain Eukaryota; kingdom Viridiplantae; phylum Streptophyta; class Pinopsida; order Cupressales; family Cupressaceae; genus Sequoia; species Sequoia sempervirens. Next base: position 531,736,271 of record VDFB02271358.1, read on the forward strand.
TTTTCTAAATCATGGGTCTATTTTCTTTTAATTTTTTTTCTAATTTAGTTGTGTAATGAGAACTAAAGAGCATAGGTTGTTGGTATTGGATGTTGGTGTGTGAAAATTGTTGTTTTAATATATGTTGGATTTGTTATGTTTAGGGTGATCTTAGATAGATTGGTGATGTTTATATTGTAGTTAGGCCTGGTATTTATTAGGATTTATGTTTGGGGATTTTATCAAAAATATTTAATTCATGGATTATTTGGTTTTTTAAGTGAAATATATATGTTAAATTTATCTATGTAGCCTTTTTGAACTAGATCAATAAAACTGTTGGTTCATCTAGTTTATGTGAGCACACAATTGCATGTTTAGAGTTTTGCATTTTGAGAAGATTGTCGCACCAATGCTAACAATATAGGACAACTTGCAAAAAAAGACATTATTTACATGTATCATTTAGAAGCTAATGATATACAAATAAACATATAATGTTTGACATGAACATTGACATGTGCATTATTTTTTGTATTTAGATAAATTTTAGTAATTCTACATTTAATCAATCTTATGAGAATATTTTTCTTTTTTATTAGAAAAATATTGGAAACTATAGTTACTTTAATTATACTATATTGTTGTATATCCACTATTGTATCAATTGGAGATCAACATGTACCACTTTGGGAGCTAGAATAAATTGTAATGATCTTCTAGGGATTTATAAGTGCTTTGAGGTCTATCTTTTCCCTAATTTTTTTATGTTCTACCTTGGTATGCAACACCAAATACTTCAAAATTTTAAATAATGGCCAAGTTAATGTGTGTGCAATAGAGTTGTATGTACAATCTTCCCCACCTTGTAAAATTAACCTCTCGAGTTGTCAATAGAGATTTTTTCTTTAGCAAAGGGCCAGTCCAATTATTTTGGGCTACATTTAGTTATAGGCTGCAAAAACATCAATACATTTACTTACGATATAGGAAACTTATCTCAAACTAAAATTTTGTAATTTGTATACATGTACATATACATACACATAACATTCCTAGAAGTAGAAGACCTTTTATCTGCATACAACATTTACATTCTACTCAAGGTATTTTGTGTTGCCTAATATATGTTCCCTATACACTTTTTCCTTCAATTGAATGCTGTAAATATTTTATAAATTTTGGGTTATACTGAAAAAGTTATAAACAATTGTAGTACCAAGAATACAAATTAGAGAATATAAAGTTTCAAGAAACCTCCTTACAATAAAAATGAAGTCAAAAATCATTGCTCTCATGCATATACAAGCTATCAAGGCTTTCTTGCAACACTCTTATGTCATATAAGACATAACTTGGCGTTGCTTATAGATCTATCAGACAATTGTGACCTTATCAATGTCTCATTGATCTAATTCAAACAAAACTAAAAGCAATAGAAATTCTAAGTTTTTTCACTACATTTTCCTTTGCTCTCTCCTCTGAATCTAAATGCTTTATGCTCTCTAGTAAGAACTCGATGCTTGCGTCACTTTTTTTACAATATAGTCTTGTTTATATTATTATCATACAAAATGGAATAATTGTATAATTAGTAATAATAATCAATATTATATTAATTTTTTGAACTTATCTCGAACAAATAATATTAGATATGTCAATGGATCTCCTTCTTACTATATTGGAATTTGTGACACTAATGTGTGTATGAAAAAAAAATTAATGGCTTCATGTTTAACACATGTTAGACCTTATTATAAGTAAAATTTGAGGGAGATTTAGAAAATACAAATTCTCATCTTGAATATAAAAACATATAAATAGATATAAAATATCTGTTTGCACTAAACAAGATAGATATTATGGGATAAAAGGGCTTATATAGGAATATTGGTCATATATAATTTGTTAAAGTTGAACCAGACTACAATTTATGTGTAATCCAATATCCTCCTATTTGGATCACGAGTAAAGGAAACCTACATTTCTATATTTTAGGTAGTAATGAGTTAGTGGATATTAATTATCTTAAGGAAAATTTAAATATTCATATATGTTTAAGCCCAATTAGGTGTATTATCTACATAATATACAAAAATTAATTTTGTTTACATGCATAATATGTGACCATGTAGTTCAAAGTGATTGTTTTTATTGAAGATCATAGAAGATTTCTTCAGAGTGTTGAAACATTATTAGTAGTATGTCATTAATTTTGATTATAAATGATTCTAAGAAATATGTGTGGCAATATTGCACATGGTAGCAAAAAATAGTTGCACTTTTATGCATTGGATCCATGTTAGTTGTGCATTAAAACATGTATAGGTGTTGTAAGTATGCATAACTTATTTTATTAATAATGCATAAGACTATTAAGTATTTTTTGATTTTGTAGGCATGTATATTGCAAGCACCTAAAATCACCTCTTGCAATTTATGTTTTCATCAATTTCCTTTGCATCACCAAATTTTAAAATAATTAAATAAAATTTATTTATTGATTTAAATTATTTAGATTTTTCTATCAAAATTAATTAAATAATTTTAGTTAGCTCTTCCTCTAGCATTGATTAAATAAACCTAAAAAAATCATTTAATTAATCAATCATTTTGCCTCTTTTCTAATGTTCATCTTTAAATAAATAAATCCAACATTTATTTATTTAACTTCATAATTCCCATTTTTCTCATTTCAAATGTATTAAACAATGCAACCCATTTATTTAATTCATATTGTTCTTCTCAAATCATTAGTTGCCTAAAAATAATTAGTTAATTAGTTAATCATTTGCACACTTCCAATAATGATTAGCCAAGTTTATTAAAAATCCAGGCCTAAATGATAAACTTAAAGCTCCAAAATCTTACATATTGGAGCAAAAATTAGTTGTGAAGAAAATAAAGATAATAACAAAAAAAAATTCTGATCAACAACACAGATTTATATGGTAAAATCCTATCAATATGCTAGGGAAACATTCATAAGGAAAAAGTATCTTTTTTGTATTGTTAATAAAAATTACAATCTTGCCGGTATTGGCATGGTGTGATGGTTTATTGGTGGCATTGTTGTTCTTGCCACCAAGGTTCAAACCTCGTTGGGATGTTATTGTTGAATTGTTGTAACTGGTTCATAGCTCCAGTCAAAAGCGTTTACCCCTTGAATAAAAAAAAAAAATTACAATCTTAATGTAACTATTGTTACAATCATATACCTTTTAGGGCTACAAAGATATATAATATATTCAACATAACCACCACCATAAGATCTAGGGATTTTAATGAATCACCAAATTTTTCTCTTTAGGAAAAGTAGGTTTTTACTATTAAAATTTTCTTCAAGGGATATCACCCCTAAATGCCCATTTGCAAGGTTCCAACTTGGTGACCCCCACATCCATCATGTAATATTTTGATCGAAAATAATTAAATGTAACTCAGAATTTAAATTAATTTTAAATTGTTTTAAAATATTAAGTATTTGGAAAAAATATATCAAGTTTTAATATTTAACTTAGATCTTATAAGAATAGATTTAATCACTATTCACATCATCTTGTTACCATTACATCCTAAATAGTAACCTAGAAAATAACATATGCAACTCCCAATCCTTATTACAATAGAATATGAAAATACATGTAAAATAAATTATAACTTCAACATACACAATAATAAACTATGTACTAAGCATAATTTACTCATGAAAAACAACAAAATAACACCAATATAATGTAGTTGAATCTGCAAACAATGAAGCTCAAATGCAATATTTGAGTGATATTTTCCTCTAACCTAATGGGTGGCATCCTTTGAACTTTTAAATCTATGGGGTTTCATCCTCTAACATCTTATAGATATGTGGGTTTTCATCCTTAGATACACACACTCAAGCACAAGTGCTCAAAAGGGATTCCCAAAGGTATTTGATTAAGTGTAGACGACACCCTCTAAATGGATGCATTCACCCATTTATATCCATGTAAAAATAATAGGTCAGACACGATGTAAATTTTAACTCCAAATTTGAACAATGATTATAGGTGGGAAATGCACCACTTTTGAAAGTGATGACACCAAAACTAATCAATAATGGAATTACAACACATATTTGGGTATTGTGGAGAGAATAGAAATAAAGGTGGGAATATCAAGGATCAGGGATAAAAGATATCAAAAGAATCATACCATAGGTTGAGGTATTGGGGGTAGAGAAATGAGCATGCTAGCAAGAACATGTCAAAAAGTTCAAAAAATACAAAGGAAGAGTGGGGGAAGGATGGAGGGCATGACGAGATGAAGAAGTATAAAAGTTTAAAAAGGACCAAGAGAAGGTTGGAATTAGATGAGAAAGCATGCGTCAATGATGAACTCTAAAACTCTAACAATTGACATATACTTATAATATTGATCATTCCTTCATACTCAAAGACTTTGGGGACCTTATAAAAACACTTGATGACAAAAGATGAAGAAATTTCAAAAAAAATTAAACCAATGGAGATGCAAAAGAGAGGAATGGAAAATCTGGTCTAGAACCTAGATTATTACAAAAATAGTACATAAAATTGTTTCGCTACTCATAATTGCTTTCCCTCAAGAAATGCAAATTTATATTTTCTAAAACTCTTGCTTTTTCTTAAACAAAACCCTCTATTGGTAGATTCTTCTCATGAGCTAATTGATTTTTTATGGCTCCACATCCCAAAATTTTCATCCTTGCAATAGTAATGACATCCATTACCCTTATAAGCAATAGTCTACAACCCATGTGATGACTAAATTGATGCAATATGGTGACTCATAAACGCACATTGTCATGCATGAAAATATTCCAGGGGATGGATATCGTGGCCTACTACAAAAATACTCTCCTGAGTGTAGCCATTTAACTTGTGTTGATTTATGTTTTGAGGCATATTCCCTCAAGTATTCTCCAACCCACTTGTTTACTTTTTTTGTTGGCACAATAGCTTGTAGTTGATAGCCTATTCCATGAGCGACCTTTGCACTTATCAAATGAGATAATGCCTACCAACAACTATTATAAAATTTTCTACCTCTGTTATCAACAATTATTTTAGGAAGCTCATGTGATTTACTCATCTTATCCACAACAACATAAATGTGCTTTACCATACACCTTGGGGAGACTCCAAATGAAATATATGAATACACGTTCCAAATCTTGATGAGTAATAAACAAAGGCTACAACAAAATTACTAAAAAGTTATGTTCTTATCATTTTTTTTGGTGGGTGATGTCCTTGGTGATCTATGTGACAAGGCCCTCCTTGAAGCATGTTGACATGAAATTATCTCCACTTTTCCTATAGTTTTTTTAGGATTTGGAGTGTTCTATTATGAGCATTTTATGCAATATTTTTGAGATTCATTACTTCATTTTAGACCTACATACTATAAGGATTATATTCTTAAATACAAAATGCAACCACATTTCAAATTCATTTCATCATGTAAATATTCTTCTATGTTGTTGGCAACTATTGTATGCCATTCAAAGGCATTTTCTTATCCTTATTCCTTCTAGTGATGTAGTTGTATTTTAATGTGGTACTCTAATGTTAATATAAATTGATAAACTAAAGTAGAATATATCCTTGTGTACACATCATGGATATGGGGTTATTCACAATCCAATGGAAACTAGGGGTTGAAAAATATTTTTGTTGTCATATTTAAAATATTCTCCATGATGGCCCAAATCTATTCAATTGTTCTCTAAAATCACATTTTTTACTCTTAGCCAATTGTGTCATCCAAGCTATCTACTTTTTTTTGTTGACTTTTAATTATATACCTAACTATCCAAAATAATCCCAACTTTGTCCTTGCAAATCATGGTATTATTGGAAGATGTTCTAAATAAAATTCCTCTAAAATCCTATCGAGCTCTTTGACCATCTATTCAATTTACTCATCCCTTGCTTTAGTTTCTTACTCCCTAGCCTTTGTTGGTATCTCAAGTTTTTCTTCTACCTCTAGGAGTGATATATATATTTTTTTCTAAGGTGTCTTTCATTGCTTTAAACTCAAAGGTGAGTTCATACAAAATTTCATCATTTTACTTTAATACGTTAGGCCGATCTCTATAATTATGATGACCATATCTTGGTCTTTAATCAAGTGCAAATATTTGAATTTCATGTGTTCCAAGGTATTCTTCACTACCTATAGATCTAAAATAATGATTATATGTTTATCCTCAACAACACTTCATTTGTCATTTGGAACTTCCCACAACTTATATTATGCTCTTCGACGAGCCTTTTTCATTATCCAAATAAGTTAGAACTTGCACCCCTATTTGTTGTTACCAAAAATTGCTCTTTCTATTTATGTAGATTTACAGACCTTTGTGCAAAATTAACAAGATGAAAATCCTTATTTCATGTTGAGCTAATGTAATTTTAATTCTATTTATTTCTTGCATGCTTCACTTGAGTTATCCATCATAGGAAGGTTCTAGATCATCATATTTTGATTTTATTCCATGGGTAATTGTACTGGTACTAACTCCCAAGCATCAATATTTAAACTATCAACTAACTTATTAGCATTTTGGAGTTTTCTATTTGATAATGATCTTAGGAACATATTATTGAATACCATGCTATGTTGATTTGAAGATATATGTGTTCCAAAATAAATAATATTTTGCTTACCATATAATGAGTTATTATGCGGGTCCCTCACTACTATGTTTCTTGCTGACTACACAATATTTCCTTTAAACTTAGACTTAAGCTGCCTAATTTGATGAATGTGTAGAGAAGTTTGCAAATGGTAATAATGAGTTGCTTGCATTTTTAGTCATGTGGAATGATAAGTCTATTAGCAACCATGAAATTGAAATCATCAAAACCTTCAACCTATGAGTGCTTCACAACAACTTTAGTGTGGAGTTCTTTATGTATGAAATATATGCTAAATATTATCATGCTTAAGCAAACATGTAGCCAAGATAAAGGATTTCCTTTCAACTTTGGATCTCATTCATTTTTTCATCACTGTTAGAGTTATTATTAACATTAAAATGATTTTGAGATGATATTATACGACTTTATTGTGATCATAAGAAGGAAAAATTAGAAAAAGTAGAGATGACGTCGATGGCTCTGCAAGCCGAGCTAGGGCATTCGTGCCCTAGCTCGTTCCAGTGAATTTCCTTGCTGTGTGACGGAGAAGGGGGGTTGTTTTTCGCATTGTGGGGTGCTCGGTGGTTGCAAGGGTGATCGGTGGTGCCTCTTTTCCCGATGGATGTGTCCCTTTTGTCTTCTTTCATGTTGGTTGGTCGTGGATAGGTACTAGGGTTTGTCGCTGTGTGGTGTGTGTGGGCATCAGGCTCTTTGGTGGGGTAAGGACGAGGGTTTGTGCTTGTATGTGGTTTACATTTAGAAGCGGTGGGGGTTTAGTGTAGGGTGGTGTGTGGCAGAGTGGAGGTGGGTTGTGGGCAGGGGGTTGAGGTGACTGGGGATTTGTTAGGAGGAGGTGATTTGGGTGCCCCCATCTGGGGGTGTGGGGTTGCATGGTGCCATAACCCTTGGTTGATCCTTTTGTCCCTTGGGTTTTCATGGGCCTGTATGTTTGTCTAAGGTTTTTTCTTCAATTTTGCATGGGGAATCTTCTGGGGCTTGCCCCAAAATGGAATTCCATTTGACGTTTGGTTTGAAACCCTCTCTACAGGGCTCAAATTTTTTTGATAATAATCTTTTCTTGGTGGAACCTAAAAATGTTGAGACGGGCTTGGTAGGTGGGCCTAGAATTCCAAAGATTAATGGGTGCCTCGAAAGGTGTAAGGACATGGATGCCAGAAGGGGAGATGGAGATCTGCCTCTTGGTGAATAACTATTTCATGGTCACATTTGACTGCATGGTGGATTAGAATAGGGTTTTTGAAGGGGGCCATACTTTTACAACTAGGTGGGCTTGTTTATTAAGCCATGGCATGCTGGCTTCAACCCAGCGGAGGAGCTTCCGAATCGATTTCTAGTTTGGGTTTGTCTTCCAAGGCTCCCTGTGGAATGCTGGCACGAGGATGTTGTACTTATTAGCCTCGAAGTTGGGGAAACCTATGGGTTTGTCACAACAAACACAATTCAAGAAGGTAATGACTTTTACCCAGTTTTTTGTGGAAATAGACTTAAGTAAGCCATTGCCAGACTCTTTAGAAGTGAGTGCAGGAGAATATTCATGGGTGTAGCAACTAGATTATGAAACGCTACCTTTTCATTCTCATTTTTGTCATGAATATGGTCACCTCTAGCGTAGATGTCCAAAGGCCAAGCCTTTGGAGGCTCAATCTCCTCAGCCTTCAATTAATCCACACAGAGTGGATAAGGGCAAGGATCCCATTTAGGGTTTTGGTGGTAGGGAAGATGGTTTTACTCCTGTTAAAGGTCGAAACAAAAATAAGGGACACAAACAGACTTTGAAGGATAGGCAAGAGGAGGACACCTTCAATAGGTTCGAGGTGTTGGAAGATCTTAGCTAGCAGGAGGTGAACCCGGGATTTTTGGATCTAGATCATGGGACTTTGGATATTGATCAGCATGGCCCTTCGGTTGAGGCAATGTGTGCTCACCAACAAGAGGGGGTACGGGAGTTCCATGCTTAGAGGAGGTTGGGAAAGATCCTATATAGGAAAAGCTTAATTCAAAGGCGATTATGGCTCCACATGTTGATGGGACTTTGGACCTAGTGATAGATTGGCAGATGGGGGTTCAGGATGAGTTGGGTGGTAGTGCTGAGGCAGTGAAAGATAGTGTGGATAAGGCTCACCTCTTGCAGAAAGTGAGTTCAGAGGTGGGTAAGAAGAATATTAAGTTGTCCTCCCAGTTGGGCATTTTGCAAAAAGATCTCAAGAAGGGGGGCTGGAGAAAATTTCCAAGTTGGGAAGGAAGAAGGATGTGGAAAAGATTATGATGATAGGGGAGACTTTGGTGGAGTCTGGGTTAGTCAAGAATCTGGATTCACATTTTTTGTGCCCTTTGAAATGATAGTTCTCTCTCGGAATATACAGGGCTTGAACAGTGGCCCTAGAAAAAAAGTTGTTCGGGATTTGATTAGGAGGCATTCGCCTGATGTTCTTTTTCTATAGGAGACTAATCTCTCTGTGGAGGGTATGATGGATTTAGTTCCTAAGTTATGGAGGAATGGTGAGTGCCAATGCACTAGTGCTCAGGGGTCTTCTGGAGGGGTGGCATGCTTATGGAATCCACAGAAGATCTGCCCCCAATGGTGGGTGTCTTTTAAGTCCTCCCTTTTCATGGTGGCTTCATATTTTATGTCAGAGGAAATTGCTCTCTTCTCCAATGTGTATGTGCCTGTAGAGTTTCAGGGTAAGCAACTCTTGTGGTCCAACATTCATTTAGTTCGTAGCTTATTTCCTTAGCATCCTTGGATTATTGGAGGTGATTTTAATGCTATCATGGAGCTTGCAGAGAAGCGGGGTGGTATTGCAAGGCTGGAGGCTTCTGCATTGTTGCTATGGGACAATATCTATGCTTTGAATCTTGTTTATATTAGGCCGAGCAATGGTCTTTTTACTTGGAATAATAGAAGAACTAGAGATGCTTCTATTTCAGAAAGACTTGATAGATTTTTGGTATTTAGTTTTTGGTTGGGGGATAGGTGGATGACTAGCTCTGAAATATTGGATGGTCGAGATTCTAACCATTGGCCAATTAAGCTGGTGGTTGAGGTGCCTCAATGGTGTGCTAGACAGAACTTTAAGTTCCAACTCATGTGGCTCAGGGATGAATCTCTCCATGATTTTCTCCCTGGATGGTGGGATCTTGGGAAGCCTGCACATGTACTCTTTCTCAAAGAGGCTCTAGTATGTTAAATTCAGGTTGAAAAGATAGAATAGGCAACATTTTGGTAATTTGTTTCAGGAAAAATAGAAAGCTTAGGATAATCTAGACCTACTTACTAGGAAGATTTGTGACCAAGGCCTCTTCGGGGAGTTGAGTTCATTAGAGATTGCTGCAACAAAAGAGTTTGAGGAATGGGAGTTAACAAAAGTCCCGTATTGAATGGCTTCAGGCTGGTGATCGGAACACCTCTTTCTTCCATAACTCAGTTAAAGACCGAAGACAAGGTAATGCTATTTCTTCTCTCTTGTTACCTGATGGGGAAACTTTGTCCTCTTCCGCTTCTATTTTTGCTAAATGCATTCAGTATTTCTCTACCTTGTTCTCTGAGGATTCACCGCTTACGGAGGAGGATGAAGCAAGGATTCTAGATTGTATCTCGCAGCTGGTGACTAATGAAATGAATGATTCATTGCTTGCTCCTATTACCTTGTCAGAGCTTGAGAATGTTGTGTTCCAGATGAAGAAAGGTAAAGCCCCTAGGCCTGATGGATTCCTAGTTGAACTTTTTCAGGAGTTTTAGGAAGTGGTTAAATTGGACCTCTTAGAGGTTGTTCAGGAATCCTTTTTGCATAAACAAATGTTGAAGTCCCTGAATGCTACTTTTTAAGCTCTTATTCCAAAGAAGGAGGGGGCTAATTCTTTGGATCTTTTTAGGCCTATTGCGCTATGTAATGTTGTGAATAAAATTATTACTAAGTTGATTGCAGAAAGGCTGAAACCTTGGCTTGGTGGGTTAATCTCTGAGGAGCAGGGGGGTTTTGTTGAGGGCAGACAGATCTTGGATGGGGTTGTTATTGCTGCTGAGACCATCCATTCTATGGAATCCTCAAAATAAAAATCTATGTTTATCAAGTTGGACATGGCTAAAGCATATGATCATGTTAAATGGAACTTTCTATTTAAAGTTCTTAGAGATTTTGGCTTTGCTGAGGGTTGGATTGAATGGGTCAAGAGTTGTGTCACCTCTTCTTCCTTTTCGGTGCTTATCAATGGTGAGCCCACTTGTTTGTTTGGTGCTTCTAGAGGCCTCAGATAGGGAGATCCCTTGTCTCCTTACTTATTCATCCTTCTTGCAGAAGGCCTGGGAAGGCTCATTCGTGCTCAAGTTGCTAGTGGCTTGCTTCAGGGATGGATCTGGGGTGATGATTTTCCCCCTCAGTCTCACCTTCAGTTTATTGATGATACTGCCTTGATGGGTTGGGAAAAGGTTGAGGAGGCCCTCATCTGGTGCAGTGTGTTGGATAGTTACTTGGCTGCTTATGGGCAATGCATTAATGAGGGGAAGTCCTTCATCTATTTATTCCATACTTCTAAGGTTATTCAAAGGAGAATTGTTGGTATTCTTCATTTCCAAATTGGCTCACTTCCTTTTTCCTATCTTGGAATCCCTCTTGCCACTCGTTCTCTTCCCAAAAGGTTTTGGCAAGAGACTCTAGATAAATTTTGAAGATTGGTCATTCATTGGACTTGCAGGTGGCTTTCTTCAGCTGGTAGAGTGACTCTTCTAAAGTCGGTGGTCTAAGCTCTCCCTCTTTATAGATGCTTTGTTCTTTCTGCTCCTTCCAATTTTATTAAAGATTTTGAGAAATTGTCTCGTCAGTTTTTGTGGGCTGGCAATCTTCTTCATAGAAAATGGAGTTTGGTGAAGTGGGATGTTGTTTGTAGGCCAAAGTAAGAGGGGGGTCTTGGTCTACGATGGATAGATTGGAATTGGCAGGCCTTGGCTGGTAAGTTGTATTGGCGTTGGTGCTCACAACAACACGTGGTGGGCTAAAATTTTGACATTCAAATATTTGGGGGCGGTGAAAAGTAGGGAGGTTGTAAAATTCAGTATGGAAGGGAATGGTTCTATGATCTGGAGTACTCTTAAATGGGGTTCCAAGCTTGTTAAGCAGGGACTTTTTTGAATTTGTAATGGGGGTCGAGAGACTCTCTTCTGGCATGATTCCTGGGATGGACATCCACCCATTATGTCCTCTCATTCCCACCTCCATGACTTGTGCTAGATTTTCATGGAGGCAAGTTGGTGTCATGTGGTAGAATTCAAATCTCAACAATCATTGGGTCAGATTTCTGTGTCCAGGTGGAAGGACCCCTCAGATGGGCCTCCTGGTGGTGCAGTGGAGGATCGTCAAGAGCTTGCTAAGATTTTATTGGGTCGTGCCTGCAATTCTCTCCATGGGAGTGACGTGCTTGCTTGGGGTCCTGATTTGAAAGGAAAATTTTTGGTTACCTCTGGCTATCAGGTTTTGGATAAACAGGCTTTTGGGAGCTCCCAGGTTTCTTGGTGGAAGCATGTTTGGAATAAATTTTCCTGGCCTAAGTGTAATTTTTTTCTTGGCTCGTGGTCCAAGGTAAGTGTCTTACTTGGGACAATCTTTGGAAACAAGGGTTCCAGGGCCCCTCCATGTGCATTCTATGTGGTCAGCATGAAGAATGCTTATCGCATCTCTTTTTTTAGTGTTCTTTTGTTAAGACTATCTGGCATCACTGGTGGAATCTTTGGAGCTTACCATGTTGCCATGTCTCTTCTCTGAAGGATTTTTGGAAGAGACAGGGACCTTCTCCTGCCACAACCTCCTTTCTTAAAATTTCTTAGAGCATTGGTCCTAGTTTGATTGTTTGGAAAATTTGGTTGGAGCGTAAAAGAAGAATCTTCTTGGATAAAAAATTGCTCATGGGGAAACTTTGGAGGCGAATTCTTGGGGCTCTGCAGGAGACTTTGACTGCAAAGTATGACTTGTCTATGCTGATCGTGCCTGGGGACTTGGGTGTTGTTAATGCCCTAGGTCTTGTCACTGGGGACATGAGTATCTTGAGTAGAGTGCATCATAGGTGTGGATGTGAGAGGGTTGCTCGTGAGGGATTTTGGTGTCCGCCTACTCTGGGGGAGCTAAAAATCAATATGGATGGGTCATCTAGGGGTAATCCTGGGCATGTTGGGGTTGGTGGTATTGGTAGAGACAGCCTTGGAGTGGTGGTTTTTTTCTTTTTTGTGTATTGTGGTCTACAGACTAATAATCTTATGGAGGTGAGTGCTATCCTCTTGGTGATTGAGCGTGCATTTGGTCTGGGATGTCGGCGAATTGTTTGTGAAGCTGATTCTCAGGTGGTTATTGATATGTTGAATAAGCAAAATTTAGAGGATGCAAATTGGCAGCTAGTTGTGGTTGTCAAACAGATTGTTTCTATGTGCTCTGCTTTGGAGTCCATTGTTTTCCACCATATTCCGTGAGAGTGGAATAGGGTGGCTAATGGGCTAGCTAGATGGGCATCAGAGAGGACTGATTCTTGGTATGTGGATGATTGGGGCAACCTTCCTGAAGACATGGCCCCTATTCTTGAGGAGTGGGTTGCTAAGGATATGAGGTGCTTCTTGGGTGCAAATTAATTCCTGCTTTGTTGGGCCCCTTGTGGCTTCTTTCTTTGGAATTTGTAATGCTATTCTGATCAATAAAGTTTTTACCCCCTTTTATTTAAAAAAAAAATGACTTTATTGTGATAAATTTTTATCACAACTATCCTTTTGATAAAGAAAATCAATAATTATTTTATCTTCAACATGTACTATTAATTTCTTATTAACTTATTTAGAAAGAAAAATTTCCTAATGCAAGACCTTGCTATAAATCATTAGGAAATATTCTTACCTTTAATAGCCAATGTTGATTTTTTGACTTATTTTTCACATTCTTGCAACCTTGATTTTTCTTCTTCAAGTAGATTGTGCTTGGGTGCATCCATCACCAATTCACATTCCATCATTTATCTTTCTATATTTTTATTACATTTCCCTAATTACTCCTCTTCTTTCTCAACCATCATACTTTCTTATTCATGTAAGGAATTTTTATACTCTTTAGAGAGGATGGTGTCCCAAGTTACCAGTTATGCTTCTTGGACAAGAGATGTTGTATCCTATTGCAAGGGATTTATGTATTCCTTGGTGATAATGTTGACTACAATTTCCTGCAACTCACATTTATCCTTTCTATACTCCTCCCTAGTCTATTTATTCTCCCTTCCTTACACATCTAGCTCAGATCTACTTGATGGAACAAATTTGAAGTGCCTATATCTCTTTAATATTTCAATAGAGCCTAGGTCTACATCATGTTGAATATGCCCTAAAGGCCCACTTTACTGATTAATATTTTTTAACTTAGAGGTTATCTTGCAAATACCTTTGGTAGAATGTTTTTTGGTACATATTGTAACATGCTTGCTCAGTTTCAGACCTCCAAGATGAGTTTTGATGGGTTATTTAATTTTTTTTCTGATAGCGACCGAGCTAAAATTGGTGTTCCCAAAAGTTTCAAATTTTGCAATTCTAAGGGCATCCCATTTCTCATTTTGTTCTAAAACATATCTAGCTCCATTTTCATAAAAAATGTAGGACATATGATGCATTATTTTAATGCTTTTTAGTTGTGGAAAACATGTCCTACATGTCAGTTTACAAAGGAGCTACCAAAATTTTAATTATGGTTGCTCACAAAAAATTGTGGCTCAAGGTGTCCTGATTTTCTCGCTGTGAATTTTCCTCATTTGGGCAGTAGGAAAAATTAAAAAATTAACATTTTCCTAATGTTGCAAAGGATAATATTTAAAATAATTTACATATTTAAAATATTATTCAAATGATATGCATGTGAAATGTGGGAATTTAAGGGCAAAATTAAATATTTCAAAGCTTTTTCAAAGTTTTATAAAATTTTAACTTTATTCAGCAACATTTTCTTGCGGGGAAGGGGGAGAAGAAGCTAGAGCTTGTGGTTGAAGTTAGAGCACTAAAAATATATTTAAACATTGTCAATTATTAAACCTTTGCAAAAGTTTATTTTCTTTGTAAATCTTTCCCTGGCAATCCATGAAAGCTCTTGCTGACATCAACAGTTGGTAACAAGGAGGTAGGGATTGGTGAGAAAGATTTCAGGAATTAAAATATTTTTCAAAGTGCTTCATTTCCATTTTTGAAGGAGGGTAAATATTTTGCAAAACTTTCTAAAGTTAAACTTTATTAAATATGCTCTCCCTGCCAGCCTACAACTACATTTGATCACGTGAAGGAAACCAATGGGGAAGCAGGGATTGGTGGGAATTTTTTGGAATTAAAATATCTGCAGTAGCTTTTGATTTGGTTGGGTAATTAAATGTTTTCCATGAAAAAATTTAAAGCTTTAATACAAATAAATAAAGTCGTCTTAGAAAAGCTTTCCTGGTAGCCCGCAACTGCAAATGTTGTCAGCAAAAAATGGAAGTGGGGAAGGGAAGATTGGAGCTTGTGGGTAGAAATCAATGTTCAAAAGCATTTTGTGGAGCATTGTTAATACATTTTTCACTGAGGAGAAGAATTTTATTGTGGATGGAACTACAAATGGCTCTAATCATGTTTTTTTCTTTTGGGGAAACTTTTTGGAGGTTCAATATGGTTGTTGCTTCATTTAGAAGATCTCCCAATGTATTCCTTATTCCTTGGGAGCATTTTTGCAGCATTTAAAGCTTCTATGGAGTGTCAGGAAACAATGAAATGACCCCAAATGCAATATTTGATTAAGAAGTAGGGGAAATTATGATTTTCTAATAAGTATGATAAATTAAAATGTATGGTAAATGAAGTTTCATCTGTGAGTAAGTGGGTTTTTACCCAAGAGTGATATTTTTCACTTGCAAGTCAAAATAGAGCCAATACATGACTTTTTATAGATAGGGTAAAAAGATGCATGGGATCTATTGTGGGAGTAAATGGTGACTCCCCAACACCCCCAGGAATAGTTGCTAGACCAAAACCACTTCCACAAGAGAGAGAATGGAAAGAAAGCTTCAATTGATTGATTGAAAATGTACATGAGATACCTTGCTTATAAAGGAAAGGTTGAGAGATAGGATTAGAGAAGATCATGACAAGTGTTTTAATTCTATGACATGAGACAACTAACAAACTAATCACCTAGGAATCAAGAAATACTATCTAGATAAGATAAGTTCTAGAAAATCCAACTAAGACTTTTGGAAATAATCTTATATCCTAAGTAAACTTAACATGTGAATATGTCCCATAGTTACCTAGTGAATGAATTAGATAGGTAATTTTTTTTTTCACACCAACACTCCCCCTTAAGTGCAGCTTAGGGAGAAGATTATTATGCCAACAATGACTATGGGTCCTGGCTACTAGGCCATGTTAGGTACCCATTTATAATGCAAATGGAAATGTAAACAATCAATCAATCAATCTCTCACAAGCGGAGAAAAGGAGAAAACCCAGTGGGACAAAAATCCTCTCCAAAAGTGATAAAAACAAAACAAAACAAATATGATGTATGGAGGACTCAATGATACCCCCAAGGACTACATCCATTATGTATATACAATCAATGACCCCCCCATAAGAGGGAAATAGAGAGACATGATATCCCCCCATAATGAAGAAGCTCCAATGCTAATGAAGAATGTCTAGAAACAAAAGATGACCAAATGTTTGCAAGAAACACATCTTCCCTTAGGAAGAAACAAATCCAAAAGTTGATGAAGAAGCCACTCCATGTAAAACTGGAAGGAGGAAGAATGAATGCTCATGTATGCCTTTGAAAACTGATGGGGAGCCTCCAAGATTGAATATGTCACAACATAATCATGGTCAAACTCAACTAAGAAACATGACAAATCAAGTGAAGGAGGAGACTCATGAATGTCAATCTCCAAAGACAAAGAAGATGGGGTAACAGTTGTGTTGAAACTATCATCAAAGAGGAGAGAAATACCCTCAAGTGTGTCCTCCAAATTTGTAGTATGAGACTCTATGAACAAGTTAGAGATACTTGTAAAATACTCATCCCACAAGGAAAGATCTAAAAAAATATGACCATCCTGTTGAATAGAAGCAATAATGGTCAAAGGAGCAAGAGGTTGAGTAGGAAGCTCAACACTATCCTCTAGAATACCAAGGTGTAGATGACCAAAATTTTCCTCACTAACATGGTTCACACTCAATGGAGTGTGTGATGCAGTCAAAGGAACATTATCACCTTCTGAAGAAAAATGTGAAAAGGAATACACATGAGATGAATGATCAACCATCCTGATAGCAACAATATCCCTAGTCTCCAAGTCCCTTATGTACACCCTATCTAGAGTGAATTCAACTATTTTACCTTGAACCCCATGAGAAATTTGATAAATGGAAAGGATATTTGTGGACAAGGAAGGAACAAAAGTACATCATTGAAAGTCCCTTCCCTCATATCAATAGAATTATTCCTGCTTACCTTTATATAGGTAGTGTTACCCATCAATATATGAGGTGAATTACAAGGCTCAAAGGAAGAGAACATGTCCATAGAAGATTCCATATGATGAGAATCCCTTGAATCAAGAAGCCATCTATGAGATTCAGGACTTGTAGAGGCCAAGGGTGATTGTCCTTTCATTTTGTGTAGCCCAGAAGTAGATGTTGTATTCTATGACTGTGATGTTGATGAGGGGGATATCAATTGTGATGTTGAAGAAGAAGTAGAAGACATTGATGAGGGTAGCTGAATGTTATTCTTTTGAAGAAGGCGTGTGAGTTCATCACTCTTCTTATCATAGCATCTATGCTCATCATGTCCTAACCTTTTACAATATGCACATTTGAACTTATTTTTAGATGATTCCTCTTTTGAAGAGGATGTAGACTCAAGAGTGCTATGTGAAGGAGAATATTTACCTTACTCATTAGAATTGGGAGCCTTATTTTTCTTCTTACCTTTTCCACTTGAAGCCTTTGTATCCTTTGCAAGAAGATCATGAGATGTAGAAGACCCCAATGTGCCCATGTGTACCAACTTTGCTTGTTCCCTTGTGATTTGAGCTAAAAATTCATCAAGAGAAGGCCTTTTGTATGCATTGTCAAGGGAATCCATTGTATCATAGAATGTAGAAAAAAACATTGAATAATCAAGACCAAGTTTAGAAAGAATAGAAAGAATCAATTGTTCATCCTCTTTAGTGACCCCACAATTAGATAACTGCAATTTTAGAAAAGAAGTCTTGGATATTGTCAAAATCTGAATGATTAAGACCCATTAGTTCATTCTCCAACTTAAATTTCCTCATGTTATCTAGCTTACCAAAGTGACTCTCTAAAGTAGTCCAAAATTGATTAGGATGTGTGCAAGAAGCAACATGATATCTAAGATCTGGAGAAATGGACAAAAGAAGAGTAACAAAAGTTTCATCCCTTCTATCAAGCCATTTCCTTCTCTCTTCAGCTCCTATGGGTTCTGGATATTGACCAAATGTGATCCTTTGCAATGAAAATTTTAACAATAATAACTCCATTTCTGATCTCCACTCATGATAGTTATATGGAGTTAGAGATACAACTTTTGGAAAATCCATGATACAATTATATATTACAAGAGAGGAACAACAGATTTCCCTCACAATACAATCAATTAACCCCTTTGTCCCCAAAAAAATTACAACAATGCATCCAAAGCTATCAAATTAGCTTCAAACTAAAATTATGAAAATCTAGAAACAAATCTACAAAAAGTGCATGAATAGAATTGAAGTGCTCCTGAATACCTTCGTGATGCTGCAAATTTCATGAAAATTGGAGTTTCGAGCAAAAAGATATGAGCTTGTAGGCAGAAAATGATGATCTAACTTCAACTTGGAAAAGATGACACAAAACTACAAAAAATCTACAAAGTACCCATACCATTGAAAAATTGAGACTTCTAGCTTTCTGATGATATTTCATTTCAAAAAAATTTCTTCCGTTAGAGAAAGTTATGAGAAAATGAAAAAAAGGCCTATAAAATGAACTTGGGGGAAAATACAAGACTTGGCAATACTAAATAGGCACAAAAAAAATGCTCAGGGGCTAAAAAGATATAGCTCTCGATCATACATATGACCTTGTTGGTAGACGACATAAAATATTGGTTACAACAAAGTGTCGACCTTTACAAACTATGTGGTAGGCTAATTTAAATATATCAAAACAAAACTGATCCTAACAATATTATAGTTGGCCACAAAAAACTTTAATCAAAGTTTTAATAAGTGATATCAAGTTTCCACAATCCATAATGTTTATCATTCAAGTGATTTATGGATTCAATTGTGTGTGAATTTTTTGCATCAATGTTTCGGATCACACTTTGTGATCCATCATTAGGATGAAAGTAGAGTAGAGAGCACTAGAAGAAAAATGAACAATTGCAGACCAAGAGTATAGGAGGAAGGATGCACGCGGGTCAAGGCAAACCAAGACATTGAAAAAGAAAAGAAAATTAGAACCAAAATAAATAAATAAAATAAATAATTGAGACAACCCAATAAACAATAAAAGGACAAATAGACAAGACAAGAAATGAAAAAAGAAGAAAATAAAGAAAAAAGAAAAAAGGACTAAAAAGAATTTAAAAATGAATAAACAAAAAAGAAGCTGAGAGAAAGAATAAAACAAAAAAACAAGAAAAGTAATAGAAAGGCCAAGGGGTACCTATGCAACTTGACTGAAAGCCAAAACAAAAGAAACCGAGTAACAATCAAATGCAAGAAAAAGAAAAACTAAAACACAAATGAATTATAAAAGAAAAACAAGGTCAAATAGTAAAAACCTAGAAATAAATACCACTAAGAGAAACTCCAAGACAAATAAAAAACCAACGGAAAAAAGCCACATAAACTTGTATATATATATGCACAAACAACAACAATAAGGACCAAGAACAAAAAGAGAAATAAAAAAGGACTCACAAAATTAAAATCAAGAGGAAAAAGTTTCAATGATATATATATATAAGCTTTAACCTGACAAAATGTATAGTAAAAAAAACAACCCTGACAACCCTGCAATGAAACTGCTAGCCGATTTGATGGATGCACACCGGTTTGATGTGACGAGGGTGACTGGAGTTTGCAGGTGATGACACCATTGTGATAAGCCCTAGTGAATTGCTGATAGAGAAGGTTGAATATTCTGAAGGTTAACCACCGATGGAGGATGTCGTGCAATGTGACCGATCATAGATATAACAAGCTCATATGCCAATCACAGATCTGTGGAATGAAGGACATGACCAGGACTGTGAGTTGATGCCTATACCGTCTGATTGAAAGATCTGACACAGGGGTAAATATGCCAAATTTGCTGCAATCAAATACACTAACCAAGATTCCCTTACAAAGTTGACCAGTGATGTAGCCTATGGATGTATGTCGTATGTGCTGAGAGGAAGGTACCCACGATAGTAAATGAACACGTACCCTCCAATGTATGCCAATGGAAACACATGCCGATGTGCAATGGCCAATTATTGATTTGCAGGGATGATTTGACTCGCGAACTCTGAAAAGAATAGATGTCAATCCATATTTTGCCACAAATTTTTGCAAAACATATGCCCAAATTTATACAAAAATTACAAAGAATTTTTTCTCAATAAAATAACAAATTGTCTCAAAATTTTCAATAAAAGATCGCAAAAAAATATTTTACAATTTTATTTTTTGTGAAATTGGAAAAAATAGTACTGTTTGGGAGGTTGTTCTAGAAAAAAAATTTACCTCAAAAATAGCTTTATCCAAAATCAACAAATTTACAGTCAAAATTCATTTGTGTGGCCACCTGATCTCAATCGTGAGGTCCTTGAAACCCCAATCTGCACCTAGCAAAAAAACTTCAATCCAACATAATACCCTTGGATCTAGGAAGTAATCTGCAACACGTGGAGAGCTCTAATACCATGTGGGGGTAAATGGTGACTCCCAAACACCCCTAGGAACAATTGCTAGACCAAAACCACTTCCACAAGAGAGAGAATGGAAAGAAAGTTTGCTTCACAATGCAAGATTGAAGAATGGTTGAATATGATTGAATAAGCTTCAATTGATTAATGAAAATGTACATGAGATGCCTTGCTTATAAAGACAATGTTGAGAGATAGGATTAGATAAAATCATGACAAGTGACTTAATCCTATGACATTAGACAACTAACAAACTAATCACCTAGGAATCAAGCAATACTCACTAGATAAGATCTAAAAAATCTAAGACTTCTAGAAAGAATCTTATATCCTAAGTAAACTTAGCATGTGAATATATCCCCTAGTTACCTAGTGAATGAATTAGCTAGGTACAAGAAATGTATTCACACCAACATTTGCAAATGAAAAAAAGAAAAGAGGACAAGAACTTTAGTTGCAAATAAGTAGGGAAAATGGAGAGTAAAAGCATATTTTAAATACAAATCAGGTTGTAGATCAAGGGAACTAAAAATGTCGTGTGTCAACTATGGATTAATCTTATGGCTTCTATCTTCTCTTGTCTTTTCTCTTAAGATGTAATTTGTGGTTTCACTTGAGGGGATTCCAGTTTTCTTTAGGTTGAAGATATTGTAGTTCCTATACAGGGTTCTCTCTAGGTTAGAAGTTCTTTAAATTTCAGAGTTCCAATGGTGAAATTTATTTATGTTAATGGAAAGAAAATAAGTTTGTAAATTATGAACAATGTCATACTGTAATGTCTCCAAAAATGTATGCATTATATTTTTAATCAAAATAATCAAGGATGATAATGATTTTTTTTGCACATTTGTTGCAATAAATGTTTGGATTGATGGTTTTTGTTCAAGGAACAAATTAAATATGATTTCAGTCAAATGTTGAGTATATTGTATTGCGTTTAAGATTAGTAAGAATGTTGCAAATATGTCCTAAAGAGACCTTAGTATTGTAAGGCACTAATGGCTTAATGGTCACCGATTTTGTGTTTGGGCTATTACTAGATGGGTATTTTATTTTGACTTTGCTATGGACAAGACACTAGTCTAGTGTTTTCTTTTGTGCAAACCCTAGAAGGAATCATCATTTAAAATATCAATGATTTTTCCATTTTCAAGTCTAATTTATTAAGTTTTTTGTATCTTCATGGAGATTAAAGAACATAGGGGTTATGATTGAGAATGATTCTCTTGTAACTTCTTTTTGCATTTGAATTGAAGATGTCTCTTAGTTTATCTAGTCTTAGTGTTGATTGAAGGTGCAAAGCGATTATGTTTTAATGTAAGAGCAGGTGCATGAAGTTGGGTACCAATTTTCTGGCCACTTCTGAATTTTTTTTTACAAAACGTGAGCGCGTTATAATGCGAGCCCGTTATAATGCGCTTGCATTATTTCAAGTTAAAAAAAAAGAAAAAAGTGAAATTATTTGCCTTGGAATACCAACCGAAAGGTTGGAGGGTATTCCCAACAAGGCTAGAGACGTGTTTTTACAAATTCTACAATTTTTCACATAATCGGGTCCGTGCTCACCATCAAGATTGCATCTAGTTAAATATCGACAAAATAAAAAACATGGGTAATGTTAGGTTCTCTCTTAGCTATCCAATGATGTAATTTTTTTCACTTTTTGACAATGTTAACCCTTTCATCCATAATTTATTTTGTTTGTATGTCTTTTTTTTCCAAAAAGTAGTGTTTGGTGTTTTTTTTGTTATACATTAACTGTTCATCAAAATTTAAAATAAATTACATTTTTAGAAACTATACTCCATTCTACAAATTTTTTTAAAAAAAGAAAAAAAATCAATTATTTTCAAAAAAAATTAGGGGGAGCACGGCCAAAGTTCTGCTTTTCAGGAAGTGCCCACTTAGAAAATTAGTAAAAAATCAAATATTCATTAAAAAATTATCAAAAAAATTGTGCATAAACTAGATGTTGTTAGCTAACTTCTGACCATAGCAATTGAAAAAATACTACAAAAAATTTCACCGTGCTTAGGTCGTACAAGAGTTGTTGTGTTATGTTTTTCTAACAAAAACAACACCAATTCATGTATGCCCCTCTTTTGAACCCCTTAATCCCAACCATTTTCAAAATAAATTAGTAGTTTAGAAAGTAGACTCAGAGCACTTTGATCCTTGTTTTTGTTCTATCTCAAAATTTTGAGTGTAACTATCCTCAATTTCACGTCCAAGGTCAACATTTCCCAATTTCAGAAAAAAAGAGGCCACTTAAGCCCCCTTTTTGGGAACCATCTTGGTGCACTTACCCGTAATGAAATGTATAACATCCTTTATACATTTATCTGAGAACCATCCACATGCTAGAAATCTGCAATGTGTTGTTTAGTGCAAGTTCCATTAAATGTGCAAATCTTTGAATAGGAACACCCTCTTGAGTTTTATGGAGCTCAAAGTGTAGAAGGTTGATTATAGCCTTGTTCATTGGCCTTTCTTGTCCCTAATTTGTTGATAGTGTAAGACCTTTGTCTTAACCTCTTGATCTCTTGGTTTAGGCATTGTGTTTTTCCTTAGAATTGGACATTATAGGAAAAAAACACCAATAAATTGGTGACTCTGCTGGGGAACATTAGAAGAGTATCCATTTGCATAAAGTCAAGAATTTGGTGTATCTAAACATTTGGTTCAGATATTGAAATTTTCATACTTGGAAGAGGTTTTATTTTAGTAGATTTAAAATAATTTATGTGTGACTCTACTACTGAAGAAGACCCAAAATGAAATTCATCTTTTAAAGAGCTTCATATTGCTTGAAGTTCAGTCCTTTGTGAAAAGAGGTGGTGACTATCAAAAGAACTTGATGAAGATGTGAAGAGAGTTTTAGATCTACAAATATTTCTAGTCAGGAAGAAGAATTTACAACAATTGCAACATATCCAAGTATTCTTATGTTTTGGTTTTCATGAAGAATAAATATGTATGGGTGATTCCACAATAGTGGTTTACAAATTTTGGCCAAACTGGACACTGAATTTTTTTTTTTAAGCTAAATCTTCACATTCGGGCACCTATAGTGGCTAAACCATTAAGAATTTGAAGATGATGAAAACGAGAGTCTCGCCACATTTTGTCTATAGATTCTAAAAATATTTTTTTCAAATTTTTTGGAAGCAGATTGCACTGCTTTTTCCATCTCCCATGAAAACTTGGTTTTTTCAAAAAATAACATTTTTAAAAAGTGATGCACACTGTATAATGCATAACTTTTTTTCCATGAAGGATA
The DNA here is from genome assembly GCA_007258455.2 of Sequoia sempervirens. Classification (NCBI taxonomy): domain Eukaryota; kingdom Viridiplantae; phylum Streptophyta; class Pinopsida; order Cupressales; family Cupressaceae; genus Sequoia; species Sequoia sempervirens. The sequence goes on from VDFB02271358.1 coordinate 531,760,177, forward strand.
AAATTCTAATTCTTTCGAATTTAGATTTCTAACTTTGATATCTAGTGCTTCCACTTAGTTAGATAGTTTTTTATCGAATATTTTTCTTTAATCAAGTTTTGAAGTCAAACCAATTACAATTGAGACATAGCACAGCTGTATAACGTATAACTTTTTTTGTATATATCAAAATTCAATTTTAATTTTTTTGTTGGATCAAGGACTTCAATAGTTGGTGCACTCATATTTTTCAATTTTTTTTATAGTCTGCTATTTTTCCACATGTGCAGAATAGAGACCTTCATTTTCAATGAAAAACCTATGCTTAATAAAACTAAAAAAACAAATACATAATAAAACCAAAACATATTTAAATTATATTCGTTGGATAGCTCGTTCTAAGGACTACCTAGTTCAAGTTGGTTTTGTGAGGATTCCTCCATTTTGATCCTCAACCTAAGCTTTGAAGTGCCAAAATTTAGGTTTTTTTGTGTGTCAGGGATGGGATGAGGAATAAAGGGGGTCCGACCGAACCCCTAGGGGTTCGCTCGAACCAAGGTTCATTCGAACCCCCCTTCTATAAGGGGTTTATATGGATTTTTTGGCGGGAAAGTATTAGGAGGGTTCACCCGAACCTAGGTTCTAGTGAAACCCTAATGGGTTTGGTCGAACCATTATAGGTTCGTACGGACCCCTAAAATCAATTTTTTTGCCATGCATTCATTTTCTGTGAGTTTTCCTTCCTCACTTCAACTATAAACTACTATTGTGGCTTCACCCGTATATGAAGACCATGTTTGAAAGTCCTAGAAAACTTTGGTTACCTTATTTAGTGAAATTGAACAATATAATAAAGGGATATTGAGAATTGAAAAGTTGTAGAGGGAATAAATTTTATTTGCAAATATGTATGATTGTCCTAGTTCTCCCTTTACAAGCTCTATAATGTCATGCCTAAAACACAATTTAATTTCCTCAAAGAAAGGTGTTCACTAGTGAAAGATATGACCCTCTAGATTTCAATCAAATCCAAGGTTATCGACATTCTGTCCCAAGAAGAATTAATGAATATTTACCTAAGTTTAGAGATCTTAAAAATTCGGCATCACAACATGTATAGGGTTTTATTGATATTATGAAAGACTATCAAATTGAATAAGAGGATGATATCATGAAGTTTTTTGTAAAAAACTTAAGAAGGTATTGCTAAATGTTGGTTTTCTAGTTTTCTAATACATTCCATATATTCATGGAAAGAGCTTGAGATGCTATTCATGGATCAGTTTGGTGAGGTAAATAATGGATGCTCATCTAATAAGAGAAATCTACATACCCAAGAAGAATTTGAAGAGAAACCTAAAAATAAGGTTGAACCTATGTCATATATTGATGTATTTTGTGATGCAAAAAGATTTGATGATGAATACTCCTATAATTTTTATGATAGATTTATGAAATTTTTGTTTTATATACCAGAATCAGAAAGACCTAATGAATAATTTTTCATTGATTTATTCTGTGAAAATTGTGAGCCAGGTTTGAGTACTATGCTAAGTCACTTGAAGCCCTTAGCCTAAAATGAATATATCAATAGAGTTAATTGATTGGAGAAATGATGGAGCAATATGGAAGCAATTTCCCAACTCAATTATGTGATGGTGCTTTTTCTAGAATTATTCCAATGGATGCAGATGGTAAAGAAAAAGACAATAGGGTGATCCCACGATAATGGTTTACAAATTTTGGCCAAACTAGACATTGAAATTATTATTTTTAACTAAATCTTCACATTTAGGCACCTATAGCAGCTAAACCGTGAAGAATTTGAAGATGATGCAAACTAGAGCCTCGTCACATTTTGTTTGTAGATTCTAAAAATATTTTCTTCAAAAATTTTGGAATCAGGTTGTAGTTCTTTTTCCATCTCCCACAAAAATTGATTTTTTTCAAAAAACAACATTTTTAAAAAGTGACACTATATAACGCATATTTTTTTTCCGTGAAGGATAAAATTCTAATTCTTTTGAATTTAGATTTGTAACTTTGATATCTAGTGCTTCCACTTGGTTAGACAATTTTTTATTGAATTTTTTTTCTTTAATCAAGTTTTGAAGTCAGACCAATTACAATTCAAACATAGCACGACTGTATAACACATAACTTGTTTTCTATATATCGAAATTCATTTTTTTTGTTGGATCAAGGACTTCAATATCTGGTGCACTCATATTTTTCAAATTTTTTTAATAATCTATTATTTTTCCATATGTGCAAAACAAAGACTTTCATTTTTGATGAAAAACCTATGTTTAATAAAACCAAAAAAGAAAATACATAATAAAATCAAAACATATTAAAATTATATTCATTGGATAGCTCGTTCTGAGGAATACCTGATTCTAGTTGGGTTTTTGAAGATTCATCCATTTTCATCCTCAACCTGAGCTTTGAAGTGCCAAAATTCAAGGTTTTTTTTTGTGTCTCAGGGGGGATGAGGAATAAGTGGGGTTTGAGAAAACCCCTAGGGGTTCGAATGAAGCAGGGTTCAAACCCCTATTATAAGGGGTTTTGTTGGATTTTTTGGTGGGAAAGCATTAAAAGGGTTCACCCGAACGAAGGTTCTAGCGAACCCTTAATGGGTTCGGTCGAACCAATAGGTTCATACGAACCCCTAAAATCAAGTTTTTTTCCATGCATTCATTTTTTGTGAGTTTTCCTCCCTCACTTCAATTGTAAACCACTATTTTGGCTTCACCCAATAATAATGCATCATGTATTGATGAGGATTTTGTTTTTGATAAACCCATCGAGAAGATAAATGCAAATGAAGATTGCAGCCATAATGACCAAAACATAAGACATGATGAGATGAATGAGACATGTTAAGTCACCCCTATTTTCTTTGAAAATATGGAAATATAGAGCCAATTTTCTATATGAAATGAAGGTTGCAATGATGCAAATGATACTAAAAGCATTTTCTAATCTATGGACTATGAAAGTGCAATAGATGTTTGTGGTGATTCTAAAATTTCATGTCTTCATGATGACAACATTGGTGTTGTAAATGCCAGTTGAAATGCATTCTTGTCTAGTTGATCAAAGGCATTACAATTCTATTTACAACCCTAGTGATTGCGATTCCATTCAAGAAGAGGAGGAAGAATTGATCTCCTTAAGTGAAGAGTATTCCAATGAAGATGATGACAATACATTTAAAGGCTTACAAGAACAAGATGATAGATATGAACTAAATATCTTATTTGAAGAAGAAATGCGTGATCAATAGTGTAATGGTACAATTGGTCAAGTCAATTCTACAAGTGAGTGTAGCATTCATGAAAATTTTCATTATAATGAGACAAAGGTGTTGGTAGAAGTAAGGACAAACAACTGAGAGGGGGGTGAATCAGTTGCCACATAAATTTAAACTTTAAAAACTTAACTTTAATCTCAGATCTGATGAATAAAAATTTAACCATAAGTAATTAACACATTAGAGAGAAAAAAAACACCTAATTTTTTAATGTGGAAACCCTATTAGTGGAAAAACCACAGTGGATGCCAGTCCACAAGATTATACTCTATTAAAAGTATAAAGGAAAATAATAAGGAGAATGCACATGCATTCAGTCTCACTTTGTAGAGCTCACTGCTCAATTACAAATAGAAGACTCACTATCTTATAGAAAGATTCAGATTAAAACCATCTAAAAATTTGAATTGAGAGAATGGATTCTTTCCAAGCTTGATTATAGTTCCAATTAGGTACAATACTTCTGCATATGTCACTCAACCTTATACACATTTTATCTTCAATGATATTCACACTAATGCACACAAGAGCACACAATGCATACTTAGCACACTAACCAAACTTCATATACTCATACTATCTACACAATTTCTTCTTATATATCCGCCATACAGATTTTACCATAACAAATTTAGCCAAAGGAAAAGAATATATTTTCAATGTCGGCTCAAATTCACAATTAAATTTTCAATGTGCACCCACCAAGGTCAGCCACAACATAGTGGGGACCCAAATTCACTTCTCCAAAACAAGAATACTCCAATTAATCATGCTTTGAACATCCACAACATGCTAGCATCAACATGTTGGCCAAGAACAAGAAAAACCGAACATGCGCAAGAAAATATTTTCAATCACAAGCTTCACTGAATCATGTGGACATACCACAAAGCTAGAGGATGAACTAGAGACATATGAAAACACCAAGAAATAGTAGAGAGACATCCGCGACAGCAAAGATAACCAAGAACATACAATCTTCACTCTGAAACTTTGACAAAGACCAACAAAACACTGCTAGACCACAACTTGCACATGAATTCATGTGGACCTCTAAAACTTCTGGTAGATGATCTAGACATACTCGACATTAAAACCTTTGATCCAAAACAACTAACCTTTTACCTACATAATGTAATTCCTTCATGACTTGAAAAATTTAGCACAATTCCACTAGGAACCTGGAACATATTCACTTATAATTTTCTCAATATCCTTGACATATACAACACTTAGAACATCAAATGCTAATACTGTTGAAATCAATGAAAACCACATATCAGCACCACATGACACCATCCAAAAATTTTCCAACAATCTCCCCCTTTGGCATTGATGGCAACACATGATGTGAAAAATACCATCAATCCAACACACTGCACAATTGCTCTTATGCTTGGAAATATTTTTCATTCTACACTTCTCCCCCTTAGATATTTATATTTTTCACATAATACTTCTCCCCCTTTGACATCAATGGAAAAGGTAACCATGAACTTTCTAAACACATGCTCCGAACCATATCTTTGCACATTTGACTACTCCCCTTGAGTAGTAGCTACATAAACATCAATTTGGATTAGAATATAGCAATGTAGCTCATGGATTGATGCAAGTAAGTGCATCTTTTAGCTCTTGTCAGGAGGGGTAACCACCCATAACATTCCTCTGAGATACTCAAAAGTATCTTTTGAAAATAGCTTTGTAAAGATATCTACAATTTGTTATTTTGTAGGCACATACTCCAGTCTAACTTCCTTCTCATTCACTTTCTCCCTTAAGAAGTGAAAATTGATTGATATATGCTTAGTATTTGAGTGTAGTACTGGATTCCTTGATGTATTTATTGCACTTGAGTTGTCATAGTATATTGCAATAGGTTCTTCATATATCACCTTAATATCTTTCAACATTTGTTTCATTCATAGCACCTAAGTACAATTATTTGCAGCAACAATATATTTTGCTTCAGTAGTGGAGAGAGAAATATAATCTTGCTTCTTGCTTAACCAGGATACCAACTTCTTCCCTAGGAAGAAAGCACCACCACTAGTAATTTTTCTATCATCCACATCACCAACCCAATCAATATCTATGTGTGCAAACAATGTAAGATCATCATGCTTTGAATACCAAAGTCCAAAATTAGCAGTTCCCTTCAAGTATCTAAAAATTCTTTTGACAACAGTTACATGTGATTCTTTGGGATCAACTTAAAATATTGCAACCATACATACAACATGCATAATATCTGGCCTTCTCTATGTCAAGTAGAGTAATCCTCCAATCATTGATCTGTATCTGGTTTGATTCGCCTTAGGAGAATCATAATTTTGTTGCAACTTACATCCAGTCACCATGGGTGTACCAACCGGTTTGGAATCATCCATTCCAAACTTCTTTAACAGTCCTTTCACATTCTTGGACTAAGATATGAAAATCCCTTGATCCAATTGTGAAACTTGCAATCCCATAAAGAACTTCATTTCACCAATCATACTCATCTCAAATTCATTCTTCATTTCATCAGCAAACTTCATGCATAAATTATCATCTCCACTAAAGATGATATCATCAACAAAAACTTCTATGATTAACTCCTTATCATGATCTATCTTGAAATATAAGTTACTATCAATAGTACCTTTTGAGAATCCAAGCTTCAGTAGGTATTTGTCCAGTCTAGAATACTAGGCTCTTGGGGCTTGTTTGAGTCCATACAAGGCTTTCTTCAAACTACAAACCATGTCTTCCTCATCTATTAGCTAAAATCCATTTGGTTGTTCAATATACACTTCTTCTTCAAGTTTCCCAATTAGAAATACAAACTTTACATCCATTTGGTAAATTTTGTAGTTCTTGTAAGCAGCATAAGCAAGAAATAGTCTTACTACTTCAATTCTAGCAATAGGGGAAAAGGTCTCTTCAAAATCTATACCTTCCATTTGAGAGTAACCTTTACATACCAGTCTTGCCTTATTCTGGACCACTTCACCATCTTCATTTAGCTTGTTTCTGAATACCCACTTAGTTCCAATAAAATTCTTGTCTTTGTACCTAAGAACCAATGTCCATGTGTCATTATTTTCAATTTGTGACAATTCTTCTTTCATAGCTTCCAGCCAATGTTCATCTTGACAGGCTTCTGTGACATTCTTAGGTTCAATCTTGGAAATTAGACAATATTCTTCAACAATTTTCTTTCTAGTTTGCACTCCTTTGCTCTTATCTCCTATGGTTTGAATTTCAGAATGATTCAAATTTACATACCTTGGAGTTTTAGGACTCTCCTAGACTTCTGTGTTTTCTGAACTTTCTTGTGTAGTTGCACTTGATTGCTCTTCTTGACTGACTTTATTTACCGAAACAACTTGTGGTTGCTTCATCAGAACACATGGAATAATTTGAAGTAGATTTGGTGATTGTGAATTCTTCCCTTGGCTCATGATGTCTTCATCTGAATCATAGCTACATCTTCTAGATGATCTGATTGAATCCTTATCAACCTTGAAATTTTCACTCTCAATTACTTTTCTCAGTATTTTTTTGTAGCATCTGTATGCCTTGCTCTTTGTGGAGTAACCTAAGAAGATTCCTTCATCACTTTTAACATTAAACTTTCCTATGTCATCATCTCTTTTGATATAGCATTTTCTTCCAAAGAATTTTAAGTGTTTGACAGTAGGCTTATGACAAAACCATAGTTCATAAGGAGTCTTACTAGAATTACCATTCACATGTACTCTATTCAAGGTATATACAATAGTACTTACCGCTTCACTCCAGTACATCTAAGGAAAATTTCCTTCCGCCATCATTGTTTTGGCAGCATCTAGAATTGTTCTATTCTTTCTTTTTGCAACTCCATTTTGTTGAGGGGTTCGAGGAGCAGATAGTTGTCTTTTAATTCCATGCTCTTCATAGTAAGTATTGAATTATTTTGAAAGGAATTGTCCACCTCTGTCAGATCTTAGGCATTTGATCTTTAGACCTTTTTCATTTTCTACCATGGCCTTAAAGCTTTTGAACTTATCTAATGCTTCGCTTTTCTCTCTCAAAAAGGAAACCAAAATCATGTAGTCATCAATGACAAGCATAAAATATCTTTCTCCATGAATGCTCTTAACTCTAGAGGGACCACACAAATCGATATGTAGCAGTTGTAACACATTATTTGAGTGAAATTGCTTGCTTTGGAAGGAGACTCTAGTTTGTTTACCCATTTGACATTGTTGACAAATTACATTAGTAGGCTTCACTAATTTATGAAGATCTCTTACTGGTTGAGTAGAACTTATCTTAATGATGTCAAAGTTTACATGACACAATCTCCTATGCCATAACCAACTTTCATCTACTTGAGAAATTAAGCAACTACCATTAGTAGTATTCAAATGAAAGATGTTACCTTTAGTTTGCACACTAGTGGCAATCATGTTTCCAAATTTTCCATGAATCTAGCATTTTCTATCCTTGAACTGTAGATCATATCCCTTGTGAACCATCTATCAAACAATTAACAAGTTATGCTTTATGCCTTCAACATAGAGAACATCATTAGTATTTTCTTTACCACTAGGGCTAATAGAATCTCTACCTCAAATCACACAAGCATAATTATCTCCAAATCTCACAAACCCACCATAATACTTTTCTAGATTCACAAACTTGCTTTTGTCATCGGTCATATGATGTGAGCATCCACTATTAATGACCCATTCATCTTTCTCCTCAACATAGGTTGCAAGAGCTTTCTTTTCTTCAATGGATTTAGTAGGTTTAGGCTTATTTTCAATGGTAGCAATAAAAGCCCAATCATCCTCATTTATAGCATCTTTATTAGAATCATCATTTGTTACTGCTTCTTCAACAAAGTAGCATTTCTTTCTGAAATCTAGGTTTCTTAGGTTTAGACCTAGGAACTCTTTCAGGACATCTTGATGCAAAGTGACCTATTTTACTGCATGAAAAACATTTAATAGGTAATACATCTTCACACTTACCTTTTCCTCTTCCTTCTTTTTTTGCAATGAGTGCTTCCAGTTCTTGAACTTCTCTATCTTGGTCTTTGATTTGTTTCATTTCTTCATCATATTTGGATGCCCTTCTGGAGCTCTCTCTAGGAATTAACTTTGCCTATAGCTTCTAGATACAATAGCTTTGAATGCAGATTTAATTTTCAATGTGGATTCACCAAATTCACTTATTTCAAAAGCAACACTTGAGCTTTCCTATCAATGTGTCTCTTGTCATCTTTTTTATAGACATAAACTCTTCAATAGCATTAACTTTTGACTTGTAGGAGGGAGGCAAGGATTTGAGTATCTTAGCCACAATTTCATCTTCACTTACTGAACCACTGACACATTTAATACCTAGCACTATCTAATTTACTCTTTGCATAAAAGAAGTAATATTTTTATCTTCACCCATCTCTAGGTTTTCATACTTACCTTTCAAACTTTGTAGCTTAGCCATCTTTATCTATGTATCTCCTTCATACAATCCATCTTTATCCAGATCTCATTAGGAGTGGAGGGTTCATTCGTAGGAATAGTGTATAGATTCTTTGTAATCTTCTAGATAGCATCCCCAATGCATTATAAATGAAATTGCATCCCAACTTTCCATAGTGAGTAGTTGGTGCCATCAAATCTAGGGTTGTCTTTCTTGAATGTTTCCATCTCGAATCACCTCAAGCTATTATACTTTTCTTTAGAGGAACCCACTCTGATACCAATTGTTGGAAGAAGAAAGGACAAACAATTGAGAGGGGGGGTGAATTAGTTGTCACAAAAATTTAAACGTTATAAACTTAAGTTAACTTTAATCTCATATCTGATGAATAAACAATTAACCATAAGCAATTAACACATTAGAGAGACAAAGAACACCAAGATTTTTACGTGGAAATCCTGTTAGGGGAAAAACCATGGTGGATCTCAGTCCATAAGATTAAACTCTGTTAAAAGTATAAAGGAAGATAATAAGGAGAATGCACATGAATTCAACCTCACTTCCTAGAGCTCACTGCTCAATTACAAATAGAAGACTCACTATATTATAGAAAGATTCAGATTAAAACCATCCAAAAATTTGAACTAAGAGAATGAGTTCTATCCAAGCCTGATTACTGTTCCAATTAGGCACAATACTTCTACATACTTTGCTCAACCTTCTACACACTTTCTCTTCAATGATATTCTCACTCATGCAAACAAGAACACACAACACATACTCTACACAATAACCACACTTTGCATACTCCTCATAATATCCACAAAATTGATTCTTATATATCTGAGACAAAGATTTTACCATAACAAAGTCAGCTAGAGGAAAATAATATATTTTCAATTTCAGCTCAAATTTACAATTAAATTTTCAATGCCCACCCACCAAGGTCAGCCACAACATAGTGGGGACACAAATTCACTTCTCCAAAATAAGAATACTCCAATTAATCATGCCTCAAACATCCACAATACACTAGCATCAACATGTTGGCCAAGAAGAAGAAAAACTGAACATGTGCAAGAAAATATTTTCAATCATGAGCTTCATTGGATCATGTGGACATACCACAAAGATAGAGGATGAAGTAGAGACATCTAAAAACACTAGGAAGTAGCAGAGAGACATCTGCAACAATCGAGATAACCAAGAACATACAATCTTCACTTGAAAACTTTGACAAAGACCAACAAAACACTGTCAAACCACAACTTGCACACAAATTCATGTAGACCTCTAAAATTTCTTGTAGATGATCTAGACATAATCAACATTAAACCTTTTGATTCACAACAACTAACCTTTTACATACATAACGTAATGCCTTCATGACCTGCACAGTTCAACATAGTTCCACTAGGAACCTAAAGCACATTCACTTATTATTTTCTTAATATCCTCGACATATACAACACTTAGAACATCAAATGCTAATAGTGTTGACATCAATAACAACCACGTATCAAAACCACATCACACCATCCAACAATTTCCCAACAAAAGTAGCCTATTGATTTGAGGAATGATTTTGTGAATGCCAGTGTATTAGATTCAAATGACAAAGTGTGCAATAAATTTTAGTTTGAGAAATCATCCACAAGCAACTGTAATGAAGAAACAAATGATGATTTTTAGTTTGACAATGAAGGATATGACCCTATTGATTGTTGTAGTAGTATGAACAAGGAAGGAGATATGCATGCAAGGGATGAATCAGTTCAAGTAGTTGATTATGAGGAGCATGCATATGTTGGTAATGTAAGTTATGAACAAAGAACTCCTTTTTTGTGTGATGCTTTACCTTCTTATACTCCTTTTGTTGGCTTTGAATTTATCACTGAATGTTTGCATGAGAATAGCATAGATGTATTTGTACATGAAAGTGGAAATGTAGAGACAAATTTTAGTACAACTAATGAAATTTTTTATGATGAGTTTGCACTTGAAGAATCCGATTGTGTCAATAACATGGATGCATATGAGGACCTATTTTTTAGATCTACAAATAATAGTTTTCCTCATGAGTAGTATGCTTCAAATAGTCATGTTGATGCAACATGAGGTAATGTTGAGTATGATACTCCTTGCAATAGTGAATGTGTTTGGAACACTCACTATGAGGGTTTTATTGCAAACAAAGATTCCGAGTCATATGAACTTGCACTTCAAGACTTTTTGAGTGATAACATGATCAATGATAATAATCTTGTTTATGAACCTAAAGTGGAAGACACTGTTTGGGATGTTGATGCCTTTTTTGAATGCTATGAATTGAATGTGGACAATGGACTTGTGGATGTTGATAAGTCTTGTTTTCAGAACCTTGAGCCATATGATAATGTGTTTGGGTTGTGTTGTTGGGATGATGATAAAATTTCCTATGATGCAATTCAGTTGAAGGAGTTACAAATGTGTGAGCATTCTTTGCTTAATACACAAGAGGATTGTACACTATTTCTAAGGCATGATATCTTTTATGATTCTAACCATTATGAGGGTGTTAGTAAATGTGATAAGACTGTGTCTTCATGTAGTCTTGATCATTGTCCTCATATTTTGTCACTTGCCACATGATCAAAAAATGAAATGAGTGGTAGTGATGTGGCCTATGTGATTTGGTTGTAATGTGATAGTAAAGCTAAACATGGAGGAAGTTCTCACTTGTTCAAAGGTAGCCTGACACTTGTTTTTGTAGGAAAGATCTTACTCATGTTGTTGTGGTGTGATAGAGGAAAGTATGGATTGAAGGAGATCAGCTCCTTTAATAGATTGGTGTTTGGAAGGGGTAATATTGACTTCCCTTTTTCATTTGGTGGCCTGGGGCCATCAAACGAGGTTTGAAAAAATGGAACATATGGGACAATTCTAGAGCACCCAATGGATTTGACACTTGATCTACTCGCCAGAGATCTAGAATCTCACCATTCCCGCAAAGGGCATGCATCCCCAAACATGACCCACTAATGGAACCTTCAAATCTTACAAATTTGAAGTGCCTATATCTCTTCAATATGTCGACAGAGCCTAGGTCCACATCCTATTGAATATGCCTAGGAGGCCCACTTTGTTAATTAATATTTTGCAACTCGGAAGTCATCTTGCAAATCCTTTTGGTAGAATTATTTTTGGTACATATGGTAACACGTTTGCTAAGTTTCAAACCTCCAGGATGAGTTTTGATGGGTTATTTAATTATCTTTTGATTACGACCGAGCTAAAATTGTTCTAAAAAGTTTCAATTTTTTCAATTCTAAGGGAAACCCATTTCTCATTTTGGTCTAGAACATCTCCAACTCTATTTTCATTAAAAATGGAGGCCATATGATTCACTATTTTAATGCTTTTTAGTTGTGGCGAACACATCTTATAGGTCAGTTTACAAAGGAGGTACCAAAATTCTAATGGCTGGGAAAAATCTAATTTAAAACCCATGTTTTAAATAATTTATTATGGTTGCTCACAAAAAATCACTGCTTTAGGTGTCCATGTTTTCTCGTAGTGAATTTTCCTCATTTGGGTGGTAGGCAAAATTAAAAAATTAACATTTTCCTAATGTTGGAAAATCTAATACTTAAAATACTTTACATATTTTAAATATTATTCAAATGAAATGCATGTGAAATATGGGCATTTTATGGAAACATTAAATATTTCAAAGCTTTGTCAAAATTTTATAAAGTTTTAACTTTATTTTAAACCATGCTTCCCTGTGAGGAAGTGGGGAAAGGAAGCTAGAGCTTGTAGTTGAAGTTAAAGCATTGAAAATATTTTTAAACATTGTCAATTATTAAACCTTTGCAAAAGTTTATTTGCTTTGTAAATCTTTCCCCAACAACCCGTGAACCTCTTGCTAATGACAACAGTTGGTAACAAGGAGGCAAGGATTGGTGAGAAAGCTACTAGAAAGTAAAATATTTGTAAAAGTGCTTCATTTCCATTTTGGAAGGAGGGTAAATATTTTGAAAAACTTTCTAAAGTTAAACTTCATTAAATATCTTATCCCTGCCAGCCCACAACTACATTTGCTCACATCATAGGAAACCAATGGGGAAGCAAGGATTGGTGGGAAGTTTTTTTAGAATTAAAATATCTGCAATAGCTTTTGATTTGGTGGGGTAATTAAATATTTGCCATGAAATTTTTTAAAGCTTTACAAATAAATAAAGTTGCCTCAGAAAAGCTTTCCCAAAGCCCATAGTTGCAAATGCTGCCAACAAAGAATGGAAGTGGGGAAGCAGGGAAGGGAAGATTGGAGCTTGTGAGTAGAAATAAATGTTTAAAAGCATTTTATGGAGTATTGTCAATATAATTTTCACTGTGAGGAGAAGAATTTTATTGTGGATGGAGCTACAAATGGCTGTAATCACACTTTTTTCTTTTGGGGCAATTTTGCATAGTGTGTAGAGGTTCAATACAATTGTTGCTTCATCGAGAAGATCTCCCAATGTATTCCTTATGCCTTGGGAGTATTTTTGTAGAATTTCAAGCTTTTGTGGAGTGTCAGGAAACAAAGAAATGACCCTAAATGCAATGTTTGATTAAGAAGTAGGGGAAATTATGATTTTCTGATAAGTCTAATTAGTTATAATGTATGGTAAATGAAAGGTTCAACTGCTAGTAAGTGGGATTTTACGTAGGAGCGATATTTTTCACTTGCAAGTGAAAATAGAGACAATAAATTACCTTTTATAGATAGGATAAAAATATGCACAATATTTGGAAATGAAGAAAAAAAAAGAGGACAAGAACTTTAGTTGCAAATAAGGAGGGAAAATGGAGAGTAGAAGCATCTTCTAAATACAAATCAAGTTGTAGATCAAGGGGACTAAAAATGCCATGTGTCAACTGTGGATTAATCTTAGGGCTTCTATCTTCTCTTCTCTTTTCTCTTAAGATGTAATTTCTGGTTTCACTTGAGGGGGTTCCAGTTTTCCCCAAGTTGAAGCTATTGTAATTTCTATACAAGGTTATCTCTAGTTTAGAAGTTCTTTAATTTCATAGTTTCAATGGTGTAATTCATTTTTGTTAATGGAAAGCAAATCAATTTGTAAATCATGAACAATTTCATACTGTAATGTCTTTAGAATGTATGCATTATATTTTTAATCAAAGTAATCAAGGATTATAATGGTTTATGTTGAACATTTACTACAATAAATGTTTGGATTGATGACTTTTGTTCAAAGAACATATTAAATGTGTTTTCAGTCAAATATTGAGTATATTGTATGCAATCAGGATCAGTAAGAATGTTGTAGATATGTCCTAAAGAGACCTCATTATTGTAAGGAAGTAATAGCTTAATGGTCACTGGTTTTGTGTTTGGGCTATTACTAGATGGGTATTTCATTTTGACTATGTTATGGACAAGGCACTGGTCTAGTGTTTTCTTTTGTGCAAACCCTAGAAGGAATCACCTTTTAAAATATCAATGAATCTTTTCCATTTTCAAGTCTAATTTATTAGGTTTTTTGTATCTTCATGGAGATTAAAGAACATATGGGTTATGATTGAGAATGATTCTCTTGTAACTTCTTTGTGTAGTTGAATTGAAGATGTCTCTTTATCTATCTAGTCTTAGTGTTGATTGAAGGTGCAAAGGGATTATGTCTAAATGTATTGAAATGTATGTGAATCCTTTATACATTTATTTGATAATCCATCCACATGATAGAAATCTACAATGTGTTGTTTAGTGCAAGTTCAATTAAATGTGCAAATCTTTGAATACGAACACCCTCCTGAGTTTTGTGGAGCTCAGAATTCAGAAGGTTTATTATAGCCTTGTTCATTGGCCTTTCTTGTCCTTAATTTGTTGATAGTGCAAGAAATTTTTCTTAACCTTTTGATCCATTGGTTTAGGCATTGTGTTTTTCCTTAGAATTGAGGGTGAAAAAACACCAACATTACTCATCATTTTTTTTGGTTCCATTATTTTTCTTTCTATTTATTCAATCAACACCTGACCTTCTACATTCATACTTTCCTCAAATTCATCTAGATCAAAATATATGTCTAGTTCACTACATTAGTGAAGTGTAATAAGGCTTATGTTTTGTGGGACCCATGTCCCTTTTAAGATATCTTTGTAGCTTTGAGTGGTTGGTTGATGGTTCAATGTGTAGCTATGATTTTAGTACAACTATTCATGTTTTAACACATGTGTCTACCCTTTAGAACATCCATAGTATTTTAGAAATTTATTGACCTGCAAGATCTCACATTATTTCTTACTAATTTTGCAAGATTTTTCACATTTTTGAATATTTTTTGGAGGGTCTTATATTTCTATTGTTTCATGTTGTGTCAATCTTTTGTATACAAGTTGATCCTTATGTTTGTAGGTTTATTTTGATTTTCAACTCCTTGCATAGTCTAGTGTATCTATACCTATTTTGATGCATCTATAAAATGTGGTGCATGATCCTTTTGTAGATCATTGCTTCTATCCCTAGCCAAAATATTTCATTTTAAACTATTTTAAGTTTTATCTTTTTATATTTTTTATATTTTCTTGTTTTTTTTAGCCTTTGGAATTTCTAACTTCCTATTTTCCTCATTTTTTTCTCATCCTCCCTTTGTGGGTTTCTATTTTTTAATTGTTTTTTGCAAAAAAGTATCATTCTATTATTTAGCTTTCACCTTTTGAAGTTTCTATTTTATTTTACAATTTGTGTGAATTGTAATATCATGATCCAAAATAACTATGTAATTTTAACTTTAAATTGATTTTTAATTTTTTCCAAATGTTAATTATTTGGGGACAAATAATATTATTTTAATATTGAACTCAAATCTTATCAAACTTATATTAAATCATTATTTACATCACATTATTACCATTGCATTCTAAATAGTACCCCAACAAATAACAAATGTAACTCTTTATTATTTCCTTATTATAATTTAAAATCTAGAAATACATTCAAAATATATTATAACTTCATTAGAAATAACAACAATACACTACTATGAGCATACCCATGACAAATGACAAACAACACCAAAATAATACATGGCCGAATCTACAAGCAATGAATCTTTGATGAAACATCTAATTGAGATCATATTCTATCCAAAGGGAGTGGCATCCTTGAAATCAAAGTGATTTTGATCTCTAATCTCTAATGGATCAATGAGTTTTTATCCTTATATCCACATGCTTGAGCATAAGTGCTCAAAATTGATTTTGAATTTTTTTTGATTAAGTGTAGCTAATGATATTAGATGAAACATTCACTCTTTTATATCCTTAACAAATAGAATATGTCATCCACTACATATACTCACATCTTCAAATTTGAACAATAATCATGTGTGAGAAATATTTTATTTTGAGAGTGGGGGCACAAAAATAGACTATTGGAAACAATATGACACATGTTGGGAATTCGGGAGGGGAATAAAAATAGAGGAAGAAATATCAAGGATTGGGGCCATCCATAACATAAGACTCAAATTATAGGATGAGATTTCAAGAGTTGAGCAACATGCATGCCAATAAGGAAGATTTTAAAAGTCTAACAAGAAGGAAGAGTGGAGTTGGAAGAAAAAGTATACTCAAGAAGAAAACTACACTATGAATAAAATTAGGTAAAGCACAAGTATAGAACTACAAATATCTACTTTGGATGAAAACATGACATGACATCAATAGACCAACTTATATGTCGAAATCTAAATATTTCTATACCCAAGCACATTAGAGTTTACCCTATCCTAGCCAATTAAACTAATATTTATTATTTATTTAATCCATCATTTAACTTTACCCCTTGATCTACCTTTAATTAAATAATTTAATATATATTTAATTAAGTATAATACATGTCAAAAGGTAACCATCCTACATCTCTGTCTTGTCTCTTTCATGATCCTCCCTAAGTGTGTGCTCACACATGTGTGAGCACACCTAGCTCTTACACCTATGACATATGGCATTTTCATGCCTCCATCTTGTGACACTTGTGATAAGGCTAAGCCCTCAATCAATATCCTCACTGTCATTCAATCCTATCCATCCATTAGACATTGTGTCTTGAGCCTTGATCTTCCTCATGGAAACATAATAAATAAATGTTTTTTCTCTCATTTATATCATATTCTATCATCCTAGTTGTGGCAACAGAAAAAGTATCGCTGTACATTTTCATGCTTGTTTAAGCCCTACTTATTAAATTGAGCATAATGTTTCCTTGATTTAGTGTTGTAATGTGTTTAGCACATTCACATTAGGTCTTGGGCCCTTCTAAACTAAATGGACTTAGTTTTTCCTTATTTAAGTGTATCCTAACACTTTCGCACTAATCTAGGGTATTCATTATTAATTAGGCTTCTTTATGCCTTATTTGGCCTTATTTTGCATCCACAAGCCTTAATTAATGTATCTTTCCAAGGATAATCCTGAAATAAATTAATATCCAATCATAATTTAGTGTTTTTGGGTTGTATGGCCCAAATTTAGTGATCTAGGACTTATATGCCACCTTGGGCATATGGATCCCACCTAAGTTTTGGGTCCCCGATCTGAATTTCACATGATCTAAGCATTTCTTGAAATTGTTTTCCCAATCTTAGCCTAATGGGACTCATATTCCACTTTTTGCGTATGAGTCCTTAGCATAAAGGACTAAATTCAATTCAGATTCTTGGTGGGATTTTATTCTCCTAGATATGATGTCGACTTGTAGTGTTGTAATTTCAGTAAATTTGGCATAAACAAGTATAAATACAAGGTTATTTTACTCATTTTTCACCTAGCAAGTTGAATAAGCATCCTTATAGAAAATTTGAGTTCACAAGAGCATTAAAGAGTTTACAAGAGCATTCAAGAGCCTTCAAGAGCTGATTATCAAGCATTTTGGAGCATTATTCAAGTATCAAGCATCATGTCAAAGCCATCTTGCATCATGTTTGTTTTTGAGCTAACATTTGTGATGTAGGGTTTCATGATTGAAGCAAGAATTCAATTCAAGACCTATAATTTTCAAGCAAGAGTCAATATCTACGTCCATTAGAGCCATCTCATACATGTCTGCAACATTTTATTTCTAGGGTTTGGTGTGTTGCAACATTTCATTTTTTTCATTCATCATTCCTCCTTTCCATTTTATTTTATTACAAGGTTTGATTACCAAAATAGGGTTTGACCAAGCCAAACCCCTTTCTACTAACAAAACAACATTTTCCCCTCTCTTTGGTGTGCAATTTGTAGATCTAGGTTGAAGACACATTGAAGAGCAAGATTGGAAGAAGTTTTCAAGTTTGCAAAGTTGTCAAAAGTTGTTAGCTTGTGTAGAAGACCACTAAAAGACACCCACAAAGTAGAATTGAGCTGTTCAAATAAGTAATTAGGTTGAGAAGATAGAGCAGAGGTTGAAGAGTAGATTTAGACTTTGATCCTCCAAAAATGCTAAGCAAGACTATTATGCCACTTCTAGTGTATATGTCCCAATACAAGTCATTTTCTAGATTTTTGAAGATCTAGACTTGTCATCATCAGATTTATGTTCCTGCCTAAAAACCATAATTTGGGACTAAATCGCCCATCCTGGTATATGAGTCCTAGTGTAAATTAAAATTAACATTTCCAAGATTTTGAATCTTCATTCAAGTTGCTACAGATTTCTAGGTGCACATCTCTTATTTCCTAGTTTGTTATTCTATTTTGCATTTATTTCTATGTCATTTATTATAGTCTTGCATATCATTGAATTTCATAATTAGATCTTGCATGTCATTTGTCTTTCCAAGCCATAGCTTGGTGGTGAACCCCTCTTTAGTCATTAATCATACCCTAGGAAAACCATTAGAAGATCTCTTTCCTTCATTCCATCCTTGGATTGAGATCTCTAGGGTTTCCTTGAGTGAAACTTGAGAAAAATAGGACCTTGTGCATGTGTTCCATCTCCTAAAAGTTGGAAAAATTTGTTTCTGTTGTTTAATTTCGGTGAACGTACATTTAGAATATATTAATTTTGATTTGGATTGCATCAGAATCCTAGATCTAGCTTGCATTAGCATTGCATTAGGGTTTGCATTAGTTAAATTGCATCTAGGGTTTTTAATTTCTGCATTAGTGAAAGTGCATATAGGTTTCATTTTTGCATCTTTCATCACTTAATTTCATCTAAAATATACATTTGCATTGATTTTAGACATCATATAAACCAAAAAACATAACATTTACACATAACTTGTTTAAAATGGTGCAAAAACCCTGATCTAGGACTCATACACCCCTCGGGAAGATTTAGTCCCAGTACAGGTGGTTTTTCTTTATTTTTTGGTATTTTGTGGTGACTATTATTTAGCATTTAAACCTTTGAAAAACACTAATTGGGATTCATACATCGTCTAGGTGATTTCATCTCATTTCAAATTTGAAACTACATTTTTTTCAGCATCAAAAACTCTATTTTTGTGTTTTTGTTTAAAGAGTTTCTGTTACTTTCATTTCATTGCATTTAGCTTAGTTTCATTTGAATAAAAATTAGAGAATAACATTTATCTTGTGTTCATTGCATATTTCATTTTCTTGATTGTACCTTGTATGATATTTTCTACATGGTGTCCTATTGCTAATACTATATTGAGATGAAGTTTGAGACACATTTCATCTCGTGATAGCACAATCATCATGGTTCTTGGGTTTTCTAACTCTTTCACTACTAGTGTTGACACTAGTTCACTAGGTATGGACCATACCTTTAACAACTCTTTACCTTCAAGTAGTGTGATAAATGTTGAAACAATGGTTGCTAGTATTTCGTAAGAAAACATAATAAAAATTCATGAAGGACTTAGAAAACCTAAAAAATAAAATAAGTACTGAAATAATTTCAACCACTACTATCCCTATCATAGATAACATCCATCACATGATTGATAGTGAAGATGGAATAGATCTTTTGCATAACATAATTCAGATTTTTCTAGGGAAACATCTTACCTCAACCACTAGTTTTCCTTTACCTTTGAACAATTTCACAAGTTAAGGAGGAACCAAAATTCCTCCCCCCACAACCATTGTCTCTATTCCTACATATATCAACCCTCAAGTTACAATAACAATGCAACCTACTAATAATGTGATTCCTTCCTTGGGTATTTCTGCTAACACCCCTAGTACCTTTGAGGCATTGCACGTCATATCTCCTACCACTTTACCTCCTATAAGCATTCCATTCACTCATCCCTCGAACACATACACACCTCCACCTTATTCACCTCCATCTCAAAATGCAAACAATGATCCTCTCATAAACCAAAATTTTCAAACCGTTTCATCCCTTCAAAAGCAAGTTTCAAGCATAAACCAAAATAAAAATCGCCAACCTACATATTATGTAAGAAGAAATCCCTTATCCTTAGAGATTTGATAACACCGATGCCACAAGGTATAGAGGTTCCTAGATTCAATAAATATGGGGGAAAGGAGATCCTTCTAACCATGTTTTCATTTATACTGCCTTATTTAGTTACTTTATTCTTGAGGATAAGCTCTTGGCTAAGCTTTTCCCTAGATCCTTGAAGGATACTACCTTAGAATGGTTTTCTTTGTAATTAAACAACTCAATTTTTTCATTCAATGAACTCATTGAGGCATTTATAAACCATATGAATCCTAAGATGAACCTAGCTGATTTGATGAGATGTAAGAAAAACTATGATGAAAACATTACTGACTTTATTTCATGCTACCATTCTCTTTATTCCCAAATCAATGTAAACATTCCTGATCCTCGCCTTCAAAGGATGTTCATTGAGAACTTTCAAACTAAGATACAAGATAAGCTTATCATGATGAAGTTCCTCTCCTTCATACACTTGTGTACTGCCTTTCATGATTATAAAAATTTGGTTAGTAGTTGTGAAACAAAACTCACCTCTAGCCAACCCGAAAAGTCTCAATCTGCAAACCAAAACAACTATCAACCTTTTAGAAAATAGAACAAAGGCTTAATTCAACATAATCCCCCTCAAAAAATGGCTAAACATGTTAATACCCAAGTGGCTGCTATAAGGAAGACATCTCCTTTCACATTTGGGGATTTGGCTAGGTAATTCACTCCCTTACCTAATACCCTCCATAATACAATGTCACAAATTTTAGAATAGAAAATGATCACCTTGCCTCCCATGAAATATTATCATGGTTAGGAGGGGCAACAAAATTATTTTCTTGATCATTAACACTGCCAACTGAAAGTCGACTAGAATCAATGAGGTCTTCCACAAGATGTTTAAGACGCTTGCAATGTTCTGTGTCATGTCCATTTTATCAATGATAATGAAAATAAGAATTTAATCTAAAGTTTGGAGGTAAAGGCTTATTAGGATTAGGATTTTTAACCAACCCCATGCCAAATCATAATATTTCATTTTTCAAAGCTAGTGAAACTTTAAAGAATGATGTGATGAATGTCAACACAGATGATGAAAAAATGGATAGTATTGAACAAGATCCTATGGATATTAGTCCTATGGATATGGATACTATTAAAAATTCCTTAATTGCATTGATCAAAAATCAACCTCATAAGGGATGAACTAAGAAGCCTCTTGAAATTGCTTTCTCATCTAAATATATCATTAGAAATGCCATAGATGGTCCTCTTTACATAATCGACTGAATCAATGACAAGCCCACTAATGGGATATTAATTGATTATGTCTATGGAGATAATGTGATAATTGAGGAATTCATATTTGTGCATGAACTCTATCAAGAAACATATGACAAACCAAAAGCATGGATAAAGATGGATAATGGTTTTTCTTGCCTAACAATGGAATTGATCACCCTCCCTTTACAAATAGGACCAAAAACATTAGATGTCTCATTCTCCATCATCTCAATGTCAGATCAATTTTGTGTGAAGCTTGGTTACCGATGGCTACACTCCATGGAAGTCATCCCATCAGTTGTGCATAAATGCTTAAAGTTTCCCTTTGACAATGGAATTTTCACTGTGCACCATTGTGGCTTTAATCCTTTGTCTTCTCATGGAAACTTTTCATTAGATTTCTTTTTGCTTAAGCCCATGGAACCTGTTAAACCTTGAGAATGCTTCTTTTTTAAATCCTACCAAAAGTTTAAGGTAAAATGCATAACAAAACTATCACTTAAAAACATACCTCAACCTATGACTAAGCCTACCATCCTTGAAAAAACCATGATCGAACCTAAAGACATTCCAAATAACCAAGACCAACCTAAGAAAAATCCCTTACCTACTTCCCACAAATGACCAAGAGATAATGAAAAAAATCCCATCACGCCTCCTAAAATAAAACAAGTTTACAAAGGTAAAGAGAAAGTGGTTGAACAACATCCTATGGTTCCTTTTGTAGACACCTAAAAATGACCTAGGCCTGCAAGCTTCATTTTTACCACTTTCGTCCTAGCATAATTATGTCCTTAGTCCACATTCGACTATTGATTAAATAATTCATAATTATTTAATTAATTCATGTCACCTATTCTTCACGATTATTAAATAAATAAATAAATTTATTTATTAAATACGTCATTAACTGTCTAAGTCTTTCTCTAATTAAATAAATTTCATAATTTATTTAATTCCCCCTTTTGCATTTAATTCTTATCGATTATTAAATAAATGAATTTCATTTATTTATTTAATATGTCACTAACTGTCTTAATTAAATAAATTCATTAATTTATTTAATTAATTAATCTCATCTCCTAAATTAAATAATTAAATTTAATTATTTAATTGCTAATTAATATTCTTCTCATTTTAAATAAATTAAATTATTTAAAATGTCATGTCAATCTTAACTGTCAATCCTTTTTGATAAATAATCTGAAAAAGATTATTTATTATCTTTCAAAATCCATAATTTGAATTATTTTAATTCAAATTAGTAATTAATCTTCTAAAAATCAAGTAATTGGGCAGATTTTTTTTTTTTAAATCTTATCTTCAGTCCACATCTTATCTCTTTGATTTTTCGAATCTTGCAAATTAGGCAATCTTATCTTCTTGATTTTTTGAAAATCTTTATTTTCTAATTAATTTGTCTCATTTATTCTCCACCGTCGATCCGATTTTATTCTGACCGTTCGATTAAGGATTTTTCCCTAACCCTAATTAGGGATTCTCAGGTTTAATCTGGATCATTCATTTCATCAATTTATCTCGTCCATCCGTTCGAAATGGCCTTTTCTATAAAATGCCATCTCCTTCTCATTTTTCAGGGATAGGCACATGCTGACATTTTGCGTAATTACTATAGGCATTTATTTACTCTCACATATTCATTATCATAGGCAATTTTAGTATTTCAATATTGGCATTTGATTTAGGCATAGACATAGACTTTTAGACATAGGCATTTAGATTTCAAGTAAATCCTTCAAAACTTGCTTTGGTCTTGTCACTCGTCATAGTTGCTCATACAAATCTGAGGGCATCTTCATTTACTGCAAGCTAGGAGGTGTAACGAAGGTGAAGCATGGAAGATGGAGATTCTTGGTAATATCGTTCCTATTTGTTTTCATCATTTTCCTTTGTACTTCATTATTTCATTGGATTTTAATGTTATTTGATCTAACAATCTAACAAATCTGATTTTTCCTTTGATTACATTGGTGAACCCGACTCCATTTTTCTTGTTTCCATACAGTTTTTTGTTGTTTTCTGTTGTTTTCTAGGTATAGGTATGGATCGACGCAACTGTCTTTTAAAAAAAATTGTGACGCATTTGATGTGTCGTGACGCATCTGCTGATATAAGCACCGCAATCGCCCTGACAAGCCGCAATTGACAACCAGAACAATGCATTTGATCTGTTGAGACGCATTCGAAGACCTGAACGACACATCTTCCCTGTCGCGCCGCATCTGTCTGGTAAAATTTTCTTTCAGTTTTGCCATTTTGATTTTTAGATTTTTGGGTTTTTCTATTTATTGGTTTTCTGGTTTTCTGTTTTTCTTTTTTTCTTTCTGTTTTTTTTATTCCTGCATGTTAACTAGATTAGATTTTTTGTGTTACTAATCTGTTCTTATAGTGTGTGGCAATCTCCATTCGTGTGTCGAAGACCATTGCATAAGAGACTACTAATATTCATTGTTTGCAAATTCGCATGTCAAAGAAGGATTAAACAAACTTTGTGCTTGTTTTTCTTAGATTAACAAACATTTGTTTTTGGTGCTTATAAAATGAACTCATGTCTTCTATGCTTGATTGTGGTTGCAGAATGGTAGGTGAGTATGCTCTCACTTGGTGAAAACCTTGTGATTAGAAAACCAGACCCATTCTAATCTGTTATTTACCCTGACTTGGTACATCGAAGTATCCTCTCCCCTCGTGCTTTCAGGTGATCTTGGGTGTAAGAGAAACGGTTACCAAATCTAGAAATTGGGCCTACCTGGGGATTTCATCACCCCAACACGACTCAAACCAGCAATGGAGCTAAAGCCAAGCTACCCCCAACTGGTATATAAATGTAAACCTTAAGGGAAAACCTAAGGTTGTGAGTGCGGATGTGTCATACAGACGGAGTTGTACTCCCTTAAACCCTATTGAGCTTAACCTCTTCAAGCTAGAGTGCCACCTTAATGGTGATTAATCTCTTTCCCCATGTATGGCCACTCGAACGGGGGTCCCGAACTAAAAACTCTTGTGTAGTAAGCCAAAATCCTTCTATTTGCTAGCGCAGCACCGGTCGGTGTGAAGGCATCCACACTCTCATAGTTTGTAGTAGAGGTGATCAGCTCACCATGGGAGTTTCATGGGGGTTGGAAGCTTGGTTGGCCTAAGAAGAGAGTGAACTATAAGGGGGAGCCCATGTAGCGAAGCTTCTGAATTCACACGCTACAGATATGCGGTTGGGGAAACCCGCGTGGAATCTAACGAATATTGTCATGGCATAACCTAGGATCGTGCTTTTCTGATGTGTGTTTGGTTACTTTTTAAAACACTGTGTTTGTCAAGTTTTTTCTGGTTCTATCACAGTTTGAAACAAAACATTCACCAAACAGATCAAAATTTCCATCAAAAACGAGAAGAAAATCACTTTGAAATTAAACCGAGTCGCATTTGTCAAACCGCAACTGATTTTTTGCAACGCAACTGCTCTATCGCGCTGCATTTGAGACCTAGAATGATGCATCTGTAGGCATCGCGACACATTTGCCAACTTAAAAGACGCAATTGCAAAAACAAACCGCATTTGCTAAACTGTGACGCATTTGCCTGTCAAAATTTTAAACTTCACAGTCGAAACCTGAGGTCTTCAAATTGTCAACCATTTGTCAAACACTGTCACCAAGAAGACTCTGTCAGTTTCCTAACTTGAAATTGCTCAAAGTCTTGTCTATTAGCTTGCATTAGTCACCATAAGTTTCATACCTCATTCCTTTTAGTTTAATACATTCAACATTATGTTGTTCCTAGGTTCATACTTGCATACTTAGGATTAGGCAAATCTTAAGCACACTTTGCAAAGTCATTGTTTTCAAAATAAGACCCTCTTGGACCAAGTTATCAAACCTCCTTTTAGTCATTGTCCTCTTTTGTGAGATTTCTTCCAACTAAAAAGTCTAGTTAGGAAGACTCACTAGTCATTTAGACCTCGTCAACTTGTCATTTCCAACAAGGTCCTTTAGCAGTCAAAATTGAAAACAAAGTTCGAGCTTAGAGGTGCTTAGATAACCTTGTCTTACATTGCATAGAAATTGCACATCCTTATTCACAAAAAATCCAAAAACATTAGTCATTCTAGTTTTCATCTTGAACCTTAGACTTCACATAGTGTCATACTTGCATTTAGTTGTCATTCCAATTTGAGCAATATCATTTCATGGTTGAAACTAGACTTCAAAAACAAAAGAGACAAATGGAAAACTTTAAGAAAGATCCCCTGTTTACTGACAACAATCCTCTGCATGACCCAAATTGGACCTTTTACGATCCATTTACCAATCAAGACAATCAACCTCTAGTAAACAATACATTCGAACTCTACTTGCAAAGAGATGAAAATGGTCAACTACTTCAGGAAAATATAGAGGCATTGACACAAGACCAAGAGGTCTATCAGCTTGCTGAAACAATAACTCGTCAAGACAGAGATAGATTCGTAGCTATGCTCTTGAGTGAAGGAGCTAAGTTACCACAAGGGTTTGACATTAACACGCTAAATTTGACACTTCATGACCCTAATGCCAACAATGCACATAACATGTCACATAGTGGTCAACCTCTAAATACTACAAGCAATACTTCCTTTGGGACCACAACAAATACCACAACAGTCAGTGCCACGACAGTCAATGCCACGATAGTAAATGGCATGGGGGCATCATCAAGTCACAATAATCCCCCCTTGACAACTTCATTTACTTCCATGAACACAACTTCGACACATCCATCCAGTGGTATTTCACAAAATCCTTTGGGAGGAGCCACATGATGTATCTTTATTCAAGGACAAAAACAAAATGTCAACACGACAACACAGTCAAATGTCATTGCCTCCCTAGGTACAAACACAAACGTTCCCCTCGTGCAAAATCAGCAATTTACACAAGGTGGTCAAATAACACAACCCATGACATCATTGATACACCATAACACACATGGTCACAACATCCCCCAAATAATGACACATGGCTAGGGGACATATCCCAACATACTCATCCAACATTCATACTCATCAACATGCACCAAATCATAACTTGCAATACCAACAACACACGTCATATGTACCACAACAATCCATACCACCACAGTACACCAACATTCACCACACCAGACAAGAACACATGGTGTACCAGGCAATCCAACATATGAAAACATAAACGACCCTACCATAGATGAACTCAAAGCAAGAATGAGGGATATGGAGAAAACTATGCAAAACATGTACATTTCAGGCAGGAAATCAGAAATATCATATGACTTGGATGTATGCCCATTTGACACGAACCTATACATGCCTGCATTTCCACCAGGATACATGTCACCCAACTTCACAAAATATAGAGGCAAGACAAATCCCATTGAACATGTTTGCGAATTCACAACCAACTGTATGGATATTGCCTACGAACCAACATACTTGATGAGACTTTTTTCCAAAAGTTTGGCAGGTCAAGCCCTTGAATGGTTTTCAACTCAAAAAGATATCCAGACATGGGATGAGCTCAAACGAAAATTCATAAGCAATTACGCGTACAACATTGACATGGATACCTCTATCACTAGCTTGTGCAATCTCACGCAAGAAGACTCGAGTGAGACATTTATTCTATTCTTTCAAAAATGGAGAAGCCTCGCTATTCAATGTCACATTGACATTCTTGAAAGGGAAAAAGTCAACATGTTCATCCAAACACTTCTAGGACCCCTAAAATTTGCATTACAAATACATTGTTGCACAAAATTCATAGAATTGGTCGAAAAGATGGTCCAGATTGAGAAAGCCCTTATCGCAAAGGGAGAATTGATATATGGTTCCAAAAAAATGAACACCAACCCACCCGTTGACAAAAACAAATATTGGGTTAAGAATAAGCATGTTACAAATGATGGTGTTGTGGACGCCAAGACTGCAAGTCTTGTATTGGCCCTGAAAGGGGTTCAACAACAAAACAGACCAACAACGACATTGAAACCTCCTCCCAATACTTCTTCAAACAATCAAAGTGGTCAAAACAGTCAAGGACAATATCATCAAATGAGACAATTTCCTAGGGGTCGTACATACACCCATTTAGGTGAACCCATTGAAGAAGTCCTTAAGAAATGCATCCAGCATGGGGTCATAACACTTCTGGAAATAAAACCTTATGACCCAGGACAATTCAAACCAGCATGGTGGAATGACAATGCACTCTGCGAATACCATTGAGCAAAAGGACATACAACATCTAACTCTCGATAATTGAAAAACCTAATTCAAGATCTTATCGAAAATCACACCATCGAAATAGGTGGATCGCAATTCACCTCCAACTCAGATCATACTATCCACAAGAATCCACTACAGGACCATGGTTCTCATAATGCTCCCACTTCAGGTTCACAGAATCAAGCTAACTTTGTCCGAGTCAAGTACGACTATTCTGGTGGACCTACTATAAACAATTTCTGAACTGAAGATGAGTACATCAATACCATTACCGTCAAGAGAGCACCCTACTGTAATGCTTCTACTCGTAGTGGCAAGGTCACTATAGCTGGTCCACCTCCCCCTAGACAAGCCAAAATCACTATAGCGGGCCCATCTGCTAAGCAATCACAACCTGCTTCATCTGCTAAACAGCCAAAACATGTCTCAACCCCACAACAGTGGAAACCCAAGAGTCAGTTCAACCTCATTGACCAGCTAGGAAAGACCCCAGCACAAATATCTATCCTTGAGCTGCTTCGTATCTCTCCTGCGCACAAATAAATCTTAGAAAAAACTCTCCTAGAGTCGTCGGTCCCTAAGGACATCGATGTCAATCAATTTGAAACTATGGTGGGATATCTCACCATGCCTCACCACGTCACCTTCTCGGATCAAGACTACTCATCACATAAAACCAACCACAATGACACATTACACATAGAAACGTTTATCCACAAGCACAAAGTCAGACGGGTTTTAGTAGATGGTGGAGCAGGGTTGAATTTATGCTCCCTCAAATTGGTTAAGGTTCTTGGGTTCTCTGATGCATGCGTAGACCCAACGAAAAGTATAGTGATCAAAGCATATGATGACAAGGAACATTCTTCACGAGGTGTTATCTCTCTCCCTATCAGAGTGGGACCGGTCATTGTAGACACAACCTGCCAGGTCCTGGATTTGGAACTACCATATAACATCTTACTTGGCCGTCCATGGATCCACGCCTTAAAAGCTGTTCCGTCGACATACCACCAATGCCTCAAGTTTCCTTTTTATGGCACAGAAGTAACCATATACGGAGACCTCAACCCTTTCCAATATTGTACCAATTTAAGGGGTATCTCCAAAAACTGAGTACTTATTAATTGAGAAGCACCTTGCTCCTCGTCATCCAAGTACATCGACCCTTTCACACTCACGTCATCTTCCACATCCACTCCATCCACGTCTTTTGCCATACCACCACCTTCCACCAGCCATAAGACTAAACCAACTATCAAAATCTAGGACCTCGGCTGTGGAGAGTTCAAACTAAATACAGCATACAACATAACCACAATACCCACTCCTCCAAAGATATACGGTCGTCTGTGTTTCAGAATAGAACCTCAAGAAACCTTCAAAGTCCCACCAAATACAGTTTTTATCAAGTGGGGAGACATGAGTGATGAAGACCTTGCTGACATCATAGGATGGATCTATAAGGATGATGTCACACTACCTCCATTACCAGTTCAAAGATATGGCAAAGGTTACAACATCATGAAGGCTAAAGGCTATGATGGTACTAGTGGCCTTGGAAAAAATAAAACTGGTCGAAGGGAACCCATAGAAACTTTCCAAATTCTGAAGTATCTTGGATTAGGGTTTGGATCACTTGCCAATGACGATCGACGTACCTTTGGAATTTCAAATGAGTGAGTACATGCTTTTGATAGTGTCGAGACTACTAGGGAAACCCTCACCGAAACGGACTCCCATGAGTGGGAATTTGGCTCAGAACGATCCCTAAGTGACTGTTGTCTTGATGATTTGTTTGTCGAACTAGGGGAACTGACCTCTGAACAATAGTTTTGGAAAACATTCAAAATTGAACAAGCCCCAAACAGTCAAAATCCTACTACCACTTCCCATGACACACAACAACCATCATCTGAACCCCATCAATCTAACCTATCCGAAGTGTCAGACGACATTGATAACCAGGGCTCTAAAACCTTCACTCCTTATTACAACAATAAATATGACACTAGTGAAGGAGAATATTGGATAGAGTCCGATGTAGAGTTGGATGATGATAACCTCATCTACAACATCAACAAATCCATCTGCATGATGTCTGCATCCTCACCCCAATTCACTAGCCTTGACGATGGCATCTCTTTAGTTTACCTTGAACTAGTCGATTGGGACCAACAAGGACCGCTAGTTCTGGACACATTCCAAAATGATGAAGCCATTGCCAAATTCATGGGATTACGAGAAGGAATACCCAGTGGGGACCACAAATTAGGATTTTCCATTGATTCAGACTGCACGACATACTTCAGCGAGACTGTTCAGTCCTCTAGTCGCAAAAGTAAGAATAAAGTAAAAAATGAAACGTCTCTAGGTGAAAACCGAAAGGCACCTCTTGACGATAAAATAGTAAAAATAAAGGATGAATATGTGGGTGAAAACCTCTCTGAGGCACCCAAAGATGGAGGACTGGACTTTCTCCCCGTGCAACAGGAGAAATCGGCCATGTTTATTGAGGACACAATAGAGGATAACATTTCAACTACAGAAGACCCCAAGATGGTCCTATTTGCCGCATCATTGACTGATGAAGTGAAACTATAATTTCATAAATTCTTTGCAGAATGGAAAATAAACTTTGCATGGTCCTACACAGACATGCCAGGATTGGACCCCAAATTGGTTTTGCATCATCTGCCACTATTACCCAATGCTAAACCAGTCAAGCAGAAGCTGCGTAAAATGCACCCTCAAGTTGCTCTATTGGTCAAGGCTGAGTTAAAGAAATTACTGGATGTTGGATTCATAAGGTCTATAGATTATGCTGAATGGATTTCCAACCTAGTGCCAGTGACAAAGCCAAATGGACTGATTCGGGTATGTACAGATTTTTGAGATCTAAATAAAGCATGTCCAAAGGATGACTTTCCTTTGCCCAATATTGACATCATAGTCGACCTAACTGCAGGACATGAGATGCTATCCCTCATGGATGGTTTCTTTGGCTATAATCAAATTTGCATTGCTCCTGAGGATCAACACAAAATAGCATTTATGTGCCCATGGGGTACATACTGTTGGAACGTCATGCCCTTCGGTCTCAAAAATGCAGGTGCCACGTATCAAAGGGTGATGACCACGATCTTCCATGACATGATGTACAATATAATGGAATATTATGTAGATGACCTATTGGCCAAATCAACAACAAGGAAAGATCATTTGAAGGTACTCGACAAAATTTTCAAGAGACTGGAAGAGTACAAGGTTCGGCTAAACCCTAAGAAGTGTGTTTTTGGGGTCACGTCAGGTAAACTATTGGGGTACATAGTTTCTCAAAGAGGCATAGAGGTTGATCTGGAAAAAGTCAAAACAATCATAGACATGCCTTCGCCTAGAGGGATTAGTGAATTTAGAACTCTGTAGGGCAGAGTACAATCTATTCGCTGTTTCATAGCCCAATTGGCAGATAAGTGCCACCCATTCCAGTACCTGTTGCACAAAGGTGTCCCCTTTGTATGGACGGATAAATGTCAAGAGGCCTTCTAGCAAATCAAAGATTACCTGCTGTCAACACCAATCCTCATGCCACCCATTCATGGAAAGCCATTGATTCTATACATCTCAACTACTAGTTCAGCACTAGGGGCATTGCTGGCCCAAAATGATCATGAAGGAAAAGAAAGAGCAATCTATTACATCAGCCGCACACTGATAGGCTATGAGTTGAACTACACATACATTGAACGTGCATACCTCGCTGTTGTCTTGCATCCCAAAAACTAAGACACTATATGCTTAGTCATCAGACACAACTGGTTGCCAAGATTGATCCATTGAAGTATCTACTAAGTCGAGCAGCATTAACGGGCTAGTTGGAAAAATGGGTCATGATCCTAAGCGAGTATGACATACAGTATGTTGAGCGCAAGGAAATCAAAGGGCAAGTAATAGCAGATCAACTAGCAGATGCACTGATTCAAGCCACTCATCCATTAGTAACTGACTTTCCCGATGAGTCCATTTTTCATGTAGAACCGGCATCACCATGGAAACTGTATTTTGATGGGCCTCATACTGGTCATGGCTCAGGTGCTGGAATCTTGTTTATCACACCATAGGGAGATTCAATTCCTAAGTCATTTAGGATTGCTTTCCCTTACACAAATAACATTGCTGAATATGAAGCATTGGTCACAAGTCTCAAGTTGGCAATCAAATGGAAAATTTAGACATTGCTTGTATTCGGGGATTCCCAGCTAGTAATCAACCAAGTGAATGATGACTATGAAACAAAGGATGAGAAGTTGCTTCCCTACAAGAGGATGGTGGACAGTTTCCTGACATACTTTGAATCAATTTCTTTTGAACAAATCCCTAGAGTACATAATAAGGCAGCTGATGCAATGGCTACTATTAGTTCTCTCTTGGACATCCCTAAAAATGTGTCACAATTTGAGTTTTTAGTAGAATAGCTTTTGATACCGGCATATGATATCCCAAAATTGGAAATGGTTTGCGAACTTGTTGGTCCCAACTCTCCTTGGTATCAGGACATTTATGACTACTTAAAGTCTCAAACCCTTCCACTGAACCTGTCAAATAACCAAAGGAAGTCCATTAGAAAAGCTGCAAGGTATGCCATAGTTTCGATGATACCCTCCTTAGATTTCTTGACACCGAAGAAGCATGTACGACCTTATGAGAAGTACACAGCGGTATATGTGGATCTCATTCGAGTGGTCCTACTCTGGCTAAGAAACTAACAAGACTTGGATATTATTAGCCGACCATGGAAAAGGATGCAATTGACTATGTCAGGACTTGTCGCAAATGTCAAATACACAGTGACTTGGTCCATGCTCCAGCACAGGAACTCCGGCCGATCACTTCTCCTTGGCCCTTCGCTCAATGGGGACTCAACCTCGTGGGTAAGATTCACCCAACCTCATCCAACGGCCATAAATTCATTATCACTGCTACCGAGTATTTCACAAAGTGGATTGAAGCCATCCCATTGACATATATTACTGGCAAACAAATATCAAAGTTCATCCTCAACTACATTATTTGTCGGTATGACCTCCCACAGTCCATCATCACTGACAATGGATGCCCGTTCAAAAACCAAGACGTACATGAGTTATGTGAGCGATTCCATATCCAACACCACTTTTCATCTCCATACTACCCACAAGGAAATGGCCAAGCTGAGGTGTCCAATAAAACCATTGTCAAAATTCTAAAAAAGACTGTCAATGATGTTGGCCGTGACTAGCACATACAACTTAACCCTGCTCTGTGAGCTTATCGAACTAGCATTTGTACGCCTATAGGGGCCACTCCATTCACCCTAGTCTTTGGCACCGAAGCCATCTTACCCATTGAGGTTGAAATTCCTTCGCTACGAGTCTCCTTAAAGGGTCTAACTAATGAAGAGGAGCACCAACAATCACGCTTGCACGTGCTAGAAATGCTGGAAGAAAAAAGAAAAAATTCATTGAATCATCTCCAAGCATATCAGAACTACCTTTGTCACAGCTACAATAAAAAGGTTATGGTCAGAAAGTTTGACATCGGTGACCTAGTTCTAATGCAGAACCCCAAGAACCAAGCAGACAGAGAAAAGCCAGGAAAATTTGAACCAAACTGGCTAGGTCCCTATATTATCATATCTTCTTTTGGTTCCAGAGTTTATCAATTGGAAACTCCAGATGGGGAACAGTTGATAGAACCCATCAATAGTTTACACCTCCGCAAGTTCTACGCATAGCATCAGAGGATGGAGCTGAAAGCCATAAAATACAAAAAAATTAAAAAAATGATAAAAATCATCACCTTGATGAAAACTTGGCAAACAAGCGTCTTGGTGACACCAAAAAAATCAAAAAATCATGAAAATAGTAAAGAGAAAAATGATTCGTTCAATAGTGAAAACCTGGCAAACAGGCACTTTGGACAAGTACCATGGTGAAAACCTAGCAAACAGGTGCCATGCGTAATCAATCATTGCTCTGCCATCTACTGTCACTTTGTCTAAACTTGGCTTAGGATGAAAGGTATGTTCGCCATTCCTCTGCAAATCGCCGTTACATCCTATCCTACCTGTCATAGTGGATAAATGATTGACATCAAGTCCTAACAACTGTCCGTCTAGCAAGTCAACAGTATCCCGTCCATATCCCTCGCAAATGGCTAAGTCTCAGACCTAACTGGGGGAAAAATGTTTATCATGCAAACTGTAGTGGATGTCACGTATGATCACAAAAACATCATAAAAAGTCCTGAAAAAAGATAAAAACATCATAAAAAGTCCTGAAAAAAGACCAAAAACATCATAAAAAGTCCTAAAAAGACAAAAACATTGCAAAAAGTCCTAAAAAAGACCAAAAACATCATAAAATGTCCTGAAAAAGGACCTAAAAATCATAAAATGTCCTGAAGAAAACCAAACAAAAACATCAAACTACTCGAAGCACACAAGTGCACTGTCATCTCTTGTCAAAGTCAATCATGTCAAATCAGTCTTTGTCATATGTCCGAACTACGTTGTCTCTGCGCATTTGCTACGTAGGCAAGACTCATACTTGAGTCCCCGAGACATTAGGTCAGTCCTTTTAGGTTTGTCAAAATAAAATCATGACGCAATCTTGGATCATCAAGACAAAGTCATTGGTCATGTCGAACTACGAGGTCTCTGAGCGTATGACGTAGGCAAGGCCATCTATCGATGAGCCTCCGAGGCCGCACTAGGTCAGTCCATTAGGGTTCATGACACTACAGTGGCACACACATCAAAAATATTTAATCAATTTCCAAATTGGAAAACTCCTAAAACAAAGTAAAACAATCTTTTGTTTAGCATGACAATCTCATCAGTGCAATCTCATATCATCAAGGCAATATCGGCATATAGTCAAACACAAGTCAAATTCAGTTAATGCAAGTCAAATCATCATAAACCAGTCAAACTGTCAATTTTCGGTTAGTCTTCAGATGAGTCCTTCTGAACGATAACCTCTGTCATTTACGCCTTAGGATGTGTCCTTCCTAGGCGTTGTCATCGTCATTTCGACACTTTGAGCGATCTTCTTGACATCTAAAGATCACTCTTCATGACATTAGTATTCTTCAGATGTGTCCTTCTGAAGAACCAACTCTATCATTTATGCCTTAGGATGTGTCCTTCCTAGGCATCATCATTATTTTGAGGGACCCCTTACGACCATTAGGGATCAAATCCTATCAACATCGGCATTATTCAGGATGTGTCCTTCCTAAATTCACCAAGTCTTGACATTTTTCAAGGTCATCAAAACTTTAAACATTTGGACATCTTGACATTATCAAACATGGCATCTTGACATCAGAACAATGGATATCCAGACGCACTTGGAAAACACTTGACAATTGTCTTTTGATCTTTTATCATGTTATTAGTTTTTTAGCGAGATCCCGTTAAGCAAGATTTAGAAAAGCAGCGACGTAGCATGACAATTGACACACATGACTACTAGCTTCTCAGCGAGGTCCTAATTATGGGATTTAGAAAAGCAACGACATATCATGATAGGGATTTTATTTTTGTATTTTGGCAATCATGTCACTAGTTTCTCAAGGATGTCCTAAAAATAGGATTTAGAGAAGCAACAACGTTTCATGATCTGTCCTTGTCTTTTTCTGCTTGTGGTTGATTATGACAAGACTGGGGCAATCACGCTCATAGTATGAGTCATGATCATCCTTGTCTATGACTATTTGTCTTATGTAATGGTACGACCTTGCACACCTTGATCTATGTCATATCATGGTGTTTGTTGGCCATTACAACAGTTTTCCCAATGATGATTAAGAGCAATAAATATTAAAAGTCCTAAAGTAAAGTTTTGAAGGATTTGGCCTAGGTATTAACTTGCATTTGCATATGTCTCATGTCTTCTCCTCTTGCATCTGGTTGTCTCGCCTCATCAATCTCGTCATCTTCTCTTGTCCATCCCATGATGATATCCTATGACATCCAAAAAAACATAAGTGCATACATGATCATATACATTACATTAGGTCCATACATATATCATACATGGCATTAAATCAAATACATAAGCACAAGCATTGCATTAACATAATCATTAGCATTGCATCTTTTACATAAATACATCATGCACATTATTAACATAATCATATAAATAAACATTGCATCATCATGGCATCAAAGATCACAAGTAGGCATCATAGGACATACATGGCATCATAAATTAAGCATCATACATATCATAATACATAAAGCAAAGAGCATCACATAACACATGTAGGCCGCATCAAAATTGCATCATCATATAGTATCATCACAAACAGGTACAATGTCACAGGATAATGTCATGGAATATCCCAAAAATGGAGCTCGCAGGCTCAAATCAAATACATAATGTGTCATAATACAAAATGCCCCTATGGTAGACCCTCATCATCCCCTCGAGGCGAAGAATGTGGCAGAGGCAACTCTATCACGGGCATTGAAACAACAGGTGGTCCTATAACAGCCTCTGTCTGTGAAGCTGTCAGAAC
Organism: Sequoia sempervirens; assembly: GCA_007258455.2. Taxonomy (NCBI): domain Eukaryota; kingdom Viridiplantae; phylum Streptophyta; class Pinopsida; order Cupressales; family Cupressaceae; genus Sequoia; species Sequoia sempervirens. The sequence goes on from VDFB02271358.1 coordinate 531,796,436, forward strand.
TGAGAAGGCAGGTGTCATCTCAATAGTATAGAACACCCGTGAAGTCACTACTGCTGGACTCTTAGAAGTAGAAGGATCAACCCCTAGTGGTTGTACCTGTTTTGACCTCTGCACAGAACCAGTCAACCCATGGCTATGACTTGGAGAGTTCCGGCGAGAATGATGTGACCTGTGTCCAGATGTGTGACCTGTCGAAGTAGACCCTCTGACGCTGGTATGGCTCCTAGTACCACTGCCACTGCCTAACCTATGTCCGCTACCTGTCCTCGTCTGTGATCGGGACAAGGTAGGATCCCGTCGCTCTGGTGGCACTGCCTTCTCATATAAAGTCCGGTACTGCCCTAGTCTCATGCTAACTTTGGCCAAATCCCGAGCCATGTCTCCCATAGGCCCTATGCACAATGCTACAAACTCTGTACACCACTGAGCTGCATCCTGCTGGCGGATCACTGCCTGGTCCCGCTCTACCCTGGCTACCTCCAGTGCCGACTGTAAGGACCTGACCTGTGCCAAGCTAGCGGCCAATCTCTGCTGAAGGTCTAACACCCTCTGATCTGCTATGGCATCTGGCGAAAACCCTAAGGTGAATGGTATCTCCTCTCCCTCCACCATCTACCATCTGAGAAGCCTCTCAGCCTCATCCATGGTATCATCCTCCTCGTCATCATCCTCGGCCTCCTCCTCCTATCCTGCCACCTCGGCCTCCTCCTATCTTTCCACCTCCACCTCCTCCTGCCCTGCCATCTCCACCTCCACCTCCTGTACCCTAACCTCTACCTCCACCTCCTGTCCCCTAACATCCACCTCCTCCTCCAGTACCCTGACATCCACCTCCTCCTCCTATGGTGCCCTGACATCCACCTTCGGCTCCACCTCCTGTCCTCTCACCTCCGGCTCCCCCTCCTGTCCACCCACCGCCCTCTCCTCCTCCTGTCTCTCCTCGCCCTCTCCCTCTTGTCTGGGCTGCTCCTCACCCTCACTCTCCTCACCAACCTCTGGGATGGCATCTAATGCCTCCCTCACCACTCGTGGGCATACCCTCTAGACCTATCTCTGCCCATCTCCTTGTCGCCTCCGCCCATCTCTGCCATCATCTCCTCCCTGGCCTCTGTCCCTGCCTCCATCTCCACCCCTACCTCCACCTCTGCCACCATCATCCCCACCCCTCCCTCTGTCTCTGCCCCTCTCTCCATCTCTGCCTCGGCCTTTGCCTCCATCTCTGCCTCTGCCACCTCGTCTGACCCATGGCACCTGTGGAATAACTGACCGCCTGTCAACTGGTGCTGGCCTGTCAGGATCTGTCAAGGGCACTGGTTGGCATGCCTGCCACCATAGATCATATGCTGGCGTCATACCCGGATCTACTGCTCCTCCTCTCAAACCCCAGGCCTGGGCTACTAACCCATCTATCTACTGTGTCACAAAGGCCACTGGGATGGTCGACCCCCATGCATACTCTTTGGATGACCTGGCATACTCTGTTGTCCCCACAGGCACATCCTACTGCTCTCCAAACTGCCTAAGGACACATTGTGGGAGGTACATCTCAATGATCAGTGACGTCTGCACTGTCCTACCAATAAGATACCTATACTGCGTGTAGAAGATGAGGTGCTCGTCCTCGTTGTCCCATGTTGCACAGTCTCTATATGGTCTCTAGATGAATGTCACCATGGTGTTAATCTTGTGCTGCCACCACCCTATCTCGCCCATATGGGTGTGCTGTAATACGTCGGCATAGTAGTAAGAGTAGGAAATCCCCTCGGCTAGCTGCGGTCTATCAATGGGAGGGTAGGATATAGCAATGTGCTTCCATGCCCAGATCATCATAAGAGTGGTCCCACAGGAGATACTCTCTCCTCTCCTGTACACAACATCATGAATCTGATGATAAAGCATCCCTAGCAGGCAAGGACCCCATACATAAACTATCCTATCTCGCCTCATGCCGACCAGGACGTCCCCCCAACCAATCAAAAATCCATGTCCTCACTGGTCAGGAATCAGGATACCCGCAATCATTGTCACTAGAAATGCATTGAAGTGACCGTAGTGCTCCGCCAAGAACTCCCATCGGATCTCATAGCCCAGAATCCCCAGTCCAGCACCCTAATCCTGATAATAGGCACAGAAGGTCTGCTCGCCATGTCATGGATCATAGACAATCCGCTCCCTTCGAATAGGAATCCAGAGAATCTGGTAGACGTCCTCCAAGGTAATGGTGGCCTCACTTGTCGTCAGGTGGAAGGAACAGGTCTCAGAGTGCCATCACTCGCATAGTGCGGTCAATAATCCCCTATTCACCTGAATGGTGGGCATGAGCGCAACATAGAATAAGCCCAGTCGCATCAATCACCGTCGCTCTCATGGGCCTAACTGATCAGCAAACCGAAAGGTGATCGGTCTTCTCTCTCTAGTGTAGATAGGGGCAAGCTGCCTCTGCAAAAAGATGAACACTACATTAGCACTTTTGGACAACTGTAAACATCGAGAAAGCATCTAAGGTCACGCAAACATAAAACAAGCTTTATTAAGACAACAGGAAAGTGTGTTGCAACCAAGCAATTGCATCGCGAAAACACCACTGCGTCGTTCAAAACATCAAATCTGTATCAATATGGCAATTGTGTCTCGATATACCATTTGTGTCACTAAAATGCGAATGCGTTGCAACATAGATATTGCGTCATGATCCGGCAATTGCGGCATTTAACATGACGATTGCGTTGCAAAATAACGATTGCGGCATTCCAACGGTCAAATGCGACTTGGCAAGTCACTTGCGTCACATGAATTGTCAAATGCGGCGTGAACAACCGGTGAATTCAATTTGGTCTTTGCACTTGCATTGCAACGCATCAAATGTGTCGAACGTGAAGGCAATTGCGGCTTACGCGAACGCATATGCATCGCGGCGCACTTGTTGACTACCCTAGAAAGCATTGAATAGAACGTAAAATGATAAAATGAAAAAGTGAGTTTAAGGTACATACTGCCGGCTCTGAGCCCTCTGGCTGTCTGAAAGTCCTCACGATCTCTTTGCAGTGCTCTAACACTAGAATAACCATCCTCGCTTCTGCGCCTTTCGCTCCGAGCTCTCAAGTTTCACAAGGTAAATAGTAAAAGTGAATTGACTTTGACCCCTTTGTCAACCTATTTATAAGGTCAAAATGGCATTTTTCAAACAAAGTCAATACTAGAGGCTCATTTGAAAACCTTTGACTTCCTCGTAAGTTGCTTTAAACATGTCAGAATCTGAAACCAACTACACCGTTGTTTTTCTGATCATCAAATTGATTTATCAGGACCCTTTGCAAATTTTTCTGGCGCCGAACCAAAATTTAAAAATTTCCCGAGGGGGCAAGGATACTCCGTACCTTTGCTGGGGCATATTCTTGGCTTATTTTTCTTTGTCACAATGCGACAAGCAACATTATGACAAAGAGGGGCAAAATGTAGACACCTAAAAATGACCTAGGCCTGCAAGCTTCATTTTTACCACTTTCGTCCTAGCATAATTATGTCATTTAATTATGTCCTTGGTCCACATTCGACTATTGATTAAATAATTCATAATTATTTAATTAATTCATGTCACCTATTCTTCATGATTATTAAATAAATAAATTTCATTTACTTATTAAATACGTCATTAACTGTCTAAGTCTTTCTCTAATTAAATAAATTTCGTAATTTATTTAATTCCCCCTTTTGCATTTAATTCTTATCAATTATTAAATAAATGAATTTCATTTATTTATTTAATATGTCACTAACTGTCTTAATTAAATAAATTCATTAATTTATTTAATTAATTAATTTCATCTCCTAAATTAAATAATTAAATTTAATTATTTAATTGCTAATTAATATTCTTCTCATTTTAAATAAATTAAATTATTTAAAATGTCATGTCAATCTTAACTGTCAGTCCTTTTTGATAAATAATCTGAAAAAGATTATTTATTATCTTTCAAAATCCATAATTTGAATTATTTTAATTCAAATTAGTAATTAATCTTCTAAAAATCAAGTAATCGGGCATATTCTTGATTTTCCAAATCTTATTTTCAGTCCGCATCTTATCTCTTTGATTTTTCGAATCTTGCAAATTAGGCAATCTTATCTTCTTGATTTTTTGAAAATCTTTATTTTCTAATTAATTTGTCTCATTTATTCTCCACCATCGATCCGATTTTATTCTGACCGTTCGATTAAGGATTTTGCCCTAACCCTAATTAAAAATGCCATCTCCTTCTCATTTTTCAGGGACAGGCACATGCTGACATTTTGCGTAATTACTATAGGCATTTATTTACTCTCACATATTCATTATCATAGGAGATTTTAGTATTTCAATATTGGCATTTGATTTAGGCATAGATATAGACTTTTAGACATAGGCATTTAGATTTCAAGTAAATCCTTCAAAACTTGCTTTGGTCTTGTCACTCGTCATAGTTGCTCATACAAATCTGAGGGCATCTTCATTTACTGCAAGCTAGGTGTAATGAAGGTGAAGCATGGAAGATGGAGATTCTTGGTAATATCGTTCCTATTTGTTTTCATCATTTTCTTTTGTACTTCGTTATTTCATTGGATTTTAATGTTATTTGATCTAACAATCTAACAAATCTGATTTTTCCTTTGATTACACCTTTCATTCATCCCTTAGGGAAGAAAAGAAACCTATGGTTGATAAACGCACTCCTACACAAACACAACTTGAAAGTCATACTAAAATAAATAGAAATGCTAGAGACCATAGGCATAGATGTTGTGCTCTTGCTCAAAGGTTAAATGAAACAAAAAACAAAGAAAATCAAAATCCTAACTTGACTAAAGCAATATGTGATGAGTCCCCCCCTTTGTCACAACAACAAGTTCCTATACTGCAATATTAGTTAATGTCTTCTTTAGATATTATCATTCAACCTCCTACTATGATTAACTTAGATGATGATGATGAAGTTGTGTGCTTTTTTTCATGTTTTCATGTCCTTTTTTTTATCAGGAATTCCATAGGGGATGATATTTGTGCTTATTTGAATGACTAAACTTGTTTGTATTGTATTTATTTAGCTAAGTGTAAATCATCATCCACAGTTATTATCATCTAGCTATGCTAAGAGGGCTCCTAATGCTTCTTTTGTTGTAGACACATAGAGTATTATTTCTTTATTTGGAATAGGTGGCATTAGTACTGGAGGAGTGAGTAGATACTCTTTGACTTGTTGGAATGCTTGATCACATCTACCATCCCACTTGAATGTGATGTCTTTGTGTAGGAGATGGGTAAAGGGGTGACACTTGTCTATCAATTACGTGATGAATCGCTTGATGGATTGTAGCTTCCCCTATAGACTTATGAGTTGCTTCAATGTCTTTGGAGGAGGCATTTCTAACATGGATTTTAACTTTGCAGGATCTAATTTTATGCCTCTTCTCAATACTATATATCCTAGTAGTTTCCTAGATGTTACTCTGAATACACACCTTTTTGGATTGAGCCTTGTTGTGCTTATCACACATATGCCCTACTTAGAATGGGGACCATCCCTTTTCACTTCATTGGGTCACTTTTTCCATTGCCTCATTTTGTGTGCCCCCTATTTTGAGACTTACATGGTCAAGGAGTCCTAGAGGTACCATCTTGAGTTGACCATGTTTTACCACCCTTTAAATTTTCAAGTCTTTGGCCTTTGCAGAGTTCCTTTGGTAGTTTTCCTTCAGACTTTAGAACTATCATCCTTCATGCTCTGCAGGTCTGCACATGTAGGCCACCCTTGTCAGAATTCTATTTGTTTGTTGTCATCCCTGTGGTAGCCAAGCTAGCTTGTCCTCCTGTGCTATGAGATTTGTAACCTCCATTGTTGTTTCCTTCGCTAACCCAACAAATGACTAATGCTTAGGTGTCATCCACCCTATGAACCTTGTTGTTCCCACCACTGGCTCTTTTGAACTACATGCTCACCAACTCTGGCTACCTCTATACCTACATCTATGACAAGTATTTAATGTTGAAAAGTCTATAAATATGCACTTTCAATGGGTCATTTTCACCAACATACTTTCTGAAAACCTGTCAAAGCCTTCCACTTTTACTGCTTGCACGCCTGCTAGATCTTGTCATTGTTCAAGCATCATCATTTTTAGTGTCTTTATGAATATCATTGGGTTTCCCAAGTAAGTTTTTCACTGCCATCTTAGTTGTACATTTTTCATCAATTTTAGCAAAGTCATTAAAATCTTAAGCTAGAAAATCTTAAAACCAGAAAGAAGACCGAGCAGCAAAAAAAACCCATGTTTCAAAAACTTGAAACTATTTTGAAATCCGCCCCAAAGATCCATGCAGAACTTTCACCCTCCATCATCATTCTTTGACCAAAGCCATTGAGCCCTTGTGGCCCGCAAGACATTCACTGTCATGCCTTAACCATCCAACAACAAAATTCAAACAAATACCTTCACCTTTCTTAGACCCGCTCTTGTGGATAGATGCCCCCACTTTTCCATCACCTTTTGAACTCCAATGAAAATCACAACTTAGATAGAGTCCTTTCAAATCTATGGGTCTGAGAATGTGAGTTTCCACGTATGCTTCGCCATTTTTAGAAGGCTATCTAACTTTGGCCTCCCAACTTGCGGGTCCCAAGATATGTGTCTGCTGACCAAAATTAATGCCTAATTCTTCCTCTAGACCTTTGGATGCAGGCTTCCATCATCATTTCATCACCGCTCAATGGTCATTCCCAAAATGGCGAGGTTCTAGGTTCCTCCCACCAGGCAGGTCCCACACCCACTAAATCCATCCAACCTTTTAAACAAAAATGACTAAGTGTAGAATCCTACAGGTTGTCCATTGTGGACTTCTATCCATGAGCCACTTTTTGGTGTTTTCCATTCCAAATGACCTTGGCTGACTGTGTGTCCACCTTGTAGACTCCACACCACCGTATCTATCGAGCCCAAAGAATGAAAGAACTAATTTTTCTAATTATGGACCCTTCATTTTGGATCCCCGCGTCCCTTTGTCCATCATTTTAAATAGCTAGTGGTCTACGCCTTTCCAATCTATGGGCCCTGGAACCCACTCTACCCTGAGTGTTTATTGAAAACCATTAAGGAAAAAAATTTGCTTGTGAGCATTCTGATGCGGGTGGCTATATGCGGGTTGTTGTCCCACTTTCGCCACCTTTAGACCACCAAGCCAAGCCTACCACTTGCTATGTGGAGCCCAAACTCACTTCCTCCTTCCAACCAATAATGAATGAGTAACCTATGCCAAGGAACCTTGTTGACCTAATGCTACAGATTGCTACTTATGGACCGCCATCTCATCTCTGTCGTTTTGAGCGACTGACATCTAGCATCTACATGTGGTTCCTCACCTGCATGTTGTTTCAACAAGATTGAACTTAAGAAACAAAATGATACCACCCTCCCTAGCCATAGACCCTACATTTTTGGATGCCATATGCGGGATTCTAACTTGCCAACATTGTTTCCAATGACAAAGCTCCTAAACAACTAAGATGCCTCCTACACCCACAAGCCTTAGACTTGCATGCCAAAATTACTAGGTTAGAGCTTCTAAAAGCTCGAGAATGATCAATCCCACGTGAAAAAATGACTTATGCTCTTGGTAGGCCCCATCTCAACTTAGAAAAAATAACACATGTGGATCCATGTTGGTCGTTGTACTCTGTTTGTCATCTATTTGGAACTTCCTCCAAAATGACCGCTAGTCCAGGGAAGTCCACATCCCCATGCCCGCATTGCCATATCTCCCTTCAACAAAAGGAAAATAATGATCTGAAAGGAATGTTATGATCCTTGAATGATAAATTACTTAATCTAACATTGATTTTGCAGGTTTTTCTAACACTCCCTATGCTTTTGCACATGAATATGCTTATTACTCCTTTTCTTGCAGGATATATGGAATCAGCTGCAGGACCTTCAGGGGCATTCATAGAGAAATAGAAGGGAAAGAAAACTACCAAATCACCAAGGGGAATGGAGGATAAAGAGCAAATGAAATACAAATTTTAGGGATTGGAGATCAACACCAAAGTTACCACATAATGCCAAGATACAAACTTGGACACCAACTTGGGGCACATTGACATTGATGAGTTTTGATAAAGAGTCATTTCCAATCCCATTACAAAGAATGCAAAGAGAATTGGGAAAAGTGGATTGGATAAGGAAATTGGTTTCCCACCTGCCCTTATCACTTTTTAGCTAGTAATGGCATGTAAGGAGGCCTACCAAGAAAATACCAAGAGAATTGTGGATAGAGATGGAAGAGTATTGGCTAACTTGTCATCCAAGTCTATAGGGAAAAATTTCCACATCCCCACCTTTGATGCAATGGAGGAAACAACTATAGAATATTCTGAGAGCACATGGAAAGCTGGCCCTCTTAGATGCAAGAAACTAATTAATCAATACTAGTTGAAAGAGAAGAGGGGTAGTGCAAACAAGGTGCCCTAGGAGCTATTTAGGGGTGATTTCCTTTAGGATTACCATGATTTGGTAACCTTGTTAAGTAGAGTCATGGGTATTCATACTTTGAGTTACTTACAGGAATGGATTTTTTATTTTATAGAATAAATTATCAAAGGGAAGACTAAGTTCCACTAGGCGGGAGTGATCAACAATTGCTTGCATGAGCAGTTTGTAGCAGTTAAGAAAACTTATCAGTTTTATATGAACTCTTACTTGGTCTACTTGCTGGTTGTTCCTATGCCATATAGAGGTCTATTTGTGGTACAAATCCAGACTTCAGGGAGAGAACTGAAGGTCTATGACAGACACTCGTAACTTCATTACAAAAATTTCAAGAAAGATTACTACAGGATGAATGATTCCTTTATCAGGCACATTATCAAGCTACTCAGAGGAGACTTCAAAGGGAGAGTCACTCATACTACCAATTCCTTCATTCGCCAATTCAAATTCATCTTTATCCAATTTCCTAAGTTTACCTTCATTAGAACCAAGGGCTTCTCTAAGAGGGCATATAAGTTGCCCTAGTACCCAAATGACTAGTTGCTATTGCTCAATGTCTCCAGACAGCTACAACATGCACATACTCTTTTGAGTGACAAGCACATGCCTAGCATTCCCTATCCTCTCACATTTGACCAAGGTATGTATGCAATCGCTGCATCCCAATGTGTGGAATACTTTGAGAAAGACATAAATGAATATAACTAGGAGCTCTACACCACTCAACCTTAGATGGATCCGTATGGAAAATTAAAGAAGGTGTTTAGGAAAGAGTATGCCCATTTACATAGTGTTGAAGACTTCTAGGAAAATTGCAGGGATGATAAAGAGGTGTGCTTGAGGCACTATATGCACATGATGACATACTTTGTTAAAACAGTTAACTTGTTCCCGGTGTCGGATCATGTTGTGGAGGAAGAAAATACTATCATAGATCCAAGGTTTGATGCTGTTTCCAACATCTCACTACCCCTAATTTACTAGGATGAGGAAGAGGTCAGTGACCTCAATATTTTAACTAAACCAATAGAATCTAGGAAAAAATAATGCATTGATGGGAAAAATTTCCTAGCTAAAGCTCCAAAGGGCAGCTCTAACCTATGACAAGCTCGAGGACAAGCTTGAGAGAAAGACTCATAATGGGACTGTTGCTGCCCCATCTAGAGAAAGTTAAAAATCTCCTTCCACTACTAGGTCAAAGAAGAGGAAAGAAGTAGCAGAATGCCAACTAAAGCATAAGGTATACTCTAGAAAGGTGTTAGAGGAGAAGACCTCTAAGAAAGTAAATAAATTGAGTAGATTCACTGAGATGCCCATAATTTAGGAGGACCCACTCCATGAAGGAGAGGAAGAAGAGACTGAGCAACCAAAGTCTCCACCTACTGCCTCTACTCTTGTTGCCTCTGCTACTGCTACTACCATCACTCCTCGACCAACATCCTAAGCATTGATCACTTCCTTTCTACTCGCAGTGGACATCTCAGTTCACCCAGCCCCCACCTCACCAACCACACCCATTATGGTGAGAAATTCTTCTTCAACCACCATTTCTCCACTCTATTTTTCTTGCATTTCTCCATCCACTATAGTTTCATTGACCTCCATAACAACAATTCCTAGCCTTACTCTCCTAGAAGATTTTTCCAAACATATGAAAAACATACCAATGGAGCTCTCTGGAGTGCCAATGAACCTGACAATAACAGCTTCCCTAGCTCAAGTTGTTTCTAGTCTCCTTGCCCTTCCTCCAATAGAACCACCTAAAATGGAGGAAACAATGCAAATTTATGAGGAATTAGAAAGACAAGAGAGGTAGGAAACAAAATAAATGGATGAGGAAGGTGATAACTACCATGAGAATCCCAAGCACCAAAAGTTACTCATTGATGAGGTGGTGCATGAAAAAGATGAAAAACAATCCTCCAAGGAAGATGCTCAAGAACCTAAAGCAAAGTACATTATGGAAACCTCTAACGGTCAAGAACTAGAGGATGAATTGGCCAAAAAACTAAAAGATGTTGGAGAGGAAGAGGAGAGATAGTGATTTAATGAAAAGAAAGATATAGATGAAGAAATGGTGGTAACCACAGAACCTCCAACCAAGGAAGAACAATAAATCCTCGATCATAATGAAGAGATGTCTCCCACAGAGGAAGAAGAAGGGAAAAAGGAGGAGAATAAAGAAGAAGATAAGCTTGAAGAAGAGGCTAAAGCAAGAAGAATCCTAGAAGCAGAATGTCACAAAGAGCATGGGAAAGAAGAAGAAGAAAAGGCATCTAAAGGGGAGGACAACCCCAAGGAAAACATAGCCATCATCGAGTCAAGAAAGGAAATGCCTATATTCATCCATGACTCAAATGAAGAAAAGGAAGAAAGAACATAACAAGAGGTCTTGGGTCACGAGGAGAGAGAGATCTAACATATCTAAGGAGAGGAAGGTGATCATGAACCACAAGAAAAGGGTCTCAGAGGCCTGAATGGCTTGAAAAACAATTGTAGAAGAAGGCCCCCATCCTTATGGATCCCAAAGAGAGGCTAGAGGCCATCTTAGCCCAAGCCCAAATAGGAACGAAGAAGGAGAAGAAACCAAGGGTCAGATCCCATATTACGATGGATGCATCAAGATCAAGGACCATGTAGATAGCTACTCCAGTGGTGAAAGGAGGAGTTAGCTACAACATCTCCACCATCGACCTAGGAACAACCACCAGGGAGTAGAAAATTGATCATCTCTAAGGATTTTTTTCCACCATTGTGCATCAAATGAACAAAGACCAATCCTCCAAAGAGGATTTAAAGGCACAAGTGGAAAATTTAATGGAATATATACAACAATGGTCCTCCACTTTGAAACTACCAACCACATTATTAATCACTCCTCTACTACTTTCTAAAGACCATATTAGAAAGCTTGAAAGGAGAAAGAACTGGATGAGGATCATTGAAGAATAGTTCCAGCGGGTGATCTACAATGGAGATATGGGTATTGGTCACATTGTCCAGATGACAAATAAGTTTCAGGAGGTGTAGAAGTAGCTCAAAGGCATGCATAAATTATGTACTAACTTCCCAGAGCTATATAGTATCACATACCCTAAGCTTGAGGCTATGCTCAAGATGCCTGAGAAAATGTGGGAAAAGGAGCTAGCACTTGTAAAGGATGACCATTGCCTTGCTGAAACGTGGAAACTAGGCCATGATAATAAGAAAGAATTTTTGGAATGGGTGCTCCATGAAGTGGAGCTTGACATAGATTGGGTCAAAGAGTATCTAGCGGCCTATGGCGAATATTTGAAGCTCATGAAAGAGCAAGACATGTATTTCATCGAGCTATATCCTGATAAAATAAGACCATACTTTCATAAAAATATGGAGAATGGGTTATCGATACACTCATGTCAGATTTTATGGATTTTGCTGCTCAATCCTTCACTCAATCGAAGAAAGTGATCAAGAACATGCCAAAATGCAACAAGGACTGGGACTTGATTACCAACAAATCTAGAAAGTTGAATTTTTAGTTGCTCCAATCTGACATAGTGGAGTGGAGTAAGCTTCAGTCATTTATCAACAAGTTCTTGGAGTATGCTACTATGAAGAAGCATGAAGAAAATCCAGTCATAGATGATGAATTTCTCATAGTATAGCTGCAACAATGGCAATCAAGCAAATGCAAAAGCTCTACAGTGCCAAGCATTAGAAGACAAATTAGGCTAAAGGACAAGAAAGTATTTTATATTGTAAATATTAGGGGCAGGTGAAACCCTAATTTGTAGTGAATCTTGGCCACAATATGACATTAAATATTGTCCATTAATTTTTCTTTTTGAGCACTATAAATAGGGGGTATCCTCTCATTTTAAAGGGAGAGTTGTTTTGTTGTAAATATATGCTGCTGAAATTCTAATAGATATTCATTACTTTTGGGTGGATTCTTGAGTTTTGTTTCATGTTTCATGATTCATCTCTTCATAGTTGATAGATTTGAGTAGATTTAATTTTTTGTTCTATGTGTTTATCATGTTTTAGTAGATTAGTAGATGTTCTCCATTGATATTGAAGAATTTTTCTATGTTTATGCCCTTGTTTGTTCATTCTTTTTTTTTGTTTATTCATGATAAATAGCAGTGTAAAGCTAGTCTAAACATGAATTGAATGTTGCACTTAAATTCTATCTTTTATTCAATCTTTATGGTGAATGAATGGTTGAAAACCTACAAACCTTAGAAGATTTCACTAATTTCATGAGATTGTTAGCTAATTTGGTTAAGTGGAACTTTGTTTCGGGAAGGTTGTCCACTATAGCATCCTCCATTGTCACTATTCATCAGTAGTTTTAGGTCTAGGAAATTATTCTCTTTTCTTCCCTTTTGATCTTTCTTAAAACAATAATTTAGACAAAGTTTACGCATCATTGTAAAGCCAAATCCAATCATGAAAGTGGAATCTTAGATTGTTGTTTTGAACTTGCAACAATTGCACACCAACTCCAATACCTTAAGAACTCCATTTGAAGGACTGATTCCCCTAAAACTTGACTTACATAAGGTTGCCTTGTGATTACCAACAAGATCACATCAAACCACTAAAACATTCCATGCAAGTCATGACCTAACACATGAGATACCTTGGGGTAATTTTCTGCAGCTCATTTGTAGGAGATTTCCTTTCAAGAGAGCTGATGCACTTATGCATTTCTTGTTTTGAGAAGCGCAAAAGTGACCATCAACAAAAATGGCACTAGGAGGGTAAAATTTTTGTTAAGCTAGATTGAATTGGTTTGTTCTCCCCTAAAATATTCCAAAGAGTTCTAAGGTCAACACCAAACAAAGGGGAATTTTAGGCAGCCCCCTACCAGGGCTAAGAAGACTCAAAAAGGGGAAAAAACTTCATCCTCTTCATTTGCTCTATTCGCTTCACCTTTATCCTCACCTATCCCTTCCATACCTTCACCCTACACTCATACTTCCTTTCCTACTTCCACTTCCTCCACTCAGCCATCCCAAATTTCCTTCCAACTGTCTAGTTCCCACAGCCAGGGCACTGCCCCTATCCCTGCCCTTCAAGTCCAAAGTTTAGTCCCAACGACTGCTAGCCTTGCCCAACCCCAAGTTCCTATTCAACATTAGATACAACCCCAACCTCCCCTCATTGCTTGGTGGGGTAACAACCCTTCTCCATTGTCCTTCAATGATTACCATGACATGTCAAAGAATCTGGAAGGCTTCTACATGAAGTTCCATCTGTGTGACCTACAAAGGATAGTAGAAGAACATGTTAAAATATTCCAAACAATATTGAAAGACATGAAAATCAATCATGAATATGTGGCTTGTTGACTCTTCCCTTATTCCTTGGGGGAAGAGGCCTTCTATTGGTACATCAACTTACCAATGGGATCCATCACCACTTGGGACCTATTGAGGAATGCATTCTTTTAGAAGTACAAGATCTTGATTAGCCCTTTAGAGTTATAATCAATAGTTCGTGTTTGTCTACTAGGAGGTAAATGAACTGATTAGCTCCTTCAACAATTAGTTTCACCAAGAATTCATGAGACTACAAGTTCCATATGTCCTTAACAATGTTGCTTCCCTACCAGTTTATTATGCTGCCTTAGATAACCTCATTGTTGCATTCGTGAAAAGGATATGCCTGCCACCTACCAGATTGGTGGATGCTTATGTTGTGGTAGTTATAGCAAGCACTAACTTGGGGAAAAAAATTTCAGATCTACTACCCTCCTTGGGATAGGTTTCTCATCCAATGAAAATTCAAGGGCTCACCCAAGCTTTAGCACATCAGATGCCTCTTATGAACCAAGTTCTGCATTTTCCCATAGATCCTCATCCAGGACAACCATTGAGCCATGTTCCTCCCATACCTCACTACTTATAGCCACAATAGTAGCAATTCTACCCTCAATAGCCTCAAGTACCTGCATACATCTAGCGACCCAATTCCCGCAAGTGGAACAAAATCAACCAATGGCTCATCCAGTTTTCCTCTAGAACCAAGCATCATAGCCAAGTAATATACAGAAGGATCAGTTAGATGAGTTGAAAAAAATGATCAAAAACATGTCTACACAAATGACACACCTAATGAATCAGAACAATCAGTTGTAGGCTTCTCAATGCAACATTTAGGCCAACCTCAATTAGGACAATAGAGATAACTGAGATGTAGGTGCCTCATTAGGGTAGAATTATGAAAGAGGGTAGAATTCTAACTAGAAATTTGAAAGGAGAAATTCAAAAAGGAAAAATTGAATGTGGAATACAAGGCCTAATAATGGTCGTGTTCCTACCCCTTTTGACCCACTGGATAACACAAATAAAATGACAAGTGGAGTGTACTTAGCTGAGGAAACTCTATCTAGATAGTGCCAAATTCATAAGATGAATAGGAACTTAGAGTTGGACTACCCTAAGTTCCAGACAGTTGCTGAGATCTTTCAAGTAGTGGTCCATAATGTCATTGATAGTGCTAGTTGTCGAGACATAGTCCCGTCTGAGCCTTACGATTCTTCTATGCTTGTGGTCAAGTAGGCTCCATTCCCATGAAGTGAGAGCAATGCACCTAAGAATGAGACTACTTCCCCAAACAACTAAGAATTAAAAGAGCTAAGTAATGGAGAAACCTTATCTCATCTCTTTCTTTAGTAGATAATGGTTTGGTAGATGAAAGAGTCTCTTGAAGATGAAGTTCAAATGTTTCAGAGCAACCCATGTAACTTAAGTAGGAAAGTAGGATGACCTTTTACAACCTCTATTCCACCTAAAAAATTCAACACCTCACCTGATCCAAATTCCAGAAATAATCCTAGCTACCCTCATGTTCCCACCCAATACTTTAACAAGAACAAATAGCTGAACCAACTACAGAACTAGTTAGCAGGCTCTTCCCAGGGCAAAGCTTTTGATGCTAAAATTGAACAAATGTGTGAGTATGTTGCTAATGAATTCAAGAAGATTAAGATTAGCTTGTTTTCCTTTGAGTTGCTTAAAGTCTCTATACTTAGGAATGCCTTCTTTAAAATGATTAATGAGACTAATTCTTCCATGTCAACCCAAGAAATACCAGCCAAGAAAGTCTCTTTTGAAGAGACACAACATGAGCCTGTAATTCAAGAAATCATAGGCAAGAAGAAAGATGTCCCTTCAAATTAGCAAATGAGGAAGCAACCTGCTAAAGAACAAAGAAAAGTGTAGGCTAAGGAAAATAACAATGAGAAGGATAAGAATCAAGTGGCTCAAGCTAATACACCTATGGGATTATTTCAGGGAAAGCTAGAAACACCACCTTTTCTCCCCAATATTTGAATATTTGGGAAAAACCTTCACAATTGCTTGCTTGATTTAGGAGCATCATCCAATGTTAGGCCTCTTGTTGTATGCAATGCATTCAGAATAGTCCCCACTCCTTCCCGAAGGAAGGTGACTCAACTAGACAAAACAAAAATGAACATGTTTAGAGAAATCAACTGAATCCCCATGCAAATTTTTGTAGATCCAAGGGTGCAACAAGTTATTAACATTCAAGTAGCAGATATCCCAAAAAAATACGAAATAATACTAGGGTGAGATTTCACCTAAGCATTGAATGGATATGTTGCAACTAACTTCTCTCACATATGGCTACCATGGAAGGGGCTTCCAAATCAGATCTACATAGACTGGGAACCATGCATAAAATTCTTGATTACAAAGTACAACAACACTAATGAGGTGCTATTTGCTGAAATAGAGTTGGGGATTTATTCTCCCATGGAATACCAAGAAGAATCAAAGCCTCAAGAAGAAGAAATGACTGAAGAAGTACTCTTGGTGTTATGCAACCCTCCCATTAACTTGATGTATACGTCCCAGTGCACAAAAATGTTGGTAGAAGTAGATGATGATGAATCCTACCATGATAATAATTTGGGACTTCTAGATGGATTCCAAGATTTCATGGAAAAATATGTGCAAGATCAATTAGCCTAGGGTCAAGAATGGATTTTTGAGAGCTCTTGTTGCCTAGTTGGTGCAGAGTGCATAATGCTTCCCACTTGTAATTTGATTGTTGTTTGTGTCAGATAGCAGTGGAAGATATCAAAGGACAAGTCACATCTCAAAAGGAATTGCTAACAGGGAAACTTACCACGAACAATGTGGAGCAAATAGCCACTCCATAAATTGTAGATGCAAGCATGCAACCAAGGAGGAATGAATGCATGATCAGCCCTAAAGTTAATGAACCCTCGAAGTTCTAGACTCTGCACTTCAATGGATATGAATCTAAGCAAGGAGCAGGAGTTGGGTTTGAGCTCATCAGCCCCATTAGTAAGACTTACTTCCCTTCTCATAGGCTTCAATTTCATTATACAAATAACATAACAAAGTATGAAGCACTTGTTCATAGTCTCTTAATGGTCCTAAGGAAGAAAGTTAGAATGTTGCAAGTCTTTGGTGATTCAGAGTTAGTGGTAAAACAAGTTAGGAAATTATATTCTTGTTGTTATAAAAGACTAGAAAAATATAGGCATAGAGTTTGGGACCTCTTAGAAAGCTTAGATGCATTCAGTATTTAGCTGATCCCTTGCTCCCAAAACCATACTGTTGATTCCTTGGCTCAAGTAGCTAGTACCCTCCAGCCATTGTCACTGTCTGGCCTCAAGAGGTTCACTATTGAGCTTACCTCCATTCTATTCATTCCAGACAATGTTACCCATTTTTAGGTGTTCAATAATGACAAGCACATCTTGGATTTCATCACCAATTCTAATGTGTTTGTAATTCAGATAATTGATGAGGTTGAGACTGAAGAGGCTGAAATAGATATTGAAGGGGTCATCAACCTCAAGACCAATACTATTCCTAGGGGCATGGTCTATCTTGAATGGATATTTGACTTAGATCAGATCAATGACCATGATCAATAGGCAAAGAAGGATTCCATTAATAACTAGTGTGAGACTCACAAACTTGGAACAACTGAGGAGGTTAAAAATGTGTTCATTGGTAGAGTGTGCATGCCAGAAGAGAAGAAAGGGATCATGGATGGTTTGTAAAATTATCATGATATAGTTTCCTAGAGCTATGAGAATTTGAAGACATATGAAACTTCAATCATCATGCATACTATTCCCCTCAAGTTGGCCGTATGACCATTCTGACAATGACATCATACCATTAATGCTTTATTGGAGAATATCATTTACAAGGAAGTGTAGAATCTACTTTCAGCCAAAATCATATTTCCAGTCAAGCACTCCACATGGATGGCCAATTTGGTCTTGGTTAGGAAAAATAATGGAGAGATTAGGTTGATTGTGGACTTCCATAATTTGAATGGTGCTTCGGAGAAGACAACTATCCCATGCCCTCATTAGACAAGGTGCTATAGATTGTCAATGGTTCTCAAATGATGTCTTTCTTAGATGGGTACTCTGGATATAAGCAAGTAACAGTGCAATATGAGGATAGGCACAAGGAAATGTTTACCATGAATTGAGGAACTTTTGTATACAAAAGGATGTCGTTCAGAATCATCAATGCTAGTTCCACTTTCCAACATGCAATGGACATAGCCTTAAAAGATCTTACTGGAACATGCATTATCATCGATATGGATGATCTCATAGTGTTTTCAAAGAAGTGAGGTGATCACGTCACTGACTTGTGAAATTTTTTTCAAAAGTGCAAAGAATTTGGGATATCCCTTAATCCAAAGAAGTGCATCTTCAAAGTTATTGAAGGAAAGTTGCTCAAGAACATTATTTTAGAGAAAATGAATCTCAATAGATCTTGAGCGCATTCAAGCAATACTAAAGATTCAGCTGCTGGGTAGCAAGAAAGAGCTGAAATATTTCTTCAAAATATTCATTACTGTCTTTGTTGAAATTATTAAGCTACTCAATGCCATGCTAAAACAAGATGCTAAATTTGAATGGACTCCGAAGGTGAAGCAGGCCTTTCGATAAATCAAGAAAGTAATTGTTGATGTGCTTGTGCTAGTCGACCCTGATTATTTGAAGCCATTCTATATTTACTTGTTCACTTCAAACCATTCGTGTGCCAACATATTGACTCAAAAGGATGATGAAGGGAATGAGCACTCAATTTCCTTCATAAATGCCCCATTGAAAGATGCTGAATTGAGATACCACAATGTAGAAAAGTAGGCATATGCCTTGGTAAGGGGTGTTACGAAATCTAGACACTACATCCTACTGAACAAGGTGTTTGCTATTGTGCCTGACCCAACCATGAAGATGTTGCTAATACAGAGTGAGTTAGGAGAACGAAGAGAAAAATGGGCCATCCTTCTGCAAGAATATGACATGTAAATTCAACTAATGAAACTAGTAAGAGGAAAGGCCCTCACCTGAATGATCGTTGAGATAGTGGTTGAAGCAATACATGAGCTTATAGTTCAACAATATCAACTTGAAGTTGTCTCTCCTAGAGAGTGGTACAATGATATTGTCTACTACTTGTTGAAAAACAAGTGCCCATCTCATCTACAAGGAGTTCAAAA
Source organism: Sequoia sempervirens (assembly GCA_007258455.2). Taxonomy (NCBI): domain Eukaryota; kingdom Viridiplantae; phylum Streptophyta; class Pinopsida; order Cupressales; family Cupressaceae; genus Sequoia; species Sequoia sempervirens. The sequence goes on from VDFB02271358.1 coordinate 531,815,477, forward strand.
ATATACTTTCTAGTTGAAAAGTAGCAGTTACATGCTGCGAGGGTCTATACTTTATAAGAGGAATCATGAAGGGATCTATATCAGATGCCTTGGAAAAGAAGAAGCAACACAAGTGTTAAAAGAATTTCATGATAAGTTTGGCATTGGTCATGGATCTGGTCCTTCCATTTCCCATGAAATCTTACAAGCAGGATACTACTAGCTGACTATATTGAAAGATGCACATAGTCATGTTTGTACTTGCTACATATGCCAAACCGCTACAACCCATGAACACAAAATTGTTTTCCTGTTGCAACTAGTTCTAGAGGTAAGACCATTCGCACAATGGGGTCTCGACTTCATCGATCTGGTAATCTCACCATATTCTATGGGTCATAGGTACATTCTAATCACCTCTAATTATTGTACTAGAAATACAAAAGAAAAAACATGTAGGCAATGTACTATAGAGGTAATTACTAATTTTCTAAAAAAAATTATTTTGAATCATTTTGGCTATCCATACGCTTTAGTTTGTGATAATCGCCCCACCTTCTCTTTGCTTAAATTTTCTAGTTGGGCCTTTGATTATGGAATTTCCCTCAAGTTCTCATCCAAGTACTATCCCTAGGGTAATGGCCTAGCTAAATCCACAAATAAGAATCTCATCATTGTAATAAAAAAATTTCTTGATAGGAATCCTAAAGACTGGCACACCCAACTTCATTTTTCCCTTTGGGAAGATTGTGCATGCCACAAGGCCTCCTTTGGTGATTCCTCATTCCACCTCATTTATGGTTTAGAGCCTATATTTCCTATCCACCTCAAGATCCCTACCCTCCAATTTATTAACACCTTTTATGAAGAAGGGGATTGACGAGAAGCCATTTTAGTTGAACTACTCCATCTAGAAGAAGTTTGTGACCAAGATATTGAATTTTTTTCCAAAAGTCAGGGCGTGGTTAAGAGATAGTTTGATCATCGATCCAAGGTTAAGGCCTTTAGAATTACTGATCTAGTCCTATTTTGGGACAAGGCCCATGAAAAGAAAGGGGGACATGAGAAATTCGACAAGCTTTGGCTTGGCCCCTTTTAGATTTATGAAATCTTAGGACATAACGCTTTCCACCTCAAGACATTAACTGGTGAAGATGTCTCATTGCCTATCAATGGGTAGCACCTCAAGCATTATTTCCTTGCCTAAGCTCTATTGAACTAGGTCTCTGTAAATACCTATACATAGGTTAGTCTAGGTTTCCTTTTCTTTGGTGTTTTGCTATCTTGTTTTCTTTTGTTTTGCTTGTCTCCCAACCATCTTGTTTTGCCAAAGGTGTTCCATTGTTTCTTATGTGGACGCTGTGTTTGGTTTGATAAATGGTTCACTTTGTTACTTGTTCTTTGTGTTCTCTGGATAAGTATTCACTCCCAACTAGTTGTATTTGATTGCTACTATGGAATGATCTCCTTATTTGAACTCAGACTAGACCTAGAGCTCGACCCTTAGTTGAATCCTTTCACACTCATCTTAGTTCTTGCACAAAACACACATTAATTATTTCTGAAAGTCGAATAGTAGTTGTTTTGACAGCCCAACAAGTGAAAAATCTTAAGTGTACTCCAGTGACCACTGTGATTCCAAACCCACAATAGGTTTTGATGCTTCCACAACTAGGCAATAGAAAGAGTATTAAAAAAAATATAAAAAGGAAAGAAGAGAAAAAGAAAATGCTAAAATCAAGCAACTGTGTGGGTGTATAGATGACTCTACTAGGGCTATGGATTCTTGGCTGGCAATAAAGCAATGCTAGTGGGGTCACAACGACAACTCCTTTGGGGCTATAGATGCCTGACTAGCAGCAAGGCAATGTCCAGTTTACTTTTTGGGTTGGATGGTTCATGTAACTTGCTTGGTATGATTAATGGTCATTTGTTATAGTCTCTAAGGAAAGGGAATGAACTTAATATACACACACACTTCTAAGATGTTTCGTGATCTAACTCATGTAAGAATATCATTCTCCTTCAAGTCCCTCACTTCACTTTTGGAAACTGACTCTTGATCTATGAAACAAGGGATTTTGGGTTCTGAATGAGTCTTTATCCTTAGAATTCTTGGGAGAATTCCCTAGTGGAGTCACCATTTTTTATGCCTATCACACACATGCCCTACTCAGAACTGGGACCCTCTCTTTTCACTTCGCTGGGTCACTTTTTCCTTCACCTTGTTTTGTGTGCCCCTTATTTTGAGTCTTAAGTGGTCAAGTCCTAGAGGTACCATTATGATTTGACCATGTTTTACCACCCTCAAAATTTTCAAGTCTTTGGCCTTTGCAGAGTTCCTTTGGTAGTTTTCCTTCAGACTTCAAAACTGTCATCCTTCATGCTTTGTGGGTCCACCCATGTGGGCTGCCCTTGTTGGAATTCTATCTATTCACTACCATCACTATGGAGGCCAAGATGGATCACCCTCCCACACTACAGGATCAATGGCCTCCATTGTCATTTCCTTCGCTGACCCAAAAAAATCTAATGCTTGGGTGTCATCTACCCTATAGGCCTCGCTGTTCCCATTGCCGACTCTTTTGAACTACCACTCACCAACTTTGGCTGCCTCCATACCTACATTTATGGCAAGTATTTAATGTTGAAAATTCTATAAATAGGCACTTTCAATAGGTCATTAAACTGACATACTTTCTAAAAACTTTTCAAAGCCTTTAGCTTCCCCCATCCTCACACCCGCAAGATCTCGTCGCTATTCGAGCATCATCATTTGCAGTGTCTTCACAAATTTTATCAGGTCTCCCAGGTAAGTTTTTTGTTGTCATCTTAGTTGTGCATTTTTTGTCAATTTTAGAAAATTCACTAAACTCTTAAGCTAGAAAACCTTAAAACTAGAAAGAAGATTGAGGAATGAACAAAACCCATTTTTCTAAAACTTGAAATTCTTTCAAAAATCTACCCTAGAGATCCATGTGGAACTTTCACCCTCTGTCGCCATTCTTCAACCAGAGCCATCAAGCCCCTATGGCTTGCAAGGCATTGAACATCATACCTTAACCATCCAATGACAAACTTTAAGCAAAAACCTTCACCTTGCTTAGACCTACACTTGCAGATAGATGCCCCCACTTTGTTGTCACCTTTTGAACTCAAATGAAAATCACAACTTAAATGGGGTCCCTTCAACTCTGTGGGTCTGCGAATGTAGTTTTCTATGTATGCTTCACTATTTTCTAACAACTATCAAGCTCTAGCCTCCCGCCTTATGGGTCCCATGGTATGTCTGTCTGCTGACCAAAATTAATGCCTAATTCTTCCTACAGAACTTTGGATGTGGGCTTCTGTCATCATTTCATTGTTGCACAATGGTCATTCCCAAAATGACATGGTTCTAGGTTCTCCCACTAGGCGGGTCCTGCACTTGCTAACTCCATCCAACCCTTTGAACCAAAACAACTAAGTGTAGAATCCTATAGGTTATCGTCTAGTGTTCATTGTTCCAAATGGCCTTGGTTGACTGTCCGTCCGCCTTGCGAACTTTGTACCAACCATATCCGCTAAGCCCAAAGAACAAAATAACTAAGTTTGCTAATTATGGACCCTCCATTGCAAGTAATTGCCTCCGTTTGTCTGTCATTTTAAACAACTAGTGGTCTATGCCTTTTTGCTTCATAGGCCCCAATACCCACTTTTCCTTGAGTGTTAATTGAAAACCATTAATGAAAAAAAGATTGTTTGTAGGAATTCTGATGTGGGTGGCCATCTGCAGGCCTCCATCCCACTTTCACCACCCTTAGACTACCAAGCCAATCCTGATGCCAACTATGTGAAGCCTGATCTCGCTTCCTCCATCTAGCCGATAATGAGTGTGTAACCTATGTCGAGGATCCTTGCAGACCCAATGTTGGTGTGAATAAGTTTTGTACCTAGTTTATTCCTTTACTAGGGACTTAGGGAACTTAATTCACATGTTAAGTTTACTTAGGATATTGGTTCTATCTTCTAGAAGTCTTAGTTGTCGTATCTAGACTTCATACTTTCCTAGGTAGTTATGAGTTAGTTGTCTCATGTGATAGGATTAAGACACTTGTCATAATATTGTCTTATCCTATCTCTCATTCTTGCCTTTATAAGCAAGGCATCTCTAGCATATTTTACATTGTATTGTATAGCATTGCATTGATCATATTGTATCATATTACAATCCTTGTTTGGTGGAATAGCATCTTCCATTTTGCTTCTCTCTATCTCTTGTGGAGGTTCTTTGGTGTTGTAGATAGAAGATATTGGGTCGATAACTTCAACATGGCATCAGAGCTTTGAATCTAGCAAGACCCTTCCATTTCTTTATTAGAGAGTTTCCATCAATTTCTATTGAGATGAGTTTCTTGTATCCTATATTGCATGAATACATTTTTGGTGAGATCTAGTGATTGCAATGCTTTTGGCTATAGTGGTAGTATTTTAGGCTGTCCCATTGCATCCAGGAGGCTTGAAAAAGTCAGATTTGGCTTTTGTTTCACTCAATTTCGTCACCATTTGCTACTTTGGCAAAGAAGGGTTTGGAGCTCAGATCTATTGAACAACTTTTTACAAGAGCATTTTGGGAAAAAAAGAAGCCTTCCATTGCATGTGGGTGGTCATTTATGAGTTTATTGATATATAATTTTCCTATATTGGGAAAAAATTTGTTTCTAGGGAAAAAAAATTTTTACCCAAAGGGCCATACGACCCTCTAGGACGCAGGTACAACGTCAAAATTTAAAAAAAAATCCTGCATATTTATTTATTTTATCAGTGGTATTCTTTGTAAATTTGTCAAAAAAATTCAAAAAAAAATTAAATTGTTTTTAAAGTTTCATGCGCTTAAAGTGTTGCCCTCATAGTTCTACGAGGCTCGTGGCTTGGGAGCCACCTATAAAACATTCAAAGTCTACGGTCCCGCCGAGTGGTTAAGCAAACCACTACCTCTACCACTGTGTTAAACTACCAAGAGGCCAGTGATTTAATTGTTAGGTGACAGTTGTTGTGGAGATAGTGAACCACCAGCCTTCAAGTAGTAACTGCAGACCTCAAAGCTGCCAACAAACTGCCCGAGACCTAGCCACTTGCATGTGACTGGACAGAATGAAGCTGCTAGCAGTTTTATGATCCACTGGGGTTTTTCCTCTACCCAGTGCAAGGTCATATGGTAGACTGAAGGCTAGCCCCCAAGTGCTAATGTTTTTCCCCTCCTTAGTGTTCGAGTTTTGCTCCTATTTAGCATTGAAGGTGCCTAAAGTAGGTCTTTTCTTCAATTTTGCATAACTTTTTGCCACAGTGTCGGATTTTAAAAAATGAGATGTCGTTGGAAAGATGGTTCTACGAAATTTAGTGGTGTAGGTGATTTTTCTGTATTTTGAATTTTTTTCCATATTTTTCAGCTTAAAGGTACAAGTGCATTTATTGCTTGTTCTTGGCATAAATTTTGCAAATGAAGTTGAAATTTGGCAATTTTTTTTTTGAAATTGCTCAGAAAATTGCAAGGAATCTGTTTGTAACCTCTATTTTCTGTTTTGGAAAGCTATGTTTTTTTGAAAATTGTAAAAATCACTGTGTTATAAACAGTTGATTTGAGCTTGTCGCTTGTAAAAATTGCAAAATTTGTTCATTGTAATTTGTTGGGGGGGTTGCAAAATCAGGTTTAATACATTCTTGGGGTAGCGAAAGGAACAATTTAAGTGCCACATTGTCTTCTTTCTTTTGGTATTCATGGTGGATCTAAGGAAAATTGAACCACTCACTCCACACAATTATCATACATGGAAGCTAAAAATGACTCAATTGTTACAATCTAAAGATCTACAGCCAATGTTAGATGTAGAACAACCTAAATTTACAAGGGATTATGAAAAAATTGTTCATAGATGTAAAATAGATGAAGAAAAAGGGCTCATTGGCTTACATGTATCTGATAATTTGTTGTTTCATATTTCAGAGTGTAGAAAACCTAAGAATGTTTGGGATAAACCTGAAGAATTATATGGAAAATCAAATTAGTTCTGAGTCTGGCAACTTCAAGCGGATCTACAATCACTCTCTCCAGATGCATTTCCTTCAATTAAAGATTTCCTTGCATAATTCAAGTTGATTTTGTCATAGTTGAAAGGATGTGGGCAAGATAAATCTAGTGATGAATGTATCTTCTTGATTCTATCTAAGTTAAAGGGCCCTTATCAAGTGTTTTATTCTACTTTCTATTTAACTATGGATGCAATGGGGAAAGATTACAAAATGCCTACATTTGAGTTGTTTTGTGAGCATCTTACTAGGGAGGAGGAAAAGTTGATTCAGTTGGATGCCTTACCTAATTCTAAGAATCATGCTCTCATGGCTCAATCATCCAAGTGTAAAGGAAAGAACAAGAAGAAGCCCAAAGTAGAATCATCTTCTGGTAGTGGGAATCCCTCCAAACTAAAGCCGAAGAACAATCAGAAGTCCACTCCATCTCCTTCTTCTACCTCCGGAGAGTCTTCTTCGATGTCGAAGAAAAAGAAAAGAGAACCTTGTTCATTTTGTGGAAAAATTGGGCATGATGCAACTCATTTCTTTAAGAGATTAGAAGCCTTGGAGGAAACTATGAAGAAGCAAAAAATTTTAGTAGCTAAGTATTCTTCCATGGGAAAAGGTCAAGCTCTTTCAACACGAGCCATTCATTCATCTTTAGATAGTTAGATTCTTGATTCAGGTGCTTCACATCACATGACCAATTCACGTGATCTTCTTGATTCCATTGTTCATACTTCTACTTCTTAAATTATAGTTGGGAACTCTTCACAGATTTTAGTTTTGGGGATAGGCTTCGTTCAGATGCTAGATGGGTGCATTGAGGATGTTCTTCTTGTTCTTGATATTTTAGCAAATCTGCTTTCCATATATTAGATTTGTCATTCCAGAGATGGGAAGACAGTTGAGTTTACTCCACAAAATGTGGCTACTAGACAATTGAAAGATCTTGAGAAGGTTGTTGCTACAGGGATAGTTGATCATGAGAACCATTTGTATCAATTTATTGGATTTGAGTCTTCATCGGGTTCTTGTTTTGTTGCTCATGTTGATTCAATGAGAAAGCTTTGGCATGAAATATTTGGGCACTTGAACTATAGATATCTTCAACAGATGCAAGAACATAACTTAGTGGTTGGTCTTCCAAAGATCACTTGCACAAATGGTGTTTGTCAAGGTTGTGTTCTTGGCAAGAAACATCAAGATCCTTTTCCTAAGGGTCAAGATACTCGTGCAACCATACCCCTTGAGTTGGTCCATAGTGATCTCATGTCATTCCCAACTCCTTTTTTAGGGGCTAAGTATGTTCTAACATTCATTGATGATTTTTCCCACCGAACATGGGTCTATTTTTTGAAGCTCAAGAGTGAAGTCCTCACCAACTTTAAGACCTTCAAAACATTTTTGGAGAAGCAGTTAGTTTTTCTCTTCGATAGATATGCATAGATAATGGTGGGGATTATGTCAATCAGGCATTTTAGGATTTTTGTAGTGAGCATGGTATTCTTCATCAACACACAATACCTTACACTCCTCAACAGAATGGTGTGCTGGAGAGAAATAACATGACTCTCAAGGAAATGACCAATTTTATGATTTAGTTTAGGTCCATGGTACCAAAATTTTGGGCCGAAGCTATCAATTGTTCCACCTATATTCAGAACCATATGCCCCACAAGGAAATGCAGAATATGACCCCTGAGGAGGCTTGGTCTCATCACAAGCCTAATGTATCCTTCTTTAGAGTATTTGGTAGTGAGGCTTGGGAATTCATTCCAAATGGTCAACGTAAATCCATGGAGAAGAAGAGTAAGCAATACATCTTTGTTGGCTATTGTGAGGATGTGAAGGAATACAAATTGTTTGATCCTGACACACAAGAGGTTCATTTCTAACATGATGTTCAATTTGTTGAGACCTTCACCCAGTCAGATCCTCCTTCGACTTCTTCTTCATCACAACCTACTCATTCTTCTTTAGTTGATGATGCTTTTCTACTTGAGGAAGATTTTGATGATGGTCTTGATGCACCTCCTCCTCAATTAGCCACTAGTCCATGATGGGCTCAAGTTACTCTTGAGGAGGTTGGTCCTCTTGTTGGTGATCCCACAGACACTCGCCACACTCCTTCTTAGACTTTAGGAATCAATATTTTGATTCATGCTATTTTAGATGATCCTCATAAGTTTTCAGATGCTTTAGGTATTCCAGAGTGGGATAGTGCTATGGCTAATGAGTATTCTTCTTTGATGAAGAATCATACTTGGGATCTTGTGCCTCTTCCTAAGGGAAGAAAGTTGGTTCGGTGCAAGTGGGTGTATCGTACCAAGTATGCAGTAGATGGTTCCATTTACAAGTACAAGGCTTGTCTTGTTGCAAAGGGGTTTTCTCAGATTGAAGGAATTTACTATTCTAAGACCTTTGCTCCTATTGCCAAGATGGATTCTATTCACCTTGTCCTTGCTATAGTTGTATCATAGGGATGGTCAGTATATCAAATGGATGCGAAGAGTGCCTTCTTTCATGTTAATCTTCATGAGGAAATCTATATGGAGAAGCCACCAGGTTTTGTGCAAGACCCTTCACTTGTTTGTAGGCTTCGTCATTCATTGTATGGTCTCAAACAGGCCCCTCGGGCTTGGTATGAGAAGATGGATAGTTTCTTGCTTGCCTCTGGCTACACTCGTTGCCATTCTAATCCCATAGTTTATACACAATGACATGGAGATGATCTACTCATACTTCTGCTCTATGTGGATGATTTGATTCTCATAGGGAGTTCTACTTCCATGATTAAGAGTATAGAGTGAGCATTGATGGAGCGATTTGATATGATCAACCTTGGTCTTTTTCATTACTTGGTCTTCAAGTTCATCAGAATTCTGAGGGGATCTTCCTTTTCCAATAGAAGTATGCTCTTGATTTGCTATAGAGATTTGGCATGGCTGATTGGAAGCCTGCCCCTACTCCATTCTAGTCAGGTGTTGTACTATCTACCAGTTGCACTAATCCTATAGTTAATCCTACCTTGTATCAACAGTTGGTTGGTAGTCTTTTGTACTTGACACATAGTTGTCTTGATATTTATTTTGTGGTTGGACTTGTCTCTCCTTCTCACAGGAGCCTCATCAGAGTCATTGGAATGCTTCCAAGCATATCTTGAGATACATTCAGGGAACTACACATTTCAACATTCACTACACTTTAGGTGCATCTTAGATTGTGGGCTTCACTGACTCGAATTGGGCTGGTGATGTCAATGATAGGAAGTCTAATTTTGGCTTTGTCTTCTACCTTGGTTCTGGTTCAATTGTATGGTCATGCAAGAAGCAGATTGCTATTACATTATCATTGACAAAGACTAAGTATCGATGTGCAATTTTGGTTAGTTAGGAGGTTTTGTGGCTTTGTCAGTTTATGACTGAGTTTGGATTCCCTTCCACTCAGACCACTACTCTTTGGTGTGATGATCAGAGTTCCATTCATATATCTCACAACCCAATGGAGCATCAGAGTACTAAGCATATTGAGATCCACATGCACTTCATTAGGCAGCTCATCTAGGATGGTGTTCTTAGCTTGGATTATTTTCCTATAGATCAATAGGTTGCAGACATCTTCACTAAACCTTTGACATCACCTCATTATCTTCAGTTGCGATCAATGCTTGGGGTGAAGGTAGTTGTCCTTGGGGGGTCTTGAGGAGTCCTCCTTCAGTTTTTAGTTTCTTTTCTACTTTTTCTCTTTTTTGGAGAGTTTTCTCCCATAGGGTTTTTCTCCTTTTCTTCGCTTGTGAGAGTTTTTTATTTTGTACATGGGTACCTCATTAGGCCTTATTTTTAGGACCCATCTTTTGCATTCTGCATTGGTTTTTTCCTCCCTAAGTTGCAGTTAAGGGGTGGTGTTGGTGTGAATAAGTGTTGTACCTAGTTTATTCCTTTACTAGGGACTTAGGGGACTTAATTCACATGTTAAGTTTACTTAGGATATTAGTTTTATCTTCTAGAACTCTTATTTGTCTTATCTAGACTTCACATTTTCCTAGGTAGTTATGAGTTAGTTGTCTCATGTGATAGGATTAGGACACTTTTCATGATCTTGTCTTATCCTATCTCTCATCCATGCCTTTATAATCAAGGCATCTCTAGCATATTTTGCATTGTATTGTATAGTATTACATCGATCATATTGTATCATATTACAATCCTTGTTTGGTGGAATAGCATCTTCCATTGTTTCTTCTCTCTATGTCTTGTGGAGGTTCTTTGGTGTTGCAAATTGAAGATCTTTTGTTGATAACTTCAACACCCAATGGTATGGACTACTACCTGTGGGCTTCCATCCCATCTATGCCATTTTGAGCGGTTGACATCCAACGTCTACTCGCGGTTCCTCACTTGAATGTTGTTGAACAAGATTGAACTTTAGAAATGAAATGATGCCTTCCTCCCTCGCTATGAAACTTGCATTTCAGGATGTTGTTTACCGAATTTCACTTGGCCAACAACATTTCCAACAACAGAGCTCCTAAACAATTGAGATGCCTCTTGCACCCACAACCCATAGAACCACATGCCAAAATTGTTGGGTTACAACTTCCAAAATCTCAAGAATGATCAAGCCCACATGTCAAAATGACTTAACCTCTTGGTAGGCCCCATCTCAACTCAAAAAACCTGATGTGGGTGGATCCATGCTAGCTATCATGCTCTATTTGCTGTCTATTTACAACTTCCTCCAAAATGGCTGCAAACCTAGGGAAGTCCGCATCCCTAGGCCCACATTGCCATATCTCCCTTCAGCAAAAGGAAAATAATGATCTAAAAGGAATGCTATGATCCTTGAATGATAAATTACTTGATCTAACATTGATTTGGTAGGTTTTGCTAATGCTCCTTGTGTTTTTTCACATGAATATGCTTATTACTCCTTTGCTTGCAAGATATATGGAATCAACTATTGGATATTTGGGGGTGTCCACAGAGAAAGAGAAGGGAAATAAAACTTCCAAAGAACCAAGGGGAAAGGAAGATAAAGACCAAATGAAATACAAATATCAGGGAGTGGAGATCAACACCAAAGTTACCACATAATAGGATATAGTCTCAAACACCAACTTGGTGTACATTGACATTGATGAGTTCCAATAGAGATTCATTTCCAATCCCATTATGAAGAATGAAAAGAGAATTAGGAAGAGTGGATTGCATAAAGCAACTAGTTTACCATCTTCCCTTCTGGCTCTTGAGTCGGTAATGGCCTGTAGGGAGGCCTACAAAGAAAATACCATGAGAATTGTGGATAGAGATGGTAGAGTATTGGCTAACTTATCCTCCAAGTCTATAGGGAAAGCTTTCCACATCCCCACCTTTGATGCAATGGAGGAAACAACCAAAGAATATGCAAAGAGCACATGAAAAGTTGACCCTTTGAGATGCAAGAAACTAATTAATCAATATTGGTTGAAAGAGAAGAGGGGTAGTGAAAAAAAGGTGCCCCAAGAGCTATTTAGGAGTGCTTTCCATGAGGATTATCATGATTTGGTAACATTGTTAAGTAGAGTCATAGGAATTTTGACTACAACTTACTTCTAGGAATGGATGTTTCATTTTATAGAAGAAATTATCAGAGAGAAGACTAAGTTCCATTGGGCGGGAATGATTAGCAATTGCTTGCATTAACAGTTTGTAGCAGTTAAGAAAACTTCTTAGTTTCATATGACCTCTTACTTGGTCTACTTGTCGGCTGATCTCATGCCATACAGAGGTCCATTTGTGGCACAAAGCTAGACTATGGGGAGATAACTATAGGTCTATGATAGACACCCACAACTTCAATTTATAAATTTCAATAAAGATTATTGCAGGGTGAATGATTCCTTTATCAAGCACATTATTAGGCTACTTAGAGAATACTTCAAATGGAGAGTCACTCATAGTGACAATTCCTTCATCCACTAGTTTGGATTCCACTTTATCCAATTTCCTAAGTTTACCTAAATCATAATTGAGGGCTTCTATGAGAGGACATATAAGCTTCCTCGGTACCCAAATTACTGGTTGGCATTGCTCGAAGTCTCTAGGAAACTACAACATGCATATACTCTTTCGAGTGACAATCATAGGCTTGGAATTCCCTATCCTCTCACATTTGACCAATTAATGTATGTGATCGCCACATACCAATGTGTGGAATACTCTGAGAAAGAGATAAATGAATATAACTTGGAGCTCGAAACTGCTTGGTCTCATATGGATTTGTATGGAAAATTAAAGATGGTGGGGAAAGAGTATGCCCATTTACACATTGTTGAAGACTTATGGGAAAACTATAGGGATGATAAAGAGGTGTGCATGAGGCACTATATGCGCATGATGACATACTTTTTTAAAATGGTTAACTTGTTCCTGGTACTAGACCAAGTTGTGGAGGAAGAAAACACTATCATAGATCCCTAACAATAATGAGGAGATGCCTCCCATAGGGGAAGAAGAAGGAAAAAATGAGGAAAAGAAAGAAGATAAGCTTGAAGAAAGAAGAAGCCTAGAAGTAGAACATCACAAAGAGAATTGGAAAGAAGAAGAAGAAAAGTCATCCAAAGGGGAAGATATCCCCAAGGAAAACATAGCCATCACTGAGTCACAAAAGGAAATGGCTATATTCATCTATGATTCAAATGAAGAAGAGGAAGAAAAGATAGAACAAGAGGTCCCGGGCCATGAGGAGAGAGAGATTTGACATATACAAAGAGAGGAATTTGATCATGAATCACCAAAAAAAGTGTCTTAGATACCTCAATGTTTGGAAAAAAAATTGCATAAGAAGGGCCCCATCCTTATGGATTCCAAAGAGAGGCTAGAGGCCATCTTAGCCCAAGCCCAAATAGGAACAAAGAAGGAGAAGAAACCAAGGGTTAGATCCCATACCACAATGGAGGCATCAGGATCAAGGACCATGCAGATAGCTACTCTAGTGGTGGAAGGAGGACTCAACCACAATATCTCCACCATCGACCTAGGAATAACAACCAGGGAGCAGAAAATTGATCATTTCCAGGGATTCATTGCCATCATTATGCATCAAATGAACAAAGATGAATCCTCCAAAGACTAATTAAAGGAACAAGTGGAAAATTTAATGGCCTATATACAACAATGGTCCTCTGCTGAGGAACTACCCACCACATTATTAGCCACACCTTTGTTAATTTCTAAAGACCATATCAACAAGCTTGAAAGGAGGAAGAAATGGACCAGGGTTACTGAAGACTAGTTCTACAATGGAGATATGGGTATTGGTCACACTGTCCAGATGGTAAATACATTTTGAAAGGTGCAAAAGTAGCTCAAAGGCATAAGGAAATTCTTTAATGACTTCTTAGAGATGTATATACTCAAATACACTAAGCTCGAGGCTACCCTCAAGATGCCCAAGAGAACGTGGGAAAAGGAGTTGTCACTAGTAAAGGATGACCATTGGCTTGTTGAAACATGGAAATTGGGCCTTGATCATAGGAAATAAATTCTAGAATGGGTGCTCCATGAGGTCGATCTTGACATAGATTGGGTTAAAGAGAATCTAGCAGCCTATGGAGAATATTTGAAGCTCATAACAGACACTAACATGCCTTATGTCAAGTTGGATCCTAAGAAAATAAGGCCATACCTTCATAAAAAAGATGGAGAACGGGGCCACCAATACACTCACGCTAGATTTTATGGATTTTGTTGCTCGAGGCTTTACTCAATTAGAACAAGTGATCAAGAACATGCCAAAATGAAACAAGGACTATGACTTGATTACCAACAAATCTAGAAAGGTGAATTTTTAGGTGTTACAATTTGACATAGTGGAGTGGAGTAAGCTTCAGACGTTGATCAACAAGTTTGTGGAGTATGCTACTATGAAGAAGCATGAAGGAAATCTGGTCATAGATGATGAATTTCTCATAGTATAGTTGCAACAAAGGAAATCAACTAAAGACAAAAGTGCTAGAGTGCCAAGCACTAGAAGAAAAATTAGGCTAAAGGAAAAAAAAAATTTTATATTGTACAATATTAGGGAGAATTGAAACCCTAATTTTTAGTGAATCTTGGCCACACAATAAGATTAAATCTTGGCGATTCATTTTTCTTTTTGAACACTATAAATAGGGGGTCTCCTCTCATTTTCAAGGGAGAGTTGAGTTGTTGTAAAGACATGCTGCTGAAATTCTAATAAAAATTCATTACTTTTGGGTGGATTCTTGAGTTTTATTTCATGTTTTAAGATTATTCTTCTCATAGTTAGTAGATTTGAGTAGATTTACTTTGATGTTCTTGTTGGAAACAAGCAACACTGAGAGAGGGGGGTGAATCAGTGTTGTGCAAAAATTGAATTTATTATCCTGAACATTAATCCACTTAAAGCATTCAACCAAAAGATATATGCATAAACAAAAAAAAAAACAAAACCATAAAAAAAGGATTTTTATGTGGAAACCCTATTAGGGGAAAAACCATGGTGGATGGCTAATCCACTATATAATCTGAGTATACCCAAAAAAAAGATTACAAAATGGGAATGCACTTGCATTTAGGCACACTGCCTAGAGCTCACTACTCAGAAAGAAAGGCTCACTACCTTACAATGATTTGGATTAGATCCAAGGGAATGAACTAAAAAAATAGCATCTAAAAATGTTTGATTATAGTTCTAGTTAAGCTCAGTAGTCAATCTTCCATCCTTCTGACTGATTTTGTAATTCTGCTCTGCTTTGCACAAACTCACACTACAAAAACCTTGATGCACAAGTGAAAACTATGCATAAGTGCTCAATAGCCATTTTGATAATCACAACACACTTCAACACACCTTTCACACACCAAAAAATGTATAACTAATCACTTATATATATCTGCAATAAAAGATTTTGTCACTGGAAGTCAACTTCAATAAAACTTAAAAATATTAACAACTGTCAACTCAAATCTTAATAATATCCAATGCACATCCACAATGGTCATCCACAACTTAGCTTGGACCCAAATAATAATGATCAAACACAAAAATATTCCAATAAACATTCCTTGAATATCTGCAACACATTATATCAACTTAGCCGGCCACATAATACTAATAAATAGAAAGATATCAATTGGATCTCCAAACTTATGCATAGCTTGGTACAAGGCACTAAGATTTTTGGATAACATAAGAAATATATTGATAAGCCTCCCATGAGATCCACAACTCAAAATAGTAACATAAAATCTACAAATGAATCAATGATCCCCAAACTATCGGATTCTCTATTCTTCCTAACTATCCTCAATCTTTCTAGAGGTGGGATCAAATGATGACATGTGGATCAATCACTGACTAGGGTTGCCATAAATGAAAACACCTAAAATAATTTGTAGGCATGATCTGGTAACTTACATAAATTGGAAAATATCTGCAAAATATTTCTTCAACATACTCAAATTTGTGTCCCATAACCTTTTGAAACTCTCTAGCATTGTTATGTGACCACAAAGTAAATAAGACAGAGTTTTTGCAGTTTCAAGATTTACTGGGTCACAAGCTTCCATGGCATCTTTGGCCTCTTTTAATGCATTTACCATTATTTCAATCTTCATACTAATTAGTCCTCTGATTTTGCATGCTCTCCCTATAATTCTCTCATTTTCATATTTCAAACTTCTTATTTTTTCAAGCAAAGATATTACTCGACCATCTTGTTCACCAACATTACCAACTAATGGATCAAAAGCATCAGAAATAGTAACCAACTATTTTTCAATATCCTTCACCTTATTTTCATTGGCTTAAGTGAATTTAGACAAAAATAAACATGACTTATACACTTTTCCACCTTTAGATAGAGCATCTTGAACATTTTTCATAAAGGTGGCTAACAAAGTTTTATCTTTTGCAATCAGTTCTTTCAATCCACCAAGTATTTTTTTCTTAAACTCCATCTGCACTTTAATCATAGCTAATTTTTCAAAAGAGTCAAAGTGAGTACCTATAGAATTTATGAGCTTCTTTAGCTCAAAGAAAGAGGAACCAGATGGATTCTTGACATGAGTAGGCATTAATTTCTGCAAAACTCTAGATGCAAGACTTAGTAATTTTCTATCCGCTATATGAGACTTTGAAATCTTCTCACTGGCCTTTTCTTGTGCAATTGAAGTGACCTTCATCATTTGAATTGGGGAAAAAGTGGATAGATTGATTGAACTTTCATCCAATTCAGGATCAAAATCTTCATGTTGTTCCATTAGATATTTCTTCACTTCCTCAGTAGTGTCTCTTGCCTCTACTCTGATTTCTTGAACTTTTTCTTCTTCAACCTTGGGTTCTTTAGAGACTATTCCTAGATTTCCTTTAGGAACTTCAACTTCTTTATTTTGCACCTCCTTCTCTTTAGCTAATACCACCTTGGGAACTTCAATTTCCATAGGTATTTCTATATTTTCAACATCAGGAGGAATTTGAAAATCCTTAGCATCTGCATTCACTTCCTCATTTTCCAGAACATTTTCAGTATTTACTTCCTCAACATTAATCTTATTATTTAACAAAAATGCTTCCCAAATTTTCTTGTTTTCACTAACAATAGCATTAGTTTCATCGATCATGAGTTTATTCACCCTTGTTTTGCTTTTGAAATCCTTCTTGGCCTTTTCAAGGAGTGAATTCATCTCCTCAATTGACATTTCTAGACATAGATCTGCAAGAATTCTCTTCCTTATATTCTCTTCTTTTGTTTTGGCAACTAAACTTTTTAACTCCAAACATCATACAAACTCTTGGGTAAACTAGACATGATTTGAACAAGAAATTTATTGAAAATGTTCATATGTTTTATTGTGGCTTCTTCAAGAATTCTTTGACAGGATTCATCAAAAGTTTCAAACAATTCACAGAGGGGCTTAAGATTACCATCCTTAATAACAACATTCTCAACTTCCTCAACTGGCATGCTAGGTTTATCAAATTTTTCCTTCTTCTTTGTTTCTTCTTCTTTACCAAAAGATTTTCTCTTATTTAACTTGACAACTTGAGTTCTGGTAGCCTTCATTTCTTTCACAACTTCTTCTGACTTAGTTTCTTCATCTTTTGAAATGGCTTCATATGTTCTTGTGCTTTTATTCTTCTTCCTTTTATCAGAATCCTTGGCTTGAGTTGGCTTGGCTACAGAAGTGGACATGGATGGGGAACTCCTTGTAGATCTAGTGCGGGAAGAAGATGCTCTCGGACTAGCATAATCTATTTTTTCTTACGCTTTTTCTACTTTAGCCTCATATCTCTTCCTTCTTGCTTCTCTCAAAGCTTCTATTGGTAATCCCATACTTTCTACAAATAATTCTACTTCTTTCCTTACTCTCCTAACTATCACTGGTTTTTTCAATTCCACATGAACCTGCATACTTTTCTCTGCATAATTTCCAAACCTCTCTTCTCTTATATCTAGAGGTGAACTCATCAAGTGTTCTACATACATCTTGAAGATGTTCTTCTCTACTTCATATCCCATAGACGTGATCCATATTGTTTTGGGATCAATAGCTTCCATATGACATTGGTCAATATCCACCATGAAGCAAATAGTATCTTTGTACTATTCCATAATTGAAGTGGGAATTCTTTCTCTTACATGCATCATATTCTAGAAATTTTTAAAATACCGCTAGAGGGCAGTATTCTTGGTTTGACAATCAACAATTCCAAACAACATTTTCCTTATCTAAATAGCTACAGGCTCATCATTCTTCCAATGTACTTTTCCAACACCTAGAACCTCATTCATGAAGTAGAAGAACAAACTTAACATTAGATTACCATATTTGAAAATATTCTTCTTGTATTTCTTGATTTTACTTAGATTCTCCATCAACTGACTTATGAGCAACTAACACAAGTCATAATCAACATTTTGTTTTACCATGTCATAAGCTACATAAATGGTCGTATCGGATATAGAATTATCCTAGATAGAGTGGTAGATCTTGTAGCCAATGAACATTGATGCGAATTTCACATCTACTTGAAAAATGTCTTCTATTGTCACTGCCCTTCTATCCCATTGAGCACTTGTTGCATTAGTAACCTTCTCATTCTTCATGGATTTAAAGACTGGAAGTCTACTGGTGGAATTTAGACCTATGACCGTACATATAACCTCTTTCATAATTTTAAATGGCACATCCAACCACATGAATTCGACATGAACACGACTTAGAACATATCACACCCATTTGTTTTCTTCAAATATGGGAAATTTTCCAAATTGCATGAACTTCTTCTCTTCTAGTGTTTTAAATTCTAGCTTTATAGTAAGATCCTCTCTAATTATATACTGGGAATATAGATTCATAATTTGAGAGATTCCTAATCTTCAATATTGGCATGCATGTAAGCCCTAATATCTTCAGTGTGCAAGATTCCATATGGTACAGATGAAAAGACACCTAAGGGCTCAGTCTCAATAGACTTATAAGGATTCCATTTTTAATTTTGGATGGGTTCTATCCTTGACTTCAACTACCAAAGGAGTGGACATGATTTCAAATTCACAAATTCAAAGGATTTTTGATAGATACCTTTTCATTAGATCAAAGTTTGATTGCAGAACCTTCTTCATGCTTGAATATCTCCACAATTCAACAAAGTTCACTCCAGAGATCTCCAAACTGCTTTCCTCCATAATGAAAAGTGAAAAATGAAGGATAACAATTTTTTTTTAACATTCACACACCTAACCCTTTTGTCACAATAAATGATTTTACCCTAATTCATCTTGTTACCCTTTTTTCTTGTACTAAGATAGATGATTCTTTTGCGTATCTCCAAAACTCTACTATATTGCCTCCAATTGGTTGAACAACATCTGAAAAGCATCAATTCACTTACTGGACTTGTCCACATTCTAGTATCAATTGTTGGTAGGAATTATCAGAAGTAGATTCTGGTGTTGGGATATTTACTTCAACAAAGGGATTCTTCTTTACCCATTTCTTTTGAATTTTCCTCTTGATCACTTCATTAATGACTTTACCTTTTCACTTAACATCTTGTTGCATGTTTTGTTTTATCGAACCTCTTTTGTTCCAACTAAATTTGGCAGAGTGGTCAAATTTGTTACAGTTGTAGCACACAACACTTCTCTGTTCAGGCCAATTGTTCCACTGATTTTGTCTTGATCTGCATTGGTTAGAAATATGCCCAAATCTATTGCAAGCATAACATCTGAAATCTCTATGAAAGTTATTCATTACAACTATGCATTCACTTGAATTATGACCATACTTATAGAAATTAAAGCAGTGACCTGAGAATGATGGTCCACTTGTATTCATCCTACTCCTACATTGCGAAGCCATATGACCAATTTTTGTGCAATCAAAATAGTAGCCATTGAATCTTTGAGCATTTGGTTGTCATACCAAATTTATTCTAGCTCCATTCATTTGATTTCCTTTCCTAAATCTCCCTTGTCTGGATTTTTTTTGTCCAGATCCAAAAATTTCTCCTTCTTTTAATTTCTCCTTGTACTAATTTATAGTAGTAAGCTCATTTCTGAGATCATCAAGCTATTTTTCAAGTTCTTGCTCATTGTTTTTAGAATGCTCCAGTTCATTGTCCAATCAACTGCATTGTTCAAATTTTTCTTTCAAGGATTGTGCAAGATTTTCTTCATTCTTCTTTCTATCTTCAATATCCTTGGTCATTTTCATCATGATAGATTCCATCTCACGCTTTAGGGAAGCATTTTCTTTGGAAAAATTTTCACATTCTTCTTTTTTCTCCTTCAAGGCATGTCTGAGTTGTTCACCTTCCATGCTTCTATTCTTCTGCTTATGTTGATCACACAATTCCTTTCTTTTCTCGCTTGATTCATTGATTTTGTCTTTCAATGACTGAATGCATTTCTTTGCACTCTCAATATTTTCTTGCAATTCTCGGTTCTTAGATTTTGACTTGTTAAGATCATCCAAGGCCACTCTAAGTTGTTCTTGAAGACTACTTGTATCCATTGAAAACACTTTCCAAGATCTTCCCAATCTGTTAGACTTCTTTCAAGGAACTAGCTATGATACCAATTGTTGGAAACAAGCAACACTTAGAGGGGGGTGAATCAGTGTTGTGCAAAAATTGAATTTATTATTCTAAACCTTAATCCACTTAAAGCATTCAACAAAAAGATATATGCATAAACAGAAAAAAAAAAAAACAACCACAACACCATAACACAAGGTTTTTTACGTGGAAACCCTATTAGGGGAAAAACCATGATGGATGGCCAATCCACAATATAATCTGAGTATAGCCAAAAGAAAGATTACAAAATGGGAATGCACTTGCATTCAAGCATACTGCCTAGAGCT
This sequence comes from Sequoia sempervirens, assembly GCA_007258455.2. Taxonomy (NCBI): domain Eukaryota; kingdom Viridiplantae; phylum Streptophyta; class Pinopsida; order Cupressales; family Cupressaceae; genus Sequoia; species Sequoia sempervirens. The sequence continues at coordinate 531,835,882 of VDFB02271358.1, forward strand.
CAATGCTCAGAAACAAAAGGCTCACTTCCTTGCAATGATTTGGATTATATCCAAGAGAATGAATTCAAAGAATAGCATCTAGAAATGCTTGATTATAGTTTCGGTTAAGCTCAGTAGTCGATCTTCCATCCTTCTGACTAATTATACCATTCTACTCTACTTTGCACAAACTCACACTACAAAAACCTTGATGCACAAGTGAAACTGTGCATAATCACTTAATCATCCTTTTGATAATTGCAACACACTTCAACACACCTTTTGCACACCAAAGATGATATAACTGATCACTTATATATATCCGCAACAAAATATTTTGTCGGTACAAGTCAACTTCAATGAAACTTAAAAATATTAGCAACTATTGGCTCAAATCTTAATTAATATACAATGCACACCCACAATGGTCGTCTAAAACTTAGCTTGGACCCAAAACATAATGATTAAACAAAAAAAAATTGAATAAAGATTCCTTGAATATCCACAACACATTATATCAACTTAGTCGACCACAAAATTTTGATAAATAGAAAGATATCAACTAGATCTCCAAACTTACACATAGCTTGGTATGAGGCACTAAGATTTCATGATAACATAAGAAATATATTGATAAACCTTACATGAGATCCACAACTCAAAATAGTAACAGAAAATCTTTGAGTGAATTAATGATCACCAAATTGTTAGATTCTCTATTCTTCCTAACTGTCCTCAATCTATCTACCGGTGGGATCAAATGATGACATGCAGATCAATCATTGACTAGGTTTTCCATCAATGAGAACACCTGAAAGCATTTGTAGTGTCTCTTGCCAACAGTTCTATGTGTTTATGATATTTTAGTAGATTAGTAGATTTTGTTCATTGATATTGAAGAATTCTATTGTGTTGATGCCCTTCCTTGTTCATGCTTTTTGTTGTTTATTGATGATAAATAGCAAAGTAAAGCTAGTCTAAACATGAATTGAATGTTGCACTTAAATGCTATCTTTTATTCATGCTTTATGGTGAACGAATGATTAAAAACCTATAGACCTTAGAAGATTGCACTAGTTTCATGAGACTATTAGCTAATTTGGTTAAGTGGAGCTTAGTTTTAGGAAGAATTTCCACTGCATCATCCTCTATTATCATTATTCATTAGTAGTTTTAGGTCTAGAAACTTATTCTCTTCCCTTCCCTTTTGAAATTTCTTAAAATAGTAGTTTACAAAAAGTTTAGGTATCATTGTAAAGCCAAATATAATTATGAAAGTGGAGTCTTAGACTTCTATTTTGAACTTGCAACAATTGCACACCAACTCCAATACCTTAAGAACTCCATTTCAAGGAATGATTTCCCTCCAACTTGAATTACATAAGGCTTCCCTATGATTATTGGCAAGATCACATCAAACCACTAAAACATTTCATGCAAGTCATGACATGACACCCGAGAGACCTTGGGGTAATTTTTTGCAGCTCATTTGTAGGAGTTTTCCTTTAAAGAGAGATGATGCACTTATGCATTGCCTATGTTGAGAAGTGCAAAAACACCCATAAACAAGCCTCAAGTTATATTGTTTGAGTTTTTCAAACACCTTTGCAAGATTGGTAAGGAGGTCTTCTCTTTTAATGGACACCACTAGTATGTCATCCACATAGTCTTCCATAATTGTATACAACATATCATGAAAAATTGTTGTAATCACTCGCTAATAGGTCACTCCTTTATTATTTATACTAAATGGCATGAAATTATAGTATAAGGTCCCCCATGCACAAGTGAATTCTATTTAATGTTGATCATCAAGGGATATCTTTATTTGATTATATCCTGAAATGTCTTCCATCAGTGACAACATTTCATGCCCTATCGTTAGATCTACAATCATATCAATGGTTGGAAGAGGGAAGTCATCTTTTGGACCTTATTTGTTTAGATCTTGAAAATATATGTAGATTCTTATGCCCGTAGTCATCTTTGATACTAGTACTAGGTTTGATATCCATTTTGGATAATCAATTGGTCTGATGAAGCCTACATCTAACAATTTCTTCAGTTCTACTTTTACCAAAAGTGTTATCTAGTGATGCATCTTTCATAGTTTTTTCTTGATGGGTTTGTCTCTTGGAAATACACCCCTAGGTGGTGTAAAACCAATAATAGATCTATCCCTACAATGTCTACATATTTCCATGTGAAGTTTATCTTCCTTTCATTTATGAACACTAGGAAGTTCACCTTTTCTTCAGAATCAAGTGACGTTGCATGATATGTGATCTTAGGTGATTTTGGTGTACCAATATTTCTAGGTTCAACTTCTTCAACTAGGAGTGACAACTACTCTTGATATTCAAAAATAGGGAGATTGAATCCTTAATCCTTGGGCACCTAGGAGATGTTTTCACCCTTAGAGTTTTCCTTTATTTTTCTCTTTTCAGGATCTGATAGAGCCACATCATGGTTTTCCCTAGGGGATCTCATTTTGATTTTTATATTTTCTTTTTCAATTTTGTGACTAGATGAAACAATCTTTGCTTCAAAATATGCTTGTTGTTCGAGTTCCATTATAAACCATACTTTATGATCTCTTGATGGTATATCGGTTTGAAGTCCCATAAACTCTACAATAGCTTCATTTGGAATTGATCCAAAATAGGCGTTCAGTGTTGTTGGTCCCAATCTATTAACTGTGATTAGCAAATGGGTAGGTTGTCATTGTTATCTGCAAAGCTTATGGAAGTCAAAATGGTCAATATGGCTCTGGGATCATTCTCCCATTGTGTATCTAGGTCATTATCACTAGAGGAGACAAAGGAAGGAGAATCCCATTCATACTCATTAGAGTATGTTTCATAAGTATAGTCTTTGATTGTAGGTTTTCTAGGCCGGATAGGGAATATACTTATGCTAAATCTTTCAAATAAGTCCTCAATGGATAAATTTTTGTCTATAATATGGTAGAAATTTGATGCCTTAATGTCAATAAAGGAGCGCATTCCTTAAAAGAGGACATCTAGTGTTTGGAGTAACCACATCTACCAAACCATGGCCTATTGCCATGTTTTTCTTTCTTTGTTCCACTATAATAGGTTCCCATATACCTTGTTTATGTTTCCCAAGGCCACATTTTCTAGTGTTTGTTTAGCTAGATGATACCCTTTACTGCTTGGATCAATTAGAAGGGTTTGTATTTATTTTGGTTCTTTATGGTCTTCTTTGTAGATCACTGATGAAAGGTCTTCTTTGAATATTTCCTCATCCTTCATATCTCTCCACTTGGTGAAGATTGTGGGTTTGACTACCATTATTACTTCTTAAACATTTTTGATCTCCTTAGGCCCTCCATAAAATTTTTGTGTTGGGGGAAGCATCCCAATGTAAAAGGATTGATTGAAATGATAGTTCTCATTACCTTTGTCAAGTACCTAAATCTTGGACTCAGATTTTGGTTTCTCACTTGATATTGGTTTGGCTAAGGTTGATGGTAATTTTGATGGGTAAAAATATGAGGAGTGAAATGATATATCATTACTAGGTATACACTAGATTTTGTTATATTTTTCCTCCAATTTTGCACAGTAGTGGAAGGATTTAAGATTGGTGTATAATGTAACGTCCTTTCCTTTGTGAGGAAATTTTAGACATTGATGAAATGTTGAGGGAACTACTTGTAGTGCATGAATCCATGGTCTCCCTAGAAGAAGGTTATATGATAGCTCAAGGTTCAGTACTTGGCATGTTATTTCTATTGTTTTTGATCCTATTTGTATAGGTAACTTGATCATAATCCCTTATAATGATGCTCTTTCCTTTGTAAATTACATCATATGAATAACCCAACTATTTAACAAATTTCAAGGTAAATATCTTTAAACCTACACCATTATCTATTAATACTATTTTGACCATATGTTTGTGGACACCAACCTCTATATAGAAGGCTTGGTTATGGAATGACTTTTGTTGAAGGTCTTTCTTAGGAAAGACTAAATGATGATTGGTCACGATTTTTCCAGCCATGGCTTGAAACTAATCAATATTGAGGTCATTAAGGACTAATGCTTCCAAATATTTCTCTAGTATTTCCCTATGTGCAGGTGATAATTTCAATAGCTCTAGGATGGAGATCAAAGCAAGGTTCTTCTTCAGTTGTTCCATAATACTATAGTCATTGGATGAATTAGTTGTGGGTTTATGTGGGGCTCCTTATATTGTGAGTTTCCGTAAATGGTTAGTTACATTACATTTGGGGTCCCTTGTATAGTTAAAACATTGACCCTAGTGTAATCCTCTTGGGAGAGGGTACCTAGGACGATGTCACCATAGATGTAGTTGGTGTTGTGATAGTCTTGTTTTTTCCCTTTTCATTTTTATTAGCATGGTTAGGAATTGGATTCATGTAGATTTGGAAGTATTTGTTTCTAGGATGATGTTTGATATCAACTTCTCCATTGCCAATTAAGTCTTGTATTATATGTTTAAGTTTGATGCAATTATTTGTTGTATATCCCTTGATTTTGTGGAACTCACATACATATTTTCATTGTACCATGGTGTTTTAAAACTCAACTCTTCAAATTTTAGATGCTCATTGGCTTTTAGGTTTTGTTGAATTAATTTATGCATGATTTCCTCAAGTGTATCTCCTAATTGAGTAAATTTCCTCCTTGGTTGGTTATATTGTCTTTTTTTTCCTCCTTGATTTGTCTGTTGATTATTCTATTAACTATTTTGGGGATATTTGAGTTGATTTTTTGTACATTGTTGGAAGATAAGCTTGTTTTTTCAATTTGGGGTTTTCTTTGTGGTAAATTTGGATTTTTCATGTTCCATATAGCTCTAGCATCAACTACTCCATCATTGGTAGCATTTTGTTCTTGGCCAAAATCTTGGTTTTCTCATTTGAACTAAAGGGTTGTATTTTTAGTTGTTCAACTTAATAACTCTTTCTATGAGAGCTCTTTGAATGTGTAGTCCCTTCTCAATAGTCTCTTCAAAGTTAACGAGGAACAACATGGAAATTTGGTAATTAATTTCTGCTTGGACATTGGAAACAAAAATATCCACTAGTTCTTTGTCTAGAATAGGCCACTTACATCTACTAGCTTTATGTCTCCATATTTGTAGGTAGGATGTAAATGATTATCCTTGGATTTTTTTAATTGTGTAGAGGTTGGTGATGGTGATATCTTGTTCTATGTTGAATAAGAAGTCGTTCACAAACTTGTTAATCAATTCGTCAAAAATCCTCATACCTTGTGGTAGATGGGAGAACCATTCCATAGCATGACCAATAAGACTACATGGAAAATGTATCATTAGGTAGGAATCATTTGCTTGCACTTTCATGCAAGCCACTGATAAATCTTGCACATGTTCAACTAGATCACCTTTTCCTTTATACTTTTCAATTTTTTGTGTTTCAAAATTTTTCTGGAAGGGTAGCACAATAATAGAGTGATCAAAAGGGAATGGATATATATCCTGTAGAGTGTAGGTCTTCTTTGGTTTTCCAATCTAGATGTCCAATATATTTTGATTTAGGGCTTATAGTTGCATACCTACCTCTTTGCTTAGTAAGTTTTTTTTCAAACCTTGTGCATAGTAGCCTTGTTGTCCCACAATGTTCATTTTGTATGGAGGTATAGGACCATGGTAACCATGTTGGGTGGAAGGAGGGTCAAATCCTTGTTTTATTGAAAGGAGGATTAAGTCCTTTTTGTGGGGAAGGATTATTAAGCCCTTGCTGAATGTAAGGAGGGCTAATTCCTTGTTGTGGTCAAGGAATATTAAGTCCTTGTTGTGATGAAGGAGTATTAAGTCCTTGCTGAATGTAAGGAGGATTAAGTCCTTGTTGTGGTGAAGGAATATTAAGTCCTTATTGAATGTAAGGAGGATTAAGTCCTTTTTTTATTAAAGGAGGATTAATTCCTTGTTGATTGTAAGGAGGATTAGGTCCTTGTTGATTTTTTGAAGAGGGGTACTATGATAGTACATTGGTGGTACACCTTGTTGTTGGGAATAATTTTTTGAAGGTTACCCTAATAGTGTGTTGGAAGTACACCTTGTTGGGATGAATTGTATTGAACGTTACCCTAATAGTGCATTGGTGGTACACCTTGTTGTTGGGATGAATTGTATTGAAGGTTACCATGTGACACACCTTGTTGGATTGTCATGTTGGTTAAAGGATCAACGTATGATGCATTATGTGGAATGTATCCTTGTGGGGGGTTGTTACCTTATGGTATGTATTGAGATTGAACTCCTTGATATTCTTGAGCCACTATTGCATGTTCGATTTGGGTTAATTTCCTAAACCAAGGATTGTCTATTAGTTATTGTTTTGGTTGGTCATTGCTTTGTGAGAATATTGGTGGCATATTCAAAATCTCCATTAGTTGGGATATTTTTCTCACAATTGAGTTCTCCCCTCAAGGAATGAGGTTAGGATCGTCAAGACCTTCCACATTAAATTCTATAGGAAGCTTAGCACCCTTTTGCGCTAATTTGATGAAGTAAGTATTTGGATCCTTTCTTAGCATGTTGTCCATTAGTTTAAGTACCTTGGCATTGTTGGAGTGTTGAAAGAATTATTCCTCATCTATTTCTTCCTCACTATCCACTTCTTCTATTACCATGTCCTTGGGATTTTGGTTTTACCTATCCATCATTACTTGTTTACAAATTACTTCCTCCTCACTTGGTGGTTGATTTGGTGTTTCCTTAAATGTGGGTTTCTTTCAAGGAGTTACAAGGTCGCTTGGTCTATAGCCCCATGGGTCACTTCTGTCATTTATGGTGTTTTTGAGAGAAATGATAGAGCTACTTTTGTTTACTTCCATCTTCTTTCTATGTTGTGATCACGTATTTTTCATAAACAAGTTCCAAGACTTTTTTGAAAGTTTGGTGATTTCTAACTATGGAATAAAATAATGCTTTGTTTTTTGAATTTTTTTTTCAAGTGTTTTGGGGATTTTCCTTTTTTTGAGGATAGTATCTATTTCCATGCAAGAGGTGGTAATATAGGCCTTCTAGCCACAAGGTCATCTTTTCATTCCTTTGTCTAGGTTATTAGTTGTGTTTCTCCACTAGGTTGATGTTTCGTTTCTCTAAAATTTGAAATTTCTCAAGCTACTGATAATATCCATTTGTTCACCCTCAATTTTTGTGAAACTTAGTTGTATGATAGGTGCTATAATATTTGGTTGTTGAACTAGAGCAATTAGATGCCAAATGGTCATAAAGTGAATGGTGTTGGTGAATGATACTATTTTTGGAACTCAAAATGTTGAATGAATTGGATCGATATTTCACTTCATTTTTTATAGAGGATATGTTACAGGTGTAGACACTTAAAAATGACCTAGGCCTACAAGCTCTATTTTTCATCTTTCATCCTAGCATAATTATGACATTTAATTATGTCCTTGGTCCACATTTGACTATTAATTAAATAATTCATAATTGTTTAATTAATTCATGTTTGTTAATAATTTATGTCTTCTCGATTATTAAATAAATGAATTTTATTTATTTATTTAATATGTCACTAATTCTCATAATTAAATGAATTTATTAATTTATTTAATTATCAGTCATAATCCTCTAAATTAAATGATTATCTTTAATTATTTAATTACCTAATTTAATATTTCCCTGAAAATGATCTAACTTTATTAACTGTCACTTCATTTTAGTAAATAATCTAAAAATGGATTATTTACTGTCACACAAAATCCATAATTTGAATTTATTTAATTCAAAGTGGTAATCTTCTTATAAAAATCAAGTAATTGAGCAAATTCCATATTTTCCAAATCTACTTTTCAGTTCAACCTTTATCCTCTTGATTCTTTGAATCTTACAAATCAAGCAGTCTTTATCTTCTTGATTTTTGAAAATCTTTATCTTTTTGACTAATTATCACATTTATTCTCGACCGTCGATTTTATTTTATCAAATGACATCTTGCTCACTCATTTAATGATTTTTCCCTAACCCTAATTAGGGATTGTCACATGAAATATCATCCACTGATTTTAGGCTTTGTCAGCTTTCAATCTCGTCCATCCATTCAAAATTGCATTTTCTATAAAATGACAATTTGCTCACATTCTCAGGACTACTTCGTTATTCTGACATTTTTATGCTTATATTTTACTTTGCATTTAGCTTATTTATTTTTATTATTTACTCAGGCATTATATTCATTTGTCATCATCATAGGCATAGTCTTTATTTTGTCATCAAATCCTTCAAAACTTGCATTGGACATTTTCATAGGAATTTGTTCACACACACAAATTGAGGACAACAATCACAATCGTTGCAAGCCAGAAGGTGCTATGGTAAGGAATCATGGAGGCAACAAGTAACAGGTATAATTTTTTTAATTTTTTTAAGCTTCCAATGTGTTTCATAGTTTCTTTGGGTTTTGATTTAATCTATTAATCATCTAACCTACTTGAAAAATACCCATTGTTACATTGGTGAACTCGACACTTTTTTTTTTATAGATACATTGTTGTACGGTTTTTTGTGATTTTTTTTTTACAGGTTCGCATAAACATATGTTTGTCGAAGACTAAAAATCAAAGAAACTCCTAACAAGTATTTTTGCAGATTCGAGTGTCCAAGATTTATTTCAAAACATTGTGTCTGTTATTTTTAGAGTAGAGAATATTTCTTTTGGTGCACATAAAATGAACATGCTTTTAATTCTATTTGATTATTTTTGAAAGTGGTAGGCGAATATTCTCTTACCTTGTGCAAACTAGGTGATCAGAAAGCTAGAACCACTTTGTCCATGTGTAACCTTGATGCAATAACTGAGGTATCCTCTCCCCTTGCGCAATCATGTGATCCTGGATGTAAGAGAAACAATTATTGCCTCTAGAAATTGGGCCTTCCAGGGGATTTCATCACCTCTAGGTGACTCAAACCAGCAATAGAGCTAAAGCCAAGCTACCCTCGACTGGTATATAAATGTGAATCTTAAGTGAAAACCTAAGATTATGAGTGTGGATGTGTCATACAGACCAAGTAGTACTCCCCAAAACCCTATTGAGCTTAATCTCTTTAGGTTGGAGTTCCTCCTAAATGGAGATTAATCTTGCACCCCATGTATGGCCATTCAAATGGGGGTCCCAAATTAAACACCTTTGTGTAGTAGCCAAAAACCTTCTACTTGCTAGCGCAACATCGGTCGATGTGAAGGCATCCACATCTTTGCAGTCTGTAGTAGAGGTGATCAATCTGCCATGGGAGTTTCATGGGGGTTGGAAGCTTGGTTGACCTGAGAAGAGAGTGCATTGTAAGGGGGAGTTCGTACAACCAAGATTCTGAATTCAAGCGCTACTGATATGTGGCTGGGGAAACCCACGTGAAATCTAGTGAATATTTTCCTGGCCTAACCATAGGATTGTGCTTGTCTTATTTGCGTTTCTCTACATTGAAAATATCATGCTTTCCAAGTGTTTTCTATATGCTGAAATGAAACAAACAACATTCAAACATCTGGAAAGAAATAGTCAAACTTCAAACAGTTCAGATTTTTAGCCAAAACATTAGAAAAATTATTAGACTTTTTGCATTCCACAACACATTTGCTATCTCAAATCCTAAATCTAACCTGTTGCACTACATTTTCTATCTTAAATGTCACATTTGAATTGTTACACTACATTTTCCATCTTAAACGTCTCATTTGACCTATTGCACTGCATTTGCCATCTTAAATGTCACATTTGACCTATTGCACCACATTTTCTATCTCAAACACTGCCAAATAGAACATGTATCTACCTGTATGTAAATCTACGATGCACTCAACCTTTTGCAACACATTTTCCACCTCTTGTGACACATCTATTTTTCATAATGAAATCCCTGTCAAAACCTGAGCCCATATAGTCAAACTATTGTAACGCATTTGCATTCCTAAAACACAATTGATACTTTAAACAATGCATCTAACAAATTGTAATGCAATTGACACCCAAAATGACGCACTTTCTTGTGACCTTAGAAAACATTATCACTATAAAAAAACCCAAGGCTAAACAATTGCAAACATATTCTAGACATCTTTTTCTACAGTCTTTGTCAACAATCAAAACAAGAATTGCTCAAATTCCTCCATCCTTGCATGTTAGGTTGTAGTTTTAGTTTTCCAGAGGTCTATCATTGCATTTCCTTAATTGCATCCTTGGTATTTACCATCATTTTAGGTCCTCAATTTTGTTGGTTTTTGGATAGGAATCCTTTCTATTGTTTTTCAAATCTTTGCCTTCAAAATTAAATTGTCATTGGACTTAAACAAAATCACCTCTTTTAGTCTTGGTCCTTTTGTGAACCACTTCCAACTCAAAAGTCTAGTGTGGAAACTTCACATTGTCATCTTGGAATCTTGTCATTTAGTCCTTCAAACAAGTCCCTTAACAATCCAAAATTGATACATTGACCAAAATTTGAATGGTTGAGTATACCTTTCCATAATTATGCCAAAATTGATCACACCTTAGAGTTCCCTTTGACCTAGCATTTTGTACTTTAGTTGTATGTCATTCACTTTGGTCCTCATTATTGCTTTGCATTTAACATCCTTTTTAAACAACGTCATGACATCCACCACCTTATCTTCCCTTCAACAAAATATTGATAGGCTTGCTAGCAAAGTTGAATACCAGTTACACCATAGAGGTCAATACCAACAAGCCTTAGACTTTAAGAGACAATTCTTCCAAACCAAAAATCAATGCCCATCATACCAACAACCCATCAGTTCAAGTTCTCTATCTATCAACCCTCACCTTCAAATGTCTCTTAACAAAAATCATGCCATTAATTCACAATAAACGTCCACTTATCACCCTTATCCTAACCTTGACAAAGGAAACCAATTGTCCACTAGTCCATTCCAAGTCTCCACGTCATATGCTAGTCCTTCACCTATCAATCCCGTCCATGTCTACATGCCTTATCAACCATCTACCAACTCATGTCAAGTCCCCACATCATACCATATTGATCCGGTCCAAGTTTCCACATCCCATTTTAGTCAACCTTACACTAATCTAGTCCAAGCCTCCATGCCATATCCTATGATGTCACCATCTAGTCTAGTCCAATTCCCCATGTCATACCCTTGTCCTTCACATACTAGTCCAGTCCAAGTCCCCATGTCATATCCTTGTCCTTCACATACTAGTCTAGTCCAAGTCCCCATGTCCTATCTTAGTCCTTCACATACTAGTCTAGTCCAAGTCCCCATGTCCTATCCTAGTCCTTCACATATTAGTCCAGTCCAAGTCCCCACATCCTATCCTAGTCCTTCATTCATTAATCCTTTCCAAGTTACTCCCTCACAAGCCACATATAGTCATGAAAATTTTTTCATTACTCAAAGGCACATCCCATTGTCTAAACTTGAGGAGACATGTCAAAATGAAAGTCCAAAGCATGACATCATAACATCACCTTCATGTTAGGATCAAGGTAGTCCATCCCATGACCCTATCTTAAAGTCCATTCAAGAAGTCCGTCAAAACATTCATGACATCCAAAATACACCTATCCTTGAAAAATATTTCAATCCCAATTATGTCATCCATGACAAACCCATATTTGACCAAGACCCTACCATTGACAAAGAAGTCCAAAATGATCCACTCTTTGACTTTTATGCCATTCATGATCAAACAATTTTCGACCCTATACAGGCCTCGACTATTGAAACTTTCCAAAATGAGACACTTGCCTCCATGACACACATAGATGATATTCCTCAAAAACAAGAGTTTTCCATTATGGACATATTTGCAAATGATCGAGTTATAGCTAAATTTACTGGACTCTATGACACTGACCATAATGATGGCTTTGACATTGACTTGGAAGCACCAATAGAATCATCTGAACTTGACATGTCACAAGATCAGACTAATGATATTAGTCAGAAATATGTCCAATATGACAATGAAGCTAAGACACTTTATCAACTAGGGTCATCTATCTTTGTTAGAGTACGGAAATAGCATGAATGAGAAATGGAAGATGTGGGATCGGTGGGTTGGGTTATATTCGGATGGGTGGATGGATGGGATGGGTTAAACTCGATCGGGTTGGGTTCTCGGTTTGATTGATCAATCGATCCTCTATCGTCGTAAATCTATCTGGTCATTCCATCAAAATCTTACAAAGTCAAAAATCAAATGTCAAAGGCCATCAAATTAGACAAAAAGACAAGTGGACAAACGAAATTAAAATGGATCCCAAAGAAAAGTGGATCAAAAAAAGAAAATATCTCAAAAGAAAAATTTAATTACAATGTGGAGCCACAAGACAAGAGGGCTCCCATATACAACAAATGTCCACCTCCTTCAAAATGGTCATCAAGCAAGGCATCTAAGAGTGTTGGTTCCAAACACCATCCCTCCAAAATCTATCATCCACAATCCTAAGTTTGGAAAATAAAAAGTGATTCATCCAAATGTCCAAACAACCTTTCCATGTCTACCATCATCTGTCATAATCCTACATCTTGTCTAAAGTCCAAAGATCCCATGTCACAAATCCGTGACATCATGGCAGCAACTCTTTACTACAAGGAACCTCATGGCACTCTATCGCGATGTGCATATTCTGATAAAGAAAACTGTAGTATCAAAAAGGACCACAATGACATCAATCAATTGTATGCAAGCACTACGATCCTGACAAGGCAACTACTTTAGAAAGGAAATTATTGGCATATCATGGCACCGGTCTCTACATTAGCACCATCAACAACTTCAAAACAATCAATGGTCAGTTAAGACATCAAGGTCATCCTAATATATCAAAAAAAAAAGCAAATTGAAAAATAAATTTTTTTTCACCCTAATGAAAACTTGGCAAACACGCATCTTGGTGACACCAAAAAATTCAAAAATTCAAGAAAATAGTAAAGAGAAAAATTTCGTCCGACAGTGAAAAACTGACAAACATGCACCTTGGATAAGTACCATGATGAAAACCTGGAAAATAGGCATCATGTGTAAAATAAAATGTCTATGTGCACTTTTTCACTTGGGGGGAAAGTTTTCTCATTTCACATTTCTTCCTCTTGACATTGACATCCGACCATTGGATCCATATCATTCCCACCTACCTTGATCTTGACATAAAACAGGCACACATAAATCATGCTTTGGGAAAAATCTTGACATGTCTATCCTTCGATCATATATTGTTCATGAGATGTCATGTCATTAATTCAATAACCTCATCATCCTTATGTGACATGGTCCTTGAATATCATATGACAATTCCTTTAGTCTCATGTATCTCATCCTTTACCAAGGCCACCTCTCATATTTTCATGTCTATCATCTATCTTGGTTTTCCCTTGTCAAACAGTCTAAGGATACTCCATCGTCCCTTTTAGTCCTAACCAAATCATTCCAAATGCAATGAGTCTAATCCATACAAGCACATTATCCAAAATATTACTTGACTTTATTGCTGGTCTAGTTGTAGACCTTGATACTTTCGTCACATTATCATCATCCTCATGTTGTTTCAGGATGTGTCCTTCCCATGTCAAACAACGTTGTCATCACTTGTCAATTGGTGTTTAGCTCGACTAGGGGCACAATCATGTTTGTCCTTGGCTTCTCATGTGTAGGCATCAGTTACATGCATTTTTTGTGATCCTCTTAAACCATTCAAAAAGACAAAAACATCATAAAACGTCCTGAAAAAATACAAAAACATCATAAAATGTCCAAAAGAAAGACCTAATTAAATACTTGAAAAAAGACAAAAAATATAAACTATCAAAAGTAAAAAAAATCATAAAAAGACAAAAATCCAAAAAAAAAATTATTAGAAACTATCAAAAGTCCAAAAAAATCAAAACTGTCAAAATCCAAAAAAACCAAAACATGTCAAAAACAAAAAAACATCTAAATCAATGTCAAAATCCCAAAAAACAAAGTATATCTTGTCAAGTCTGTCAAATCAATCAATCATTGTCATTTGTCTGAACTACATTGTCTTTGCACATTTGCTATATAGGCAAGACTTGTTTGTGAGTCCTGAAGACATGAGGTTAGTCCTTTTAGGTTTTTCAACATTAAAATCATGATTCAATCTTTGGTCATCAAGACAAAGTCATTGGTCATGTTGAACTATGAGGTCTTTGAGTGCATGATGTAGGAAAGGCCATCTGTTGATGAGCCCCCGAGGCCACACTAGGTCAGTCCATTAGGGTTCATGGCATTGCACTCGCACATACGTCAAAATTCTTTAAGTCAAACAATTCATCTCAAAATAAGCAAACTACCACAACCAAACTCTGGAAATTCTTCAATAAACTTGTCACGCAAATCATCATGTCAACATTAGCATGTAGTCAAACTTCAGTCAACAACAGTCAACCTTCTATCAAAACTTGACTCAAACTTCAGACAATTTCTATAAAAACAAATCAAACTTAGTCAAACAATGGTCAAATAGTCAACTCTCGATTATTTTTCAGATGTGTCCTTCTGAAGAACAACCTTTGTCATTTACACCTTAGGATGTGTCCTTCCTAGGTACCATCATTGTCACTTGGCATTTTGAGGGATCCTCTTGAAATTTGAGGATTGATCCTCTTGGCATTAACATTATTCATGATGTGTCCATAAATTTGGAAACCTTTGACATTCAACACTTTGGCATCGTCAAACATGACATCCTTGACATTCAGAAAATCTGACACCTTTGGCATTCAACATCATCAAACCTGACACCTTGACATTAAACACCTAGCATTTAGACACACTTGGAAAACACTTGGCACTTGTCTTTGGCTCTTTCATCATGTTACTAGTTTCTCAACAATGTCCTCACAATAGGATTTAGAGAAGTAGTGATGTATCACGATGATTGTCTTGTCTTGTCTTTTTGACAGTCATGTTACTAGTTTCTCAGCGATGTCCTCACAATAGGATTTAGAGAAGCAACAATGTATCATGACGATTGTCTTGTCTTGTCTTTTGGATAGTCATGTTACTAGTTTCTCCATGATGTCCTAACAACGAGATTTAGAGAAGCAACGACGTATCATAATGATTGTCTTACTTTATCTTTTTGGGATTTTCACGTTACTAGTTTCTCCATAATGTCCTAACAACTAGATTTAGAGAAGCAGTGATGTATCATGATGATTGTATTATTTTGTCATTTTTTGGACTGTCATGCTACTAGTTTCTCGACGATGTCCTAACAACATGATTTAGAGAAGTAGCAATGTATCATGATGGTTGGCTTGATTTTTCATCATGCTACTAGTTTCTCAACGATGTCCTGAGAATGAGATTTAGAGAAGCAGTGATGTATCATGATGGTTGGCTTGAGTTTTCATCATGTTACTAGTTTCTCAGTGATGTCTCGACAACAGGATTTAGAGAAGTAGCGATGTATCATGACAATTGTCTTTTCTTATCTTTTTGGCAGTCATGTTACTAGTTTCTCAGCGATGTCCTGGCAATAGGATTTAGAGAAGCAACAACATATCATGATGATTGTCTTATCTTGTCCTTTTGGAAGTCATGTTACTAGTTCCTCAAGGATGTCTTGGCAATAGGATTTAGAGGAGAAACGATGTTTCATGACTTGTCTTTATTGTCTTTATTTGTCTTTCTATGATTGTCATTGGTTATGACAAAAATACTAGGGCTATTGTGCTCTTAGTATGAGTTGTGATCATCATTTTCTATGACTACTTGTCTTATGTGATGGTACGACCTTGGATACCTTGATCTATGTCATTTCATGGTGTTTGTTGGCCATTACAATAATCCACCCAATGATGATTAAGAGCAATAAATATTAAAGTCCTATGGTAATATTTGAAGGATTTGGTCTAGGAACTAACATGCATCTCGTTCTGTCTTGTCATCTTTTCTCACACATCTCATATAGGCATTGCATCCATATCTTTTGCACTAACATTTCTTTGTCTCTTCATATTCTAGTCTTCTCATCAATTTTGAGAGCACAACTGTGTTCTTAGAACCTATCTGTCCTCTTCAGGGGGCATACTGCTACCCTCCTCATCATTCTTCCTCATCTTATTTTACACTGGGGCATATTTTTGACTTATTTTCTTTGTCACAATTCGACATGCTACATTATGACAAAGAGGGGAAAAATGTAGACACTTAAAAATGACCTAGTCCCACAAGCTCTATTTTTCATCTTTCATCCTAGCATAATTATGACATTTAATTATGCCCTTGGTCCACATTTGACTATTTATTTTAATTCATAATTATTTAATTAATTCATGTTTGTTTATTCTTCATGATTATTAAATAAATAAATTTTATTTATTTATTCAATACATCACTAATGGTCTATTATCTTCTTACAATTAAATAAAATTTTTAATTTATTTAATTATCGGTCATAATCCTCTAAATTAAATAATTATCTTTAATTATTTAATTACCTAATTTAACATTTCCCTCATTTAAAAAAAAAATTAAAATGATCTCACTTTATTAATTATCACTTCATTTTAGTAAATAATCTGAAAATTGATTATTTACTATCACACAAAATCCATATTTTGAATTTATTTAATTCAAAATGGTAATCTTCTTACAAAAATAAAGCAATCAAGAAAATTATTGTTTTTCTAAATCTTCTTTTCAGTTCAACCTTTACCCTCTTGATTTTTCGAATCTTACAAATCAAGCAATCTTTATCTTCTTGATTTTCAAAAATCTTTTCTTTTTGACTAATTATCACATTTATTCTTGACCGCCAATTTGATTTATCAAATGACACCTTGATCACTCATTTAATGATTTTTCCCTAACCCTAATTAGGGATTGTCACATGAAATCTCATCCACTAATTTTAGGCTTTGTCAACTTTCAATCTTGCCCATCCATCCAAAATTGCATTTTCTATAAAATTCCAATTTGCTCACATTCTCAAGACTACTTCATTATTCTAACATTTTTATGCTTAGATTTTACTTTGTGGTTAGCTTATTTATTTTGATTATTTACTCATAGGCATTATAGTCATTTGTCATCATCATAGGCATAGTCTTTATTTTGTCATCAAATCCTTCAAAACCTGCATTGGACATTTTCATAGGCATTTGCTCACACATACAAATCTAAGGGCAACAATCACAATGATTGTAAGCTAGAAAGTGCTATGGAAAGGAATCATGGAGGCAACGAGTAATAGGTAGAACTATTTTAATTTGTTTAAGCTTCCAATGTGTTTCATAGTTTCTTTGGGTTTTTATTTAATCTATTAATTGTCTAACCTACCTGAAAAATAATCCATTGATACAGCAGGAAATATGCTTGAACTAGCCTTGAGGTTGAAGCAAACGTTAATTATCTTAAAAGTTTGAGTGAAGGAATGATCCAAGATGTTTTTTTTTCTTTTGATTCATAAAAGTAGGTTGGAGTGTTTTGTTTTTGCAAACGGATGATGAAATGATGTAAATTATGATGTGTTTTGGGAGTCTAACTATTTTCACTCTCATAATATTTGTAATTAGTTTTAGATTAGTTTTTTGAATTGAATCAAAAAAGAGGGAAAAAGTGGTAATTTTATAGCAATAACAGTAATGCTTGTCAAAAGAAACTAGATTTTAGTCAATTGTGGCCAAATATGAAAGGAAATTGTAGTAAGTTTTCTGAAAAGAAACCTCTGTGTGTAATTTTTTGACTATGAATTGTGTAGGGAAAAGTGGTTGTATTGATCAAAAGTGGTTTTATTAATCAAAAGTGACTAGATTTTAGTCAATTGTAGCCAACAAAATGTGTCAAGTGTGTCAATATTAAGATCAACTGCGGTAGGGATCAACTTCATAGCTTACATGCAATCAGGGTAATAGAGAACAATGCCTTCAATACTAGGACAAAGCACCCAACACAAGCAAAATACTTCATGGCTGAATAACAACCCAAGCTTATCCATATTATCGAGGAGCCTCTTACATAGACACCCAATATGAATAAATTTTCTACAACACAACTGTAAGCATAAAATCACACCCATTGCATCAAGATTATTCATTTTCAACTAGAAGCCTCTCACCACATAATTACAATATGATCAACTCTAATTTCTCCATCTTCAACATCCTTCATGTTGTGTGTTGTCTCTTAAAACAAAAAAAAAGGACTTATACTCACCAAAGGATCAATCATTAGCCGACTCCTTCAGATCTCCTCAAGCTTTCTAGGCTAATAAATATTCACAGAAGGAATCCATAGAACTGAGAAACACCAATAATTCTTCCATCCAAGGAAGCCACATGTGAGTCCATGCAAGTACATGCAACACACATGGAAGTATAACAACTCACAAGCCTACACATGCAAGCAAAAGAAAATATTGAAAGAAGGCTCTCATACCACTTGTAGGGAAATCATGGACATCTTAGAATGAACATTTAAGATTAGTAGTGCCTTCAATTACTTTCAATACCATTAATTTACTTCAAAGATACGTACTCCTATGCCACAAAGTGGAAACTGTTGATGATGTTTTCTACACAACAACAACTCATACAAAATATGGAAATTCTATCTCTCTTGAAAGGTAAATTTCTATGAGCAAGCCTTAAGAGATAACCCCAAGGTCTCTAATGTCAAGTCTTGACAATGCATAAATAACTTAGTGATAAATGAAAAAATGCTGGTAATCACAAAGGGACCTTACTACAAGCAAATACTGAATCCTTTAGTTTATCAGATCTAGCAATATGGTGATACTTCAATCCTAAATCTAACTTAGATGATAAAAGAAATAACAAAAGATATAAGGTTTCAAAGAGATTCCTAAACTTAACACTAAACCTAAGATTAACAATGCAAATGACAAGCACTTGAAGTGGACCAATCCTTCAGAAACTGATTTCTACTTGACCCTAATGGATCTGCAATCTTATAGAAATTGTAGACACTTAAAAATTACCTAGGCCTGCAAGCTCTAGTTTTACCACTTTCATCCTAGCATAATTATGACATTTAATTATGTCCTTGGTCCACATTCGACTATTAATTAAATAATTTATAATTATTTAATTAATTCACATCTCTTTTATTCTTCATGATTATTAAATAAATAAATGTTATTTATTTATTCAATACGTCTTTAATTGTCTAAAGTCTTCCTTTAATTAAATAAATTTGTTAATTTGTTTAATTACCTTTATCCACTTATTCTTTCTGATTAATAAATAAATAAATTTTATTTATTTATTCAATATATCACTAATTTCCATAATTAAATGAATTTATGAATTTATTTAATTATCAGTCATAATCCTCTAAAATTAAATAATTATCTTTAATTATTTAATTACTCAATTTAACATTCCCATCATTTTAAGTCAATTTATTATTTAAAATGATTTCGTTTTATTAACTATCACTTCATTTTAGTAAATAATCTAAAAAAGATTATTTATTATCTCACAAAATCCATATTTTGAGTTGATTTAATTCAAATTGGTAGCTTTCTTCCAAAATTAAATAAAACAAGCAAATTCTTGATTTTTCAAAGCACTTTTTAGTCCACCTTTTATCTTTTTGATTTTTGAAATCAGGCAGTCATTATCTTCTTGATTTTGAAAATATTTATTTTTGAAATTAATTATCTCATTTATTCTCCACCGCCGATTTGATTTTCTCAGATGACATCTCAACCACTTGTCTAAGGATTTTTCCCTAACCCTAATTAGGGATTGTCAAATTAAATCTTGTCCTCTGATTTTAGGTTTCTATCAAAAGTTGATCTCGTCTATCCATTCAAAATTGCATTTTCTATAAAATGTCAATTTTGCTCACAGTTTTGGGACCACTTTGTTATTATAGGCATTATAGTCATTTATCATTCGTTATAGTCATTTATCATTTATCATTGGCATAGGCATAGGCATAGTTTTATAATTAAATCCTTCCAAACTTGCATAGGAAAATGGCATAGTCATAATTCTTGCATACTTGATTTGAGGGCATCAATCATACGCTGCAAGCTAGGAGGTGCTATGAAGGTGAATCATGGAAGCTTCACGAACCAACTCATATAATTGTTTCGTTTGTTATTTGCTTTCATTGTACTTCATAGCTCTTTGGGTTTTATTATTGTGTTCTAATCATTACTAAACCTAAACCTAAAATTTACCCATTGATACATTGGTCAACCTGACGCATTTATTGTTTTGTAGTTTCTGTATGGTTTCAGTTTTTTGTGTTTTTTTTGTAGGTACAGGTATGGTGCAGCGCATTTGTATTTTATCATGATATATTTGCTACGTCGCGACGTATTCAACAACTAAAAAGACGTAATCGACCTGCCGCACTGCACTTGTAGTAAAAAACGTTGTATTTGAACTATCAAGTCGCATATGCCTCTTCAAATGATGCATCTGTATTCTTGAACCACATCTTCCTGTCAACCCAGAATGTAGGACTGAGCCGCATTCACAACACAGAGCGACACATTCATTCTGCTGTGACGCATTCACCTAGTACTGTTTTCTTATTATTTGCATTCGGGTTTTTGATGTTTTTCTGTTCATTTTGTTTTCTTTAGCATTCTAGTTTTATTTTATGCATTCTTCCTAGTGGAGGTTTTCGTGTTACTAATCGTAGTTTGTAGCATGTGGCAGTTACATTTCGTGGGTCCAAGACTCATGGATGAAATTACTAACTTGTGGTTTTGCAGCTCTGTTAGTTGAAGACTCATTTCTCCAACAATGTGTTTGCAATTTTTAGTGTAGAAAACACTACCTTTCATGCATTAAAATGAATGAGTGATTGATTTTGTTTGACTATACTTGAAGGTGGTAGGTGATTATGCTCTCACCTTGTGAAAACTAGGTGATTAGAAAACCAGACCCACCTTATTTTTTTGTGTCACCCTCACGATTTAGTAATCGAAGTATCCTTTCCCCTTGCACTTTCGGGCGATCCTAGGTGTAAGAGAAATGGTTACTAACTCTAGAACTTGGGCCTATTTTGGTGGGAAAAAGTACTCACCCCAGGATGACTCAAACTGGTAGCATCCTGAACCTGAGGGACTTCTAGCCAGTATATAAAATTGGATTCTTGGGGAAAGCCCAAGAATCATGTGTATGGTTCCAACAAGATGGATCCAAAAGGGGACTCTCGCAGCATGGATCATGCCCTATGAATGGAATGCCCATATTGAACACATCTTGTTTTAGAGTCCAACCTTTTTTGGCTATTGCTTGATATAGTGTAGGGTACAGTATCATGACCGAAGACACTCACTACTGATCCCCTTGAGTAGAGATAGCAATTCTTGGGAAGTCATTACCCAAAGAATCTGAATTTGGTGTGATCAAATGATGTTAATGAGTCATGGAGGGGAGCTAATGCCACCAAAATTATAAGCTATCTGCTCTTGAGAAGGAAAGGTGTTTATCACCAATCCAGGTTATATCGGTGGGTAATATCAAGTATACAAACCCTTGGCCTATTGTCCTTTTAGGATTGTACTTGTCTTATGTGTGCTTGCATATATTAAAAACATTGTACTTGTCAAGTTCTTGCTTGATTTCTCAAACATTATTCACCACATTTACATTTCTGGACAAAAAATTCAACATTAGACAGATCAAATTTTCCCTCTGTGTGTCAAGAAACTCAATTTTAATAAACTGTGTCGCAATTGTTGAACCGCATTCAGTTTTCTGAAACACATTTGAAAATACTGTGACACAATCGCACTGTTAAACCGCATTTGATCTCAGAAACACCACATTTTTATGTGTTGCGACGCATCTGCAAAACTAAGTTGCATTTGTTAGTCCCAAAACTGCATTTGCTAAAACCAAACCAAATTCGCAATACCGTGATGCATTCGAGGTCTCAAACGATGCATTTGCCTGACAAAACAAATTTTTCATACAAAGTCAAATTTGAGTCTAAAATATTTCAATCATTTCTCAAACACTGTTTCCAAAGAGATTTTGTCAGAAACCAACTTTGAAATTGCTCAAAATGTTTGACCATTAGTTTGCATTCTTGACAATAGACTTCATCTTTCAAATTTTAGTTGCATACATTAGGCATTAGCTTGACCCTAGGTTTTCATCCTTGCATACTTTGGATTAGGCAAAGCTCAACATGACTTACAACATCAGTGTCTTCGAAACTAGGTTTTATTGGACTTGATCAACATTCCCTTTTTTTGAGTCATTGTCCCTTTTGTGAAATTTTCCAACTCAGTCTAGTTAGGAAAACTCACTAGTCATTTTGACCTTGTCATTCTATCATTTTCAACAAGTCCTTTAGTAACCAAATTCGAGAAAAAAGATTGAGCTTAGAAGTGTTTAGGTATCCTTTTGTCCAAATTGCATTCTAGGATATATCTTACATGCTTTATTCCCAAAAATCCAAAAATATTATTTATCCTAGTCGTTATTTTGAACCTACACCTTGCATTTATCATATTACGTCCTTAGTCATCTTAGTTGACATTTTCTTTCGAAAGCATAGTCTTGCATTGTCATCCTTTATCGAAAATCCAAAAAAAAACTTAGGCTACCATCATCGTCGCATTTAGTTGTCCTCATAATTTTCGTTTGATCAATCTCATTTTATGGTGGAAATTAGACTCCAAAAATAGAAACGACAAATGGAAAATTTTGGACAAGACCCCACTTCCAATGTCAAGAATCCCACGTATGACCCAAATTGGACAATTGATGATCCATTTTCCAACACGAATAATCAACCTCTTACGACCATACCATCCTCATCAAATGGTCCCTTTCAACCATTCTCACATAAGGATGAATATGGACAAATACTTGAGGAAAACCTAGAGGTAGGAGCACAAGATCTAGAAGCCTCTAAATTTGTAGAACAAATGGTCCTATATGATAGAGACAAATATTTGGCCATACTCTGAAGTCAAGGATCCAAATTACCTCAACGTTTTGACATTGATACCTTGAGATTGACAACTCCTGCCAATAATGCCAATAGTGGTCAACCTCCAAACTCCACAAGCAATACCTTTTTTGATGCTACACTGATCGTGGCTGCTACCTCCAACATTCCTAATAACTCCCATTCAATAAACGCTACATCCATTGGAGGATCACAATATGTCACAACACCCACAATACCCACAACACCGTCACAATCTATTGGAACCACTTTTGGCTCCTTAGCAATGTGGGTAAGTTACTCCAATCCTCTCTTTACCACTACGGTAAATGCCATGGGGGCATCATCAAGTCATACTAATCCCCCCTTGACAACTACATCTAATACCATGAGTACACCTTCATCATATCCTCCCATTGGTATGTCACAAAATCCTTTTGGCAGAGGCAAAAAGCGTATCTTTATGGAAGGACAACAACAAAATTTTAATACGACAACACAGTCAAATGTCATTGCCTCCCAAGGTCAAAATATAAACATTCCCCTTGTACCAACCCAACAAATGGGACAAGGTAGTCAAAACACATAGCCCATGGCATCATTCACGCATCAAAACATTCATGGTCACCATATTCCCCAATATCAACCCAAATGGATAGGGGACACATCCCAACATACTCATCCCATATTCATACTCACCAACATACCCCCAATCCAAACTTTCAACACCAACAACACACAAATCTGAACACATCATACATATCACAACAACCCATACCTCAACAACATGCCAACATTCACTCACAACGAAAGGGGACCTATGGCATACCAAGCAATCCTATGTGTGAGACCACCAATGACCCTATAATGGATGCCTTTCAAGCAAGAATAATGGGTCTAGAGAAGACCATATAAAACATACATATATTCAGCAAAAAATTAGAAGTGTCATATGATCTAAACGTATATCCTTTCAACATGAACTTATACATGCCACCATTTCCTCTGGAATATGTGTCACCCAATTTTACAAAATATAGAGGAAAGACAAACCCCATCGAACACGTACGTGAGTTTGCAACCAATTGTATGTTTGCCGCCTATGAACAAATGTAGTTGATGAGACTCTTTTCTCAAAGTATCGTAGGTCCTTCCCTTGAATGGTTCTCCACTCAAAAGGACATCCAAACATGGGATGAGCTTAAACAAAAAATCATAAAAAATTATGCATACAACATTGACATGGACACCTCTATTACTAGCTTGTGCAATCTCACACAAAAGGATGTCGGTGAAACATTCATCCCATTCTTTAAAAAATGGAGGAGTTTAGCTAGTCAGTGTCACATTTACATACCTAAAAGGGAAAAGGTGGACATGTTCATTCAAACACTTTTGGGCCCCCTAAAATATGCATTGCAAGTGCATTGTTGCACAACCTTCATAGACCTAGTCGAAAAAGGTGTCCAAATTGAGAAAGCCCTTATCGCAAAGGGAGAGCTAAGATACGGTCCCAAAAACACAAATGTAAATCCCCCCACCGACAAAAATAAATACTGGGTAAAAAATAAACATGTTACAAATGATAGTGTTGGTGACGCCAAGGCTGCAAACACTATGGGTCCTGTACTAGCCCTAAAAGGGGTTCAACCATAGAACAAGCCAACAACGATATTGACACCCCCTACCAATATCCCTTCAAACAACCAAAGCGGCCAAAATAATCAAGGACAATATCTCCAGATGAGACAATTCCCTAGGGGTCGCACATACACTCCCTTGGGTGAGCCCATTGAAGAAGTCCTCAAGAAATTCCTTCAGAATGGTGTTATCATACTTCAAGAACCAAAACCATATGACACGGGACAATTCAAACCAAGATGGCGGGACGATAATGCATTCTACGATTATCATCATGCAAAAGGACATAAAACTTCTACCTGTCGACAACTGAAAAAACTGATACAAGATCTTATTGAGAGTCATATCATTGAGGTAGGTGGATCACAATTTTCCTCCAATTCAGATCATACTATTCATAGGAGCCCACTACAAGACCATGGTTCTAATAATGCTTCCACGTCAGGTCCACAAACAAACAATAATCAAGCTAACTTTTCCTGCACCAAGTACGACTATTCTGAGGGACCTATTATACATAATTTCTGAACTGACAATGAATACATCAATACCTTTACAATCAAGAGAGTACCCCAATGCAATGCTACTACTCAAAGTGGCAAGGTCACCATAGCTGGTTTGTGTCCCTCTAGGCAACCTAAAATCACTATACCTAGCCTAACTCCTAAGGAGTCACAACTCGTCTTGACCACAAAGTAAGGGAAATCCAAGAGTCAGTTCAACCTTAATGACCAGCTTGGAAAAACTCCCATGCAAATTTCTATACACGAGTTACTTCGTATATCTCCCACGCATAAGGAAATATTGGATAAAACCATACAAGAGTTGTCAGTCCCTAAGGATATTGATGTCAATCAGTTTGAGACCATGGTGGGATACCTCACTACACTTCACCACGTCACCTTTTCTGATCAAGACTACTCGTCACCTAAGACTAACCATAACAATGCATTACACATTGAAACTTTCATCCATAAGCACAAGGTTAGAAGAGTTTTAGTAGATGGCAGAGTAGGATTGAACATTTGTTCTCTAAAATTGGTTAAGGCTCTAGGATTTTCTGATGCATGCATAGACCCTACAAAGAGTATAGTGATCAAAGCATATGATGATGAAGAACGCTCTTCATGAGGTGTTATTTCTCTTCCCATAAGAGTGGGACCAGTCATTGTGGATACAACTTGCTAGGTCCTGGATCTGGAATTACCTTACAACCTCTTGCTCGGCCATCCATGGATTCATGCCCTAAAAGTAGTTCCCTCCATGTATCACCAATGCTTAAAATTCCCTTTTGACGGCACAAAAATTACTATATATGGAGACCCTGACCCTTTTCAATATTGCACCAACCTAAGGGGTATTTCTAAATATCGAATGCCCATCAACCGAGAAGCTCTTGACCCCTCTTCTTCTAAGTACATTGACCCATCCACACTCACACCATCTTCCACACCTCCTAAGGATGAATCCAATGTCAAGATCTAGGACCTAGGTTGTGGAGAATTTAAACTACATACGACATATAGCATCACAACACTACCCAAGTCTCCAAAGGTCTATGGTTGGCCATGTTTCAAAATGGAACCCAAGGAAATATTCAAAGTTCCACCAAAAAAAGTTTTCATAAAATGGGGAGACATCAGTAATGAAGACCTTGCCGATATTACAGGATGGCTCTATAAGGAAATGGCAGACCTACCACCATTACCAGTAAAGAAATAATGGAAAGCGATATGACATAATGAAGGCTAAAGGCTATGATGGAACTAGTGGCCTAGGCAGAAATAAAACTAGACGAAGCGAGCCCATAAAATCTTTTAAAATACCAAAGTATCTTGGACTAGGGTATGGATTTCCTGAAAATGATGACCGATGTACCAATGGGATTTCGAGTGAGTGAGTGCACACTTCAAAAAGTGTCAAGACCGCTAAGGAAACCTTCACTGAAACTGACTCCCAAGAGTGGGAATTTGGCTCTGAAAGATCCTTAAGTGACTGTTGCCTCGATGATTTTTTTGTTGAAATAGGGGAACTGACCTCTTAACAAAAATTTTGGCAAACATTTAAAATTGATCAGGCACCGAACTGTCAAAGTCCCATTACCATTCCCCATGACATACAAGACCCACCATCTGAATCCCATCAGTCCAATCCATTTGAAGTACAAGACGACACTGAAAACCATGACTCTAAGTCCTTCACCCCTTATTTTGACAATGAATATGAGACTAGTGAAGGGGAATATTGGATAGAGTCTGATGTAGAATTGGATGATGATAATTTCATCTACAATATATTTGAATCCATCTGCATGCTTTCTTTATCCTCCCCTTAATTCACCAACACTAATGATGGCATTTCCCTAGTTTATCCTCAATTAATCGATTGGGACCAACAAGGCCCGCCGGTCCTGTACACCTTTCAGAATGATGAGGATATTGTAGAATTTATGGGATTACATGAGGGCATACCCTATGGTGATCACAAGGCAGGATTCTCTATTGAACTAGATTGTGCAGCCTACTTCAGCGAGACTACTCCATCTTGCAGTTGCAAAAGTAAAAATAAGAATTAAACAAAAAATGAAACATCTTTAGGTGAAAACCGAAAGGCACCTTCTGACGACAAAAAAGTAAAAATAAAGGATGTATCTATGGGTGAAAACCTCTCCGAGGCACCCAAAGATGGAGGACTGAACTTTCTTCCTGTAATATAAGAGAAATCAGCTATGATTATAGAGGAAACCATTGAAGACAACATATCAACAATAGAGGGTCCCAAAATGGTCCTCTTTGCTACACCATTGGCTGAAGAAGAGAGACTAGAATTTCATAACTTCTTTGTAGAACATAAAATAAACTTTGCATGGTCCTATGCCGACATGTCGGGACTAGACCCAGAACTGGTTCTGCATCATCTGCCACTATTACCCAATGCTAAAATAGTAAAGCAAAAGTTACACAAAATGCATCCTCAAGTTGCTCTATTGGTCAAGGCTGAGTTGAAGAAACTTCTGGACACTGGATTCATACGGTCTATTGATTATGCTGAATGGATATCTAACCTTGTGCCAAGAATGAAGTAAAATGGAATGATCCAAGTTTGTACAGATTTCAGAGACCTCAATAAGGCATGCCCAAAAGATGACTTTCCTTTGCAAAATATTGATATCATAGTTGACCTAACAGTGGGATACAAGATGCTATCCCTCATGGATGGTTTCTCTGGCTACAATCAGATCCATATTTCCCCTAAAGACCAACATAAAATGACATTCACTTTCCCTTGGGGTACATACTATTGGAATGTCATGCCATTTGGCCTTAAAAACGTAGGTGCCACATATCAGAGGGCTATGACTACGATCTTTCATGACATGATGCATAAAATCATGGACGATTATGTAGACAACCGTTTGGCTAAGTCAGCTACAAGAAAGGATCATCTAAAAGTACTAGACACAATTTTCAAGAGATTAGAAGAATACAAAGTTTGACTAAATCCTAAGAAATGTGTCTTTGGAGTAACATCGAGTAAACTCTTGGGATACATAGTTTCTTGAAGAGGCATTGAAGTTGATCCAGTGAAAGTCAAAGCCATCATGCACATGCCTCCTCCTAGAGGAATAAGAAAACTTAGGACATTACAGGGCAGGGTACAATCTATCTAATGCTTTATAGCACAATTGGCCAACAAGTGTCACCCATTCCAATATCTTCTGTGCAAGGGTATCCCCTTTGTGTGGACAGATAAATGCCAAGGCACCTTTCAACAAATAAAAGATTACCTACTTTCACCGCCAGTCCTCATGCCTCCCATTCATGGAAAACCATTGATCTTATACATTTCTGCCACTACTTTTGCACTAGGGGCATTGTTAGCACAAAATGACCACGAAGAAAAAGAAAGAGCCATATATTACATCAGTCGGACACTGGTTGGGTATGAACTAAACTACACATCAATTGAATGGGCTTGTCTAGCAGTTGTCTTTGCAACACAGAAACTAAGACATTATATGTTAAGCCATCAGACACAACTAGTAGCAGAGATCAACCCCCTCAAATATCTATTAATTTAGGCAACATTAATAGGACGCCAGGAAAAATGGGTCATGATTCTGAGCAAATATGATATTAAATATGTAGAAAGAAAGGCAATAAAAGGACAAGTCATTGCAGACCAGTTGGTGGACGCACCTTTACAAAGTGATCATCTGTTAGTGGAACATTTTCCAGATGAGTCGATATTCCATATGGAACCTAAGTCAACTTGGTGACTCTACTTTGATAGATCATAGACAAATCATGGATCGGAGGCAAGAAACATGTTCATCACACCTTAAGGAGACTCCATCCCTAGGTTTTTCTGCATAGGTTTCTTATGCACAAATAATGTGGCAGAATATGAGGAATTGGTTACAGGACATAGAATGGAAATCAAATGGAAAATTAGAACATTGCATGTCTATGGGGATTCTCAGTTAGTCATCAACCAAGTTAATGATGACTATGACACAAAATATGAGAAGCTGATGCCCTACAAACAAATGGTTGACAGTTTCCAAACATACTTTCATATGGTAACTCTTGAACAAGTTCTGAGAACACAGAACAAAGAGGTAGATGCCATGGCTACAATAGGCTCTCTCCTTGACATTCCAAGCAATATGCCTCAATTGGAATTCCTAATAGAAAAATTGTTGGTTCCTACCTATGACATTCCAGAGTCAGAGATGGTCTGCAAACTGGTTGGTCCCGACTCTTCTTGGTACTAAGATATCTATGATTACCTTAAGTCCCAAACCCTTCCACCTAACCTGTCCAATAACTAAAGGAAGTCCTTCATCCGAAAAGCCGCAAGATATGCCATCGTCAGTGATACCCTTTACCATCATAGTGTTGACGACACCTTCCTTAGATGTCTCGACACCAACAAAGCATGTACAACCTTACAAGAAGTACACGATGGTATAAGAGGGTCTCATTCGAGTGGTCCTACTTTGGCTAAGAAGATAACGGGGCTTGGGTACTATTGGCCAACCATTGAAAAAGATGCACTAGAATATGTCAGGACTTGTTGCCAATGCCTGATTCATAGTGATTTGATTCACGCTCCAACATAAGAACTTTGGATAATCACTTCTCCTTGGCCCTTCGCATAATGGGGACTCAACCTTGTGGGTAAGATCCATCCTACCTCATCCAAAGGCCATAAATTCATCATCACCACCACTGAGTATTTTATGAAGTGGATCAAAGCCATCCTGTTGACATACATAACTGGCAAACAAATATCCAAATTCATTTTTAACTAGATCATTTTTTGGTATGGCCTTCCGCAATGCATCATCACTGACAATGGATGTCCGTTTAAAAACCAAGAAGTTCATGAGTTATGTGAGCGATTCTATATCCAACATCATTTTTCATCTCCATATTACCCACAAGGAAATGATCAAGCTGAGGTGTCAAATAAAACCATTGTTAAAATCCTCAAAAAGACTATCAATGACGCTAGCCGTGACTGGCATATACAACTCAACCCTGCTCTGTGGGCTTACCGCACTATCATTTGTACACTTGCAGGAGCCACTCAATTTTCCCTGGTCTTTGGATCTGAGGTCATCTTGCCTATTGAGGTTGAAATTCCTTGTTTACAAGTCTCCCTGAAGGGTCTAACTGATGATGAGGAGTATAGGAAGTCATGCCTTCATGAGCTGGAAATGTTAGAGGAAATAAGGAAAAATTACCTAAATCATCTTCAAGCATATCAAAACCATCTTTGTCACTGTTACAATAAGAAATTCATGGTTAGGAAGTTTGACATTGGCGACTTAGTCCTCATGTAGAACCCTAAGAACCAGGCTGACAAAGAAAAGCCAGGAAAGTTTGAACCAAATTGATTGGGCCCTTACGCCATCATATCTTCTTTTGGTTATGGAGCGTATCAATTAGCTACTCCAAATGGTGAACAACTAACATATCCTATCAATAGTTTACATCTCGAAAAGTTCTACGCATAGCATCAGAAGATCGAGCTGAAAAATTTAAAAATACAAAAAAAAAGAAAAATATTAAAAAAATGTTGCCTAAATGAAAACGTGGCAAACAGGCATCTTGGTGATACCAAAAAAATGAAAAAATGACAAAAATAGTAAAGAGAAAAATGATTCGTCCAAAAGTGAAAACCTAGAAAACAGGCACTTTAGATAGGTACCATGGTGAAAACCTGGCAAACAGACACCATGCGTAGTCAATCATTGCTCGACCATCTACTATTACTTCATCTTCCTAGGCCTAGGATGGAACACATCTCCCGTCACTATCATGTCGATCAACATGACATCATGCCCTTCCTCTCATGGTGGATAAATGGTTAACATCAAATCCTATATACTGACCATCTGGTATTGCACGCATATCCCTTCTTTCATGTCCTTTAAAATTGGCTATCTTGGACTTGATTGGGGGAAAATTTTTATCATACAACTGTAGTGGGTATCACGTACAGTCCAGGCTATCACAAAAAGTCTTGAAAAAAGACAAAAATATCGCAAAATGTCCTAAAAAAAGCAAAACCATGACAAAAAGTCCTAAAGAAAGACCAAAAAAATCATAAAACATCCTGAAGAAAGATATAATTATTGAAAAAATCCTAAAGAAAACCACAACAAATGTCAAATTGCTCAAAGAATGCAAATACAAAGTCATCTTTTGTCAAGTTCGTCAATTCAATCAATCAATCTTTATCATCTGTCTGAACTACATTGTCTCTGTGCATTTGCTACGTAGGTAAGACTCATTTTCGAGTCCCTGAGACATTAGGTTAGTCTCTTTAGGTTTTCCAAAATAAAATCATGACTCAAACTTTGGTCAACAAGACAAAGTCATTGGTCGTGTCGAACTACGAGGTCTCTGAGTGCATGACGTAGACAAGGCCATCTGTCGATGAGCCCCCAAGGTCGTACTAGGTCTGTCCATTAGGGTTGATGGAATTACACTGGCACACATGTCAAATTTCTTCATGTCAAGACAAAATCATTTTCCAAATGGGAAAACTCCTAAAACAAAGTATGGCAATGATTTATTTAAACATGACAATCACATCAACATATAAAAAAAAAGAAAATTGACATATAGTCAAGATAAGTCAAACTCAACCAAACTTTGGTCAAACTTGGTAAAAACAAGTTACATTATCATAACCTGTCAAACTATCAACTCTTGGTTCACTTTCAGATGTGTCCTTCTGAAAGATAACCTCTGTCATTTAGGCCTTAGGATGTGTCCTTCCTAGGCATCGTCACTGTCATTCGATATTTTGAGGGATCCTCTTGACATCTAAGGATCACTCCTCTCGACATCAGTATTCTTCAGATGTGTCCTTCTGAAGAACAAACTCTATCATTTATGCCTTAGGATGTGTCGTTCCTAGGCATCATCACTGTCATTCGACATTTTGAGGATTCTTTTTGACATTTAAAAGGACCAAATCCTCTCGACATCAACACTATTCAAGATGTGTCCTTCCTGAATTTGGAAATCTTTGACATTTTGTCATCTTGGCATCATCAAAACTTTGACACCCCGACATTTCATCATCATCAAACCTGACATCTTGACATCCAGACACACTTGGCAAGCACTTGGCACTCATCTTTTTATTATTTCATCATGTTATTAGTTTTTTGACGATGTCCTAGAAACAAGATTTAGAAAAGCAGCGACGTATCATGATTGTCTTGTCTTTTGGCTTTCATCATGTTACTAGTTTTTCGATGATTTCTTGGCAACAACATTTAGAAAAACAACAAAGTATCATGATTGTCTTATCTTCTCTTTGGATTTTTATCATGTCACTAGTTTTTCAGTGAGATCCCAACAACAAGATTTAGAGAAGCAACGATGTATCATGATGTTTGTCTCGACTTTTGACATGCATGATTACTAGTTTCTCAGCAAGGTCCTAATTTTGAGATTTAGAAAAACAATGATGTATCATGATAAGAGCTCTATTTGGTATTTTGGAAATCATGTTTCTAGTTTCTCAAGGATGTCTTGGAAACATGATTTAGAGGAGCAATGATGTTTCATGAATTGTCCTTCTTGTCTTTTTCTTCCTGTCCTTCTTGTCTTTATGACAAAAAGACTGAGGAAATTGCTCTCTTAGTATGAGTCATGTTCATCCTTTTCTATGACTGCTTGTCTTAGGTGATGGTATGACCTTGCACACCTTGATCTATGTCATATCATGGTGTTTTTTGGCCATTACAATAGTCTACCCAATGATGATTAAGAGCAATAAATATTAAATCCTATGGTAAAGTTTGAAGGATTTTATCTAAGAACTAACATGCATCTTATTTTATCAGTCTGGTCATCTTCTGTTGTTAATTTGGTCATCTTCTCTCATCCATCTCATGATGATATCCTATGACATACAAAAACATAAGTGCATACATGATCATATAAACATTGCATTAGGTCCATACATACATTATCCATAGCATTAAATCATATACATTTCATGGCATATGGCATTAACATAATCATAAACACAGCATTAACATAATCATAAACATTGCATCCATTTAATAAATACATTAGGCATATCATTATCATCATCATCACATATAAATAAGCATTGCATCATAATGGCATCATAATCATAAGTAAGCATCATAGGACATACGCGATACATCATAAATCAACATTATATATAAAGCATCACATCACATATATCATAATGCATATATCAAATAACATCGCATAATACACATATAGGCCACATCAAAAATGCATCATCATATAGCATCATCTCAAAAATATACAATGTCACAAGATAGAGTCAATAGATATCCCAAAAATAGAGCTCACAGGCTCAATAGTCTATACATAATGTGTCATAAGATAGAAATAAATATGACAAACATGCCCCTAGGATAGGCTCTCATCGTCCCCTCGTGGTGAAGAGTGCGGTGGCTATGGATCTGTGACTAGCACTGAGATAATGGGTGGACTGGTAACTGCCTCTATCTATCCAACCAATGGAACTACCACAGATAGCATCATCTCCATGGTAGTAAACACTGGTGATGTCACTGCAGCCTGACTCTGTGATGCTGATGGATCTGCCACTAGTGGCTGCCTCTGTACTAAACTCTGCACTGAACCTATAGACCCATAGCTATGGCTCGAATGATGACTCAAGGCATGCCTATGAGAGTGGTGGGACCTATTCCCTGATGTGTTCCCTGACGAGGTATACCCTTCTTCACTTGTGTGACTCCTACTGCTACTGCCACTCCCTGGTCGGTGACCACTACCTATCCTCGTCTGTCACCATGAAAATGTAGGATCTCATCACTCAGGAGGCACTGCCTGCTCATATAGTGTCCTGTACTATCCCAACTTCATGCTCACCTTGGCCAGCTCACAAGCAATATCCATAGAAGGCCCTGTGCA
Source organism: Sequoia sempervirens (assembly GCA_007258455.2). Taxonomy (NCBI): domain Eukaryota; kingdom Viridiplantae; phylum Streptophyta; class Pinopsida; order Cupressales; family Cupressaceae; genus Sequoia; species Sequoia sempervirens. Next base: position 531,869,912 of record VDFB02271358.1, read on the forward strand.
TAATGCTGCAAACTCTACACACCACTAAGTTGAGTCCTGCTGACGGATCACTACCTGATCCCACTCTACCCGAGCCACCTCTAGCTCTGACTGTAGTGCTCAGACCTTGGAAACACTCATTCAATCTCCTCTGAAGGTCTGCCACCCTCTAGTTTTTTATGGCATCATGGGGCAGTGCTGAGCTGGGGGGTATCTCCTCATCTCCCTCCATCATCCTCCATCTCCTGGAGAAGCCCTCGCAAAAGATTATTATTTTATTTTTTATTGATTTTTTGATTTATTTTCTTTGCCGATTCTTTTTTCCTTTTTTTTCCGAATGAAATTGTTTAAAGAGATTTTAAGGATGATTGACGACGCTTTTGATTTTGACCCTTCCAAAGATTTCGACTTCGATCTGTTGACGCGATCTGCGGATCTCTGATTTTCTTTTGTCTTTCTGATTTCCGCCCTCGCCTCATTTTTCTAACTCCCCAAGACATGAGGTATCACTGACCACCTATCCATAGGTGTGGGCCCATTGGGATCTGTCAATGGCACTAGTCTATGTGCCTGCCACCATAGGTCATAATCATTTGTGATCCCAAGATTTGTCTCTCCACCTCTCCATCCCCACGGCTAGGCTCTTAGCCCATCAATCTACTACTCGGTGAATGCTACTAGAATTGTTGGCCCCAAGCTGCCTCTCTAGAGGACTGAGCATACTCGGTTGTCCCTGCAAGAACACCCTGCTACTCTCTAAACTGTCTGAGTACATGCTGTGGAAAATACATCTATATGATTAGTTGGCTCTGCACTGTCTTGCCAATCAAGTACCGATACTGTCTACATAGGTTGAGATGGTCCACCTCATCATCCCACTGCTGGCAATCTCTATACGAGTGCCAGATGAATGAAATCATGGTGTCAATACAATGAGGCCACCAACTTGTATTAGCCATCCATGTCTACTGTAATGCACCGGCATAGTAGTATGCATATGGCATCCTTGCGACCAATTGTGGTCTTTGAATCAATAGACGAAATATCACTATGTGCTCTTAGGCCCAAATCATCATCAAGGTGGTGCCATATGATATACTCTCTACTCTCCTGTATACGACCTCATGTAGTTGGTGGTAGAGTGTGCCCAATAAACAAGGCCCCCAGGAATACACGGTCCTATCCTGCCTCATCCCAACTAGGTCGTTTCCCCAACCAATAGGGAACCCATGTCCGCAATGATCGGGAATCAATATCCCACTGATCAATGTCGCCAGGAACGCATCAAATCGAGCATAATGCTCCACCATAAACTCCTGATGGATCTGATATCCCTGGATGCCAAGTCTTGTGCCCTCATCTTGATAGTACACCCTAAAGGATAGCTTTCCATGGTGAGGGTTATAGATAATCCACTCTCCTTAGATCGGTACGCATATGATGCAGTAGAAATCCTCAAGTGTAATGGTCACCTCACCCTTCGGCAGGTGAAAGGAACATGTCTTCGAATGCCAACACTTGAATAACATAGTCAGTAGTACCCTATTTTCCCGAATAGCAGGCATATAGGTGACATAGAACAAGCCTAGTGACATCAACTGTCACCGCTCTCGTGGAGTCAACTGATCAGTAAATCAGAAGGTCATCGGTCTTCTCTCTCACGTGTATATTGGGGCAAGCTATCTCTGCACAAAGCTAAACAATGCGTTAGTACCTTCTAGACAATATCCAGTATCATCAAACAACATTGAAAATTTGAAAAGCATCAAAATCAGCACTGGTCAAAGTCAAAGTCAAATGCATTGTGTTGACTGTAATTGCATTGTGAAAAAATAGTTGAGTCATTTTGTACATAAAATGCATCATGACATGTGAATTGCGTCATTCTAATAATCAAATGCATCGCATCAGAGCACTTGTGTCATGATATATAACACATGCATCACTCCATTTGAATGTGTTTCTTGGACAGGTGATTGCATCACAAAATGACAATTGTGGCATTCTAATTGTCGAATGTGACTCAAAAAGGTGAATGCGTTGCATTTTTTGTCAAATTTGTTGCAAACCACTGTCTTGCCTTGAAAATCTATTGCACTTGCATCGCGACACATCAAATGCATCGAACGTGAAGGCGAATGCAGCTTACACGCATGCATATGCATCGCGGTGCATTAGTTGTTGGCCCTAGAAGCCTACTTTTGACATGCAAAATGAAAAAATTACAAAGGAGATTAGGGGTACATGCCGCTGCCTTTGAGCCCTCTGGCTCCTTGTAAGTCCATACAATCTCGCCACAGTGCTCTATCACTAGAATCACCATCCTCTCTGCTGTGTTTTTCGCTCTAAGCTCTTGAAATTTGCAAAGTAAATAGTGAAAATGAATTGAATTTTACCCCTTTGTCAACCTATTTATAAAACTCATAATTCCATATGTCAACTAGGTTATTACTGGAGGCTCATTTGACCAACATTGACCACTCGGTTGGCTGCCTTAAACATGTCAGAATCCAAAACCGACTGCACCATTGCTTTTCTAGTCCAAATTGACTTATCGGGACCCTTTCCAAATTTTTCTGCTGTTGACCCAAAATTTGAATTTTTTTCCGAGGGTGCATTGATACTCTACACCTTGACTGGGGCATGGCTTTGACTTATTTTCTGTCACAATGCGACATGCTACATTATGACGAAGAGGGGAAAAATGTAGACACTTAAAAATGACCTAGGCCTGCAAGCTCTATTTTTACCACTTTCGTCCTAGCATAATTATGACATTTAATTATGTCCTTCCACATTCGACTATTAATTAAATAATTTATAATTATTTAATTAATTCACATCTCTTTTATTCTTCATGATTATTAAATAAATAAATGTTATTTATTTATTCAATAGGCCTTTAATTGTGTAAAGTCTTCCTTTAATTAAATTAATTTGTTAATTTGTTTAATTACCTTTATCCATTTATTCTTCCTGATTATTAAATAAATAAAATTTATTTATTTATTCAATATGTCACTAATTTCTATAATTAAATGAATTTATGAATTTATTTAATTATCAGTCATAATCCTCTAAAATTAAATAATTAACTTTAATTATTTAATTACTCAATTTAACATTCCCATCATTTTAAGTTAGTTTATTATTTAAAATGATTTCGTTTTATTAACTGTCACTTCATTTTAGTAAATAATCCAAAAAAAATTATTTATTACCTCAAAAAATCCATATTTTGAGTTGATTTAATTCAAATTGGTAGCTTTCTTCCAAAATCAAATAAAACAAGCAGATTCTTGATTTTTCAAAGCTGCTTTTCAATCCACCTTTTATCTTTTTGATTTTTGAAATCAGGCAATCTTTATCTTCTTAATTTTGAAAATCTTTATTTTTGAAATTAATTATCTCATTTATTCTCCACCATCGATTCAATTTTCTCAGATGACATCTCAACCACTTGTCTAAGGATTTTTCCCTACCCTGATTAGGGAATGTCAGATTAAATCTTGTCCTCTGATTTTAGGTTTCTGTCAAAAGTCGATCTCGTCTGTCCATTCAAAATTGCGTTTTCTATAAAATGTCAATTTTGCTCACAATTTTGGGACCACTTCTTTATTATAGGAATTATAGTCATTTATCATTCGTTATAGTCATTTATCATTTATCATTGGCATAGTCATAGGCATAGTTTTATAATTAAATCCTTCAAAAATTGCATAAGACAATGGCATAGTCATAATGCTCGTACACTCGATCTGAGGGCATCAATCATATGTTGTAAGCTAGGAGGTGCTATGGAGGTGAATCATGGAAGCTTCACAAATCAACTGGTATAATTGTTTCATTTGTTATTTGCTTTCATTGTACTTCATAGCTCTCTGGGTTTTATTATTGTGTTCTAATCATTGCTAAACCTAAACCTGAAATTTACCCATTGATACAAAAATAGTGTAATCTTCTAAGGCATTAAATATTTTTAGATCATGAACATTCATTCAAAACAACCCTATTTCAATCGAAATGAATAAACCTTCACAATTGAACTAAGCTCAATGAA